>JAPXFQ010001299.1:0-205000 GCA_028564705.1 Apricaphanius iberus
CTGGGTCTCCTCCTGGTGGGACGTGCCCAGAACACCTCACCAGGGAGTCGTCCAGGAGGCATCCTGACCAGATGCCCGAGCCACCTCAACTGGCTCCTCTCGATGTGGAGGAGCAGCGGCTCTACTCTGAGCCCCCTCCGGATGACCGAGCTTCTCACCCTATCTCTAAGGGAGAGCCCAGCCACCCTACGGAGGAAACTCATTTTAGCTGCCTGTATCCGCGATCTTGTTATTTCGATCACCACCCAGCGTTCGTGACCATAGATGAGGGTAGGAACGTAGATCGACCGGTAAATTAAGAGCTTTGCCTTTCGGCTCAGCTCTCTCTTCACCACGACAGACCGGTACAGCGCCCACATAACTGCAGATGCCTTACCAATCCGTCCATCGATCTCCCGCTCCATTTTTCCCTCATTTGTGAACAAGACCCCCAGATACCTAAACTCCCCCACTTGAGGAAGGACCTCATCCCCGACCCGGAGAAGGCACTCTACCCTTTTCCAGCTCAAGACCATGGTCTCGGATTTGAGGTGCTGATCCTCATCCCAGCCGCTTCACACTCGGCTGCGAACCGCTCCAACGAGAGCTGTAGATCACGTTCAGATGAAGCCAACAAGACCACATCATCTGCGAAGAGCAGAGACCCGATCCTGAGGTCACCAAAACGGAATCGCCTTATCAACACCTTCGCTGCGCCTAGAAATCCTGCCATTAAACATTATGAACAGGCCCATGACAAAAGTGTGCAGGACCTGGCGGAGGTCCAGCTCTCACCGAAATAGTCCACTTACTACCCAATCCGGCAATGCGAACCAAACTCTGACACCGGTCATACAGGGACCTAACAGCCCGTATCAAAGGGCCTGGTACCCCATACTCCCGGAGTACCCCCCACAGGACACCCCGAGGGACACGGTCGAATGCCTTCTCCAAGTCCAGAAAGCACATGTAGACCGGTTGGGCGAACTCCCACGCACCCTCCAGGACCCTGCCGAGGGTGTAGAACTGGTCCAGTGTTCCATGGCCAGGACGAAAACCGCATTGTTCCTCCTGAATCCGAGGTTCGACTATCCATCGGACCCTCCTCTCCAGAACCCCCGAATAGACCTTACCAGGGAGGCTCAGAAGTGTGATCCCTCTATAGTTGGAACACACTCTGTGGTCCCCCTTTTTAAAGAGGGGGACCACCACCCGCGTCCCTGCCAATCCAAGGGAACTGCCCCCGATGTCCACGCAATATTGCAGAGCCGCATCAACCAACACAGCCCTACAACATCCAGAGCCTTGAGGAACTCCGGCCGAATCTCATCCACCCCCGGTGCCTTGCCACCAAGGAGCTTTTTAACAACCTCAGTGACTTCAGCACCAGAGATTGGAGAGCCCGTACCAGAGTCGTCAGAATCTGCTTCCAAACAGGAAGGCGTGTCGGTAGGATTGAGGGGGTCTTCGAAGTATTCCATCCACCGACCCAAAACGTCCCGCGTTGAGGTCAGCAGCTCACCGCCCCCACTGTAAACAGTGTTGGTGGCAACCCGTTTCCCCCCCCTGAGATGCCGGATGGTGGACCAGAATCGCTTCGAAGCCATACGGAAGTCGTTCTCCATGGTCTCTCCAAACTCCTCCCACGCCCGAGTTTTTGCCTCAGCGACCATCCGAGCCGCACTCCGCTTTTCTCCGGTGACCTATCACTCTGTCCGGAGGTACCCACAGGCTAAAAAGCCCTTATAGGACTCACTTCTTCACTTTGACAAGCATCCCTCACAGCACCTGGTCCAACATCGGGTACGAGGTTGCCTGCCCGATACAGGCACCGATATAACTTTTACGGACCACAACTAACGGTCAGCACGCTTCGACAAAGGAGGCAACGAAACATGGCCCATTCAGACCTCAATGTCCCCCGCCTCGTCCCGGGACTGTTTGAAGTTCTGCCGAGGTTAAGTTGAAACCCCTTCCTGACAGAGACTCCCGTCCAACATCGCCAGCAACCCTCTCAAACTCGTTGGGGCCTGTCTGGCGTCCACCACCGGTCCTCCCCCACCACAGGAGCCGACTCACCACCATGTAGTGGTCGGTGGATAGCTCCGCCCCTCTCTTCACCCGAGTGTCCAAAACATGCGGCCGCAGGTCCGATGAAACGACAACCAGGTCGATCATCGAGCTGCGGCCTAGGGTGTCCTGGTGCCAAGTGCACACATGAACACCCTTATGCTTGTACATGGTGTTTGTTATGGACAATCCATGACAAGCACAGAAGTCCAACAACAAAACACCGCTCGGGTTCAGATAGGGGGGGCCATACCGCCCAACCACACCTCTCCAGGTCTCACTGTCACTGCCCACGTGAGCGTTGAAATCCCCCAGCAGAATGAGGGAGTCCCCAGAAGGAGCACTCTCCAGCACCCCCTCCAAGGACTCCAAGAAGGGTGGGTAAACTGCACTACCGTTTGGTGCATAAGCACAAACAATAGTCAGAACCCGTCCCCCCACCCACAGGCGGAGGGAGGCTACCCTCTCATTCACCGGGGTAAACCCCAACGTATAGGCGCCGAGATGGGGGGCAACAAGTATGCCCACCCCAGCTCGGCGCCTCTCACCGGGGGCAACGCCAGAGTGGAAGAGAGTCCAACCCCTCTCGAGGAGACGGGTTCCAGAGCCAGAGCCATGCGTCGAGGCAAGGCCGACGATGTCCAGTCGGAACCTTTCAACCTCGCACACCAGCTCCGGCTCCTTCCCCACCAGAGAGGTGACGTTCCACGTCCCAAGACCAGCTTGTGCAGTCAAGGATCGGACCGCCAAGGTCCCCGCCTTCGGCCACCGCCTTCGGCCACCGCCCATCTTGCATTGCACCCGACCCCTATGGCCCCTCCCACAGGTGGTGAGCTCATGGGAAGGGGGGCCCATGTTTCCTCTCCGGGCTAAGCCCGGCCGGGCCCCATAGGTAAAGGCCCGGCCACCAGGCGCTCGCCAACGTGCCCCACCTCCAGGCCTGGCTCCAGAGTGGGGCCCCGGTGACCCGCGTCCGGGCGAGGGAACACTTGGTCCAACGCTGTCATTCATCATAGGGGTTTTTGGGCTGCACTTTGTCTGATCCCTCACCTAGGACCAGTTTGCCATGGGTGACCCTACCAGGGGCATAAAGCCCCAGACAACATAGCTCCTAGGATCATTAGGACACTCAAACCCCTCCACCGCGGTAAGGTGGCAGCCCAAGGAGGGGTCTAGAAGTTCGGTCTGCAATTCCTTCGTTGAGGAGAAGTTATGCCTGAACAAGATCTGTTCGGACCAATCAAATCGGGCTTACGATGATTGACAGGTGAAAAACAGTAGCGTAATCAACCACGTCACTAAAGAGTGCCTGGACAACTAATATGTGTAGATTCTGCCATCGACTCTGTTCTACAAGATATCGACAGCGCACTAATTTTAAAAGAGGAACAGACAACGTCCGTTGCTCTGCAGAGAAATGTCACACACTTTCGTTGCTCTGATTGGTTATAATTGAGTGCAGAGGCACTTTTTTTCCTTGTTTGGTTAAAACACGCCCCATAATCACAGCCCAATTGAGCAGTATCAGACTCACATTCTGATTACAATTGAGTATGGCTACATCAGGCTACACATGTACGCTGTTTCCGAATGAAAATAACTTTCAACATGCATATATGGTCTTTTATCCATTGTGGCAGAGCAAAATGGGATGTTGTCATTCTTTTGTTAGTATGCAATTCTTGTTTACAGAAGTCCTAACTGGTAGCTTGCCTTTTTTTTCCTTTTTTTCTCTCGTCTGAGGCAAGTCATTTTTTTTTTGAAGTGCTGTTTTGTTTAGAGTTTGTCCATTTTTTTCTTTATGTTTCAGGAGTTTTATTATGTCATGTAGGGTATTAAAAAGGTGTTTCTTTTTGCCCCACTTCCATGAGGGCCAAATATTTGGAAGACAAAACTAGAATTTGCCAAACATTATTTTCATGCTGTTTAGGTGGGTGGCCATGTCTTGAGAGGTTTGTGGTTGTGTCATGCTCTTTCTCTTTTCAGATCATGCATTAACATGCACACTGTTCAAAACATGTTTTAATGACTTTACTCTGCTTTAAATCTTCTCATGACATTCTTTCTCATGTGTGGTGTGTGTCTTGGTCCTTATGATGCTGTTTGTTAACTAATGCTATCTAAAAACCTGAGATATACGAAGAATATCTTCATTTTTACTCAGCTTAAACTAAATTAATATTTGATGTGCTTAATACATTGATTTGAATAATGATTTATGTCACTTTGACCACTGTAAATGGGCACCATGCCCTCCACGGCTACCCCCACAAGGATAGATTTCACAATATTAAAGGGACTATATCATGCTATTTTACAGCTTTCAACTTATGGGATATACATACAGATAAAATATTACCGTGGGTGTTATACAGTATTAATTTGTCCTAAAATTTAACTTGTATCCTGTAGTTAATGTTGGACCACGAAGTAAAACTGCTTGTTTCTCTATAAACCCGCCTCCTGCCGCACCCCCCCCGCCCCAACCCCTACCAACAACCCTGTGCGCTGCGCTCCTCTTCCATGCAGTTCTGCAGCAGCTCGGACTGAGAGAAACAGTGCTGAACTTTATGTCAAACAGTATTCTCACAGTGAATTTGAAAAGCACGAAATACCACCATGAAACTCATGTTTTATTTTTGTGTGTGTAAAAAACGGAGACGAAAAAAACAATTTTATTTGCTAAATCTCCAGCCTTTAGACAGAGCCGAAAACAACTAGCTGAGTCTAATAAGCAGATCTTTCCAGCCCTGTATATAAAAAGCCTTGGGTGTTGTATGCACCCGTTTACTAATCATTTTAAGATGCCACAGATCAATTCATTTACCACACAATGGTTATAAGATTACATAAGCAGCTTGATAAATGACTATAAATGGCTAACCCACATTAGCATTAGCATGTAGCCACTTACTTCTCTGTCCATCAGGTGTCTTTGTTCATGATCCAGCTGCAGTCCATGCAGCCGAACAGGCGTTTTCACAGAGAAAGTAAAAAATCCAACAAAAAACTGTTTTAAGCTGCCAAAAAACGAAGCAGCCATGAGCTTTGATAAGGAGGAGGGTGTGTTTGGAACTCTAGCAGAGGTAAGCCTAGAGTAAGTTTACAATAACTTCACTTTATTTTTTCTTTAAATGGACAAAAGATCATCATCTCACCTCCTCTTAAAATGCAGAAGAGAGATCTCGACAGCAAAATGTTTTAACCTCCCACATCCAAGTCACAGCAATTGTAACGTTCTTCAAACTTTTGTTCAATGTTTTCTTCAGGTCAACTGATTCAGGCAGTCTCTATGGACACCCACATGCTGCAATTCTTCTGTAGTCGACCAGGGATCTTTTTCCCTATTGTATGTCCCTCAAATATATCAAATCTAAAATTCAATCTCCTGTAATGACTCGAGTAGAGTTTTAAATGTCTGAGTTGCTTGTATGCTCTTCACATTTAATGACATTCCCCCCTGGCTAGAATTATTGATTTAATTTCTGTTACATTGTCTGACAGCAACCTATAAATTATTAATATCAAAATTATTTAAATTAGAAAGTGTTCCCTGCACTCCAAATCTGTTCTGATGGATACCCTTGGCTTTATGTATTATTTTGCTGGTGTTAATGAGAGGTGTGTTGGGACATACTGGATCTTAGCAAACATGAAACCAAGACAGTTTTGTGTTTCTGTTTTAATTCAACAAGATGGGAAATATTAAATAATTCAGCAAATAAATGTTAATTGCTGGATTAGATTAATATTTCTTCTATAAAGGTTAATGTTCTAAATGTTTATTTGTAATTTTGCTTCCTGGGATATCATAAAAAATTAGTGGCACTTTTTCAGTCAGTTTGATGCAAAATGTCAATCCAAACCACCTTCAGAGCATTTGTGTGCTTGGCATTAGGTGCTATGGTGACCTAGACTCCCTCAGAGAGCTGTTTTTATAGCATTACAAGTCTAAATTTAGACTCATCATACCTTGCTAAGCCTCTAATCTCACATCAGAGTGCCTCTCTATGTTCCTGTTACCATGCTCTCCTCTGCATCTTAAAGACTGCCTACAAAAGCCTCATGTACTCAGAACACATCACAGCTTTGGCTCTCGAGTGCTTAAGTTTAAAACAATATTCAGATTTTTTGAAGTATGGACCAAGCACATATTGATGTTGCCTAGTAGCAGGGTAGACAACAGAGACAAAGGGAGAGGGGGTGCAATAGAGCACCCTTCATACTTAGCACCTGTTACCAGCAGGAGGAAAATGTAAGTGTATGCTTTATTGCAATACAATAAAAAGAATTTGGTTCTAGGGACAGAAATGGAATGGGATGCAATTCGATTTTGTTCTGTGCTGTACCATTTCTGTTGACTGGGCTATAGGTTTTGGGTATTTGTCCTGCTGAAGATCCAGTTATGAATTATTTTCTCACAGAAGCCAACAGAGATTGAGTTCATGATAGCATGCATTTTAAAATAATCTTAGAGACCTTTGAAGAAGAACAGAGCCTTAAAATCCCAAATCCTCTCCAAATAGTATGCATGTGATCCTATAAGAGTTTTGCAATTTCATCAATTTTACTATTGCTATGGTATGACACAATGTATTTTTGTGTGTAGTGTCAATATCCAGCGTTTATTGTCACAGTTTTGCTTAAGTTAAAATATTATTAGATTAGATCCAATCATTAGATTTTGGGAGAGCTGATTTGATCTAAACAATGAAGATTAATTCAAAGCTGCATTTATTAGAATGATAGGTTCTCTTGTCTTTCTCACTTTGAATTGTGACAAGAAAATGTGGTCCCTTTTTCATATTTATATATAATTCATGGATTATTTTTGAAACCTGAGACATTGATCAACCTTAAAGTCCTATATCATGCTATTTCTTATGTCTCATATCTGGGTTAGGCACATATATGATAAAATCTTACCTTTGGCATTATGTTTTATTAACTTGTCCAGAAATATAATTTATATTCTGGAGTTATTCTTTGACCCGCAAGTAAGATGCCTGGTTTCACTAAAATCCCGCTTCACTTACTGTGAGTACCACCCATTTAATGACGTGACCTCAAGCCCCAGCCTGGCTGCAGTGAACAGTCTAATGTTGAAGAAGCAACATTTACAGTATTAGTTTAGAAGGTTGGAGAAGAGCCGCTATATAGCACGGACACAAAATTTGTGTGTGACGGTGACAACCCCCTCTCACTTACACACAATTACACAGAAGCATAACAAGAATCTGGCAGAAAAATAATATAGCCAGTGTGGAGGAGACAAATAGCACTTCTGTGATAATTTAATCACACAGCCTAAATCCTTTTTCTTCAAACAAAAAAGTAATTCTGAGATGCCACATTGGCAGTAGTAGAAATAATCATTGCAGCAGTAAGGCGATTAAGTTACTTCACAATGCAGTTACAAGTTCGCAGAAACAAGACAGCATGGCTAAAACACATCACTAATATGTAGCTACAGTTTTGATTTACTTACTCCTCGGGCCACTCAATCAGGCCTTTATAGTGGTATTTTCTCCAGTTACAAGAGGTAATCTCTTGGAAAATCCACTTTGGGACTGGCCAAGGTTCACGAAGCAGCCATCGGTGAAGTGATGGTCAAAGACAAACATCTTATGGCTGGTCACGGAATCCCAGAAAGAAATTCCAGTGAAGGTAAAATAATACAAAATGGTGGTGCTTAGTGTGTTGCTTTGGCAGATGCTCGCGCCTCTGATGGGGAGAGGGGGATGTTTACTCTGCAGACACGTCGAGCACCTCCTGGCTTGACACTGGCAAAAGACAGGTAAAAATGTAATGTCATCTGTTTACCAGGGGAGGGTGGAGCAGCTGCTCAGAGAGCTGGATTCAGGAAGATTACTCAGAAATGTATGATTTACGCCAAAAAACACTCTGGGTAAAAAAAAAAAAGTTAAATAGCCTTGCAACGTGGTTAAAAGCTCCAAAAAAGTTGATTTTGCATGAAATATGTCACAACTGAACTGCCAAGTATACAAGATAGATATGTTTTTGTTTTGTTTTTGACAGCAGTTACAATAAATAATTGTGGAAGCAGGACATTTACAGTAAGAGTTTCCTGTTTAATAATAAGTTTTACCACTTATTAAATATATTCAGGTAAAAGATAGGGTTTTTGTGTTTGAGAAAATCCTGTCACCGATGTGTGAAGTTATTAAGAAAAGACTGTAAATGAATTTCGGCAAAAGCCATATTTTTTTATCAGAGGCCTGATACACATTATGAGATAACACAGGGACACAACTTAGCTCTTTTCGAGCAGAGCAGTAACCTTTATTCCACACATCTTTAATCTCTGCGAGTTAATATGTGGAGAGTGGTATTTAGGCTTTGTGTATTTGTGCTGTCCTCATAATTGCCATCGTAATCTGTGTTTGTTTCTTTGCTTCCCCTGTCTTCCTTATATATATAATATATATATATATATATATTATATATATATATTTATATATATATATAATATACATATGTATATATATATATATATATATATATATATATATATATATATATATACATATGTATATATATATATATTCGCTGTTTTATAATTACCATATCCTTAAGTAATGCATAGCTTCTTGGATTTGTATTTGCTTTTTTATCTCATGTTGTGCATTTTCTTTTATTTGGTGCAGGCCAGTGCTTACAAAAAAGTTTTATGATTTCTCATAACTGGCCAGTTTAACTGGCAACGGAAAGTCCTGAGGATGCACTTTCTCTGACAGAGTTAGGCTGGACAATAAACTCTGTATAATTGCATTCACGTTCAGATATGAAAGTTTATGCATAATGGGTAGCAACATCAAAATAACTTTTACTTTTTTATGTACGATTGGTGTTTAACGTTTCCAATTTCAAACTAGGCAAAATGATAATAAAACCCCAGAGGAAGACAGGGGTTTGTAGGTCAATTAGTTTTATTCTCTACAAAATCAAAATTTAACAGTATTTTCAAGAAAATATGCTTTAGTAGTCACACCACCTTTTCTGTTTGCTTTTTAATCAGATTTAACATCAAAGTCCCTTTCTTCCATGTTACAAGTGAAACCATGTCCACATGTAGTCGGGGTTTTTTTTAAACTAAGATTTTCCTCCACTCCTTAAATAAATCTCCATCCACACATAACTGGATAAATGTGTTTTTCAGCATATTCATAGACGTAGCAAACCAGTAGGAGGCAGTAGTTCTCAAAAATGCTATCCGTTCAGAGTAACTTTCTATCCTCTATCTACAGCACGCAGCAGTCATAGAGCTGGTAAAAGCAAACAAACAAAACACGCTTTAACAATGGATGATACCAACACAGCTCTGAGGGCATAAATGCTGTTTTTGAGAGTAAACACAGGTCGCACAAGTAATGTTTGAGCATCTTTTGTAGCGGATGGTGACGTTACAACTCTTAAAACTTTGTTTTTGTCCGTCCACACGCAGATACTGAAAACGGAGAAAACGCAAATCTCAACTTTGAGTTTTTAAAAAGATTTGCTCTTGGTGCCAAAAATCTCCATTTACGTGTGGATGACATGCCAAACCGTAGAAAGATATTTCTGTTTTGTGAGATACCCAGCTATGTGTGGACAGGGCCTGAGAACTAAATGTGTTTTGGTGAATATTTCTGAAGAATTTGGAATTCATCAAAGCAAACCTGGCCATCCTGAAAGGATTTCAGGCACTAAATTCCCTCATTACCGTTTTGTGCATTATCTCATAGAATGGGTGTTCAGAGCAACTTAATTGATGTTCAGTGAGGCTCTTTATAGCCATATAGCCTTGTAAAATATTTCCCCTCAGTTTTGCTAATACATTTTTTTATAAAAGTGGGCACTGGGTGAGAGACAGGGAACACCCTGGACACTTCCTCAGTCCATCCAAACATAGAATTATGGAAAACAACATTTGCTACGGAACTGTTTAATACAACTGCCAATCTCTATGTGTAGTAAACTGATATTTTTCTTGACTAAATTAACCTTTCAAATGAAACTGCCAACAGGTGAATGGCATGTATTTAAAAAAATATATTTTTCTCTGTTGAACAATTAGATTTAAGGAAAGGAAGAATCCAAAAGTGACAGACGAATTACCAACACAAGTTATGCAATGGTATCAACATTGTACTGCTGCGTTCACACCGGTCAGCCTGTCCAGGCGTCAAATCGCTCAAATGTAGGAATGTTGATGCTTTAAAATTAAAACCCATCTGCTTGCACTCTGTTTAGTCTGCGTCTTCCACCAAGAAACTAGTAGTATGTATTAAGTACCGTAGTTGCACTAACCGGGCTTGGCTAGTGTTAATTTTGGGTAAAATAACAAGAAAGTAAAAAGAAAATAATTAACAGCTTACCTGGCACTCCAAAATCTTCTGATATCATCCTCCAAATCATATCAGATCTCTTCCTGTCTTTGTAAAAGGATAAAGAGGCTGATTGTTTGAAACCCCACAATTGCTGCCCCAAGGTTCAGTTTTCCCAACCTTATGCAGCAGCTGCTCGGACAGTTCATCAACGCGTTCGAGCAGCAGCTGCGTGGTTGCGTTGATGCCCGCTGAGCCGATGCGCACGACTCTCTGTGTGGCAGCTTGACAACCACTTGATGTATAGGTACCATAGATTTAGCATGTAATCTAGCTGCCCTTCTGCCTGGACGTGCTGACCGGTGTGAAGCAGTAAGTCACCAGCCAGACAACCGAGGATAACCGAGTTCTATGTGAGTATCAAGTTTTCCTTTGAAGAGTGTTGTTTAACAGTTTTTTTTACTTCTAAGTGTTCTCTGTCATTACTAAACATCAACTGGCTTCTATGGATTAAGTCATTACATAAATCCTGTTTACTGCCCGTTTATCCCAGAAAAGTAGTAGTAGCAACAACTGACTTTATCTTTGTATCTGAGCTAGAGGAGTTTTACAACAGTTGCTTTCTGATTGTATATCAAATTTTAATTCCCATTTCTCTTTTTGTTCTTTATTTTAAAAATTTTTGAATGCAAGCTGACAGCTGAATTGACAGCTACATTGCTAAAGTGAAGATTATAGTCTATTGTCATAGACTAATTGTGCCTCGAAAAGTGAGCCGAAAAGTTAGACTTTTATAGTGGAGCAAAACATTTTTTAGCAGCCACTGATGAGATGAGAGAGCATTGTAATTTTCATGTTCAACTGTGATAATAGGAAATCACATTGTATGATATTTGAAGAATTTATTTGAATAATGGTCCAGAAAATAAGTATTTCGCAGTTACAGAAAGAGAAAATTCTGACCCTCACAGACCGGTTACAAGAAGCTCTTCTATCCTTCAATTGTAACCTGTATTAATGGTTGCTGTTTGAATTCATCTGGCTAAGGCCATAGATCTGTGAAGGACACTAGGCACAAGGTTGTACACATGCACTAGGAGCCAATCGTAAATGGGAAAGCAGCTTGGTGAGAAGAGCTCAACTCTTAGAGCAATTATTAGAAAATGGATCGCTGACAATCTGCTCCAAGCAAGATCTCACCTGGTTGGTTACACATGATCTTGAAAAGGGTGGGGAAACAGTCCAGAACTACATGGGGGGAGGGGGGAATTTTCAATGACCTGAAGAGAACTGGGACCACAAAAATAAAGGTTACTAAGCGTAACACACTGTTTTGTCATGGACTAAAACCCTGCACTGTAAGGTTATCTTGCTTAAGCAAGCAAGTCTCACTTTAGCTTGCCAGAGACCATCTGAGTTGTCCAGAGGAAGATTAAAAGATTTCTATGAGGTCAGATGAGACTAACATAGAAATCTTTGTAGAAGCACCACTCATGGTGTTTAGAGGTGGAAACATGCTTAGTTGCATTCCAAGAATGACTCCCGAAGAATGCAATACTCCTTCTGCAAAAAGGACATGATTGATCGATAACAAGGAAAGGAAGAATGGGGCCATGTAAAGTGAGACTTTGGGCAAAAACACTTCCTTCTATCAATTATAGAATTCAAGATGAAACATGACTGGCTCTTCCACCACGTTATCCTAAACACACTGCCTTGTTAATGAAGGAGTGGCTACATAAAATGCATTTCAAGATTCTCGAGAGCCATCAATCCAATAGAGATCTGTTGAGTTAGTTTAAAGTAGGTAATTTGGTACCTGCCAAATACATTTTTCCCCTACTGTAGTGTACACTGTGTGTACTGTGCTTTGTTGTCATTTTGTTTACATGGAGAAACAGGATTGATGATGCATGCCAGTCCACATCAGAGTAACATAATTGATCAGAACTAAAAATATTACCTACAGATTTTGTCCCAAGTTGTCTTTAACCACTGTGGTGTAATACAAGCAAATTACATTTAGGACATAGCTCTTTAGAAACTCACTCTTTAATTTTGTATTATTATATATATTTCAAATATGGCAATGCAAATAATAATATTGTTTTTTAAGGATGAATGCAATAAAAAAGTAAAATAAAATAACGATATATGTATACTGAATACTGAACTGCAAATGTTACAAAGTGTGAGCTCTTCATTTTATTACTTAAATGTTGCAAATATTAATGCTCCAATTTGCAAGAAGTTTGCGAATAAATAGTTACAGTTTTACTTTTGCTATAATATTATGGCTGCAATGGATTTTGATATGCATAAAGATGCAATAAAAGTGTTTAACTTCTGCTTCTTGTGATTTTTCTCATAGGGGAATTGATGAGCAAAAGCTGTTAACAAAAACTGATATTTTATATACCAGTTGAAAAAAACAGATCTGTGCCTGTGGTTATTTTCTGAATATACTGATAAAAGTAAATGTTTACTTCAGCTATTACACATTATAGCTATTACACATCTATGCTTTTTTTTCCTTTGCCCGTTAACAAAAATTGAATGCCATACAGCAGTTTTCTGCTAACAAAATCGTGTTTGATTAGGAAATGGCTTTATAAACATGTAAATACATGCCGATTTTTGAAGGGCTGTTGTTAAACTTATGATTTTCCTTGCACAGATATTCTCTGCAGAAATGAACTGTGACCCTACCGATTAAGTGGGTGAATCAGAAGACCTCTGTAATAGATGTTGTTGTGGATCTGATGAAATTCAGAGATGGGAGTGAGAGGAGGGGTAGAACAAGGTTCTTTGATCTCCATCTACTTGAATAATCACTAGCATTAATTGGTGCATCAACCATCAGCAGTTGAAATCAAATTAGATCTACAAAGGCTAGGCCTATAGCCTTGCGAATGCACTTTAACAAATTGCAAAAACTAGCAAGTTATCAACAGCATTAGTGGAGTGGGCTGGCATATATCTGGTGAACTGAAAGACTGCAGAAATTTGATAGATGAATGTTTATGTTATTTTCTAACTCTTCTTTTTGTCATTTTCCATTTGTACACTGCTACAGTTATCAGATTTTTTTTGTAATTTACAACAAAACTGGGGATGCAATAGTGCTGCAAAGGTGATGACATGTCTTAAGCACTAATGCATAACTGAGTTGTATTCATAGGCAAACAGTATAATCGTCACTAATGACCAAATATTACACGTTAAATAAAATATTCTACAAAGTTGTATTTCATTCTTTACAATAGCACTAAATACAATGAAACAAACAAACAAACAAACAAAAAACTTATACTATGAACAGCCCATGTTTTAAACTACAAAATTGCAGTCAAATCTCTCATCAAATGCAATATGCTTTATATGTTAATAGACAACCCTTGTAATTGCGGTCGGCTACATCCATGCAGTTTTCAAAATTATCTTTCTTCTAAGTGATTATTGTAGAGTTTCCAGATTTTATGTATCCATAGTTGAAACAGAAGTTAAAATGTTTCAATAAGATATCCCCTGAATCATTTATTTCTGCAGATATATCTGACTCTACAAATCCAACTACAGTTTTCAAAATACTCATGTCATGCTATTATTAATGTGTTGTGATTTGACTGCAACTAATTGTAGATTGCTTGTTCTCTTTTTTGTATATGTGTTGCCCCTTAACCTGGCAGTAGTTGGAATGTATGCAGTAATAAATAATAATAACATTTATTGTTATTTTTGTGATTATTGCTTGCTGTTAATAAAAACCTTAAATATTGATTCTCTGAAAATTTGGCTATTATGTAATATAAAATAGTTGGAAAGTTGAGTAGAAGGAAAAAAAGTGATACAAAATAGAGCAAAATCTGCCTTGAGAGGATTCTGATTCAAAATCCATTTGAGAGTTTCAGGGGCAAGGTTTAGACAGCTGCTGAATTGTCTCTCCTGAACTAAATATGTCAGAAAAACTTTATCTGGACTAAGGATAAATATAATTTAAATTTTCCTCAGTGATCCAAAGTCCTATTTTTAGATTAAATAATTGGGGAGCTATGTCAACTCCTCATGTTAGTCTACTGTGTTTTATCATGTCCAAAATCAGTGGAACCATCTACCAAGATATTTTTATACCTCGTGCTTTCCTGTGCTGACTCCCTTTACAAACATGCTGACTTAATTTTCTATTTACTTGGCATCAGCCCATAATGCCATAGTAATAATGTTTGTTTTGATAAACATGCTATAACTGTGCTATACTTGACAATCACTCCTAATTCAATTCACTCCAATTCAGAATGAATGGGGTATCGACAAGAGGAAATTTAGATAAAACCTGACCCAACAATACAGATAAGTCAAAGCCTGCTAATAAAGCAAACTGAGCTTTCTTAACACCTCAGCAGTACAGCAATCTCCATGCCACATAGCACTAATGCATTAATTCATGAACCAAGGGTCCCTGGTGAAGTTTTGCTTGCATTTACCATTACTACAGTGTTAGATTTAAATTGGTGTTATGAAATCTTAACATTTTCTAAGAAACTCAGATTTGCTTTTGCTTTACCTGTCAGCAATGATCATCAAAATTAAAAGAAATTGATGCTGTATTTACATCATTCTGTTATGGATCTTTGTATGAGTTTAACATTCTTACGAAGAAATTTTACTTCTGGATTATATTTGATGATTGACTAACATGAAACAAAGTTGTATTCGTTTCGCATCCAATCTGTGGAAACACTGGAGGTGCTGCCTGTATGCATAACTGATTCTGTATTGTGTTGTCCTTTTTAACTTTTTAATTATTTGTTTTTACTATGGACCTCATGGTCTGCAGAATACAGTATGATGATGATTTTAGGCCTGTGAGATTCATCTGTGATTCTAATAGACTACGTCACTTTGTTAAGATCCTATGTCCAAAATATATAGTAGACGGTCACAGCATCCTGCACTACATGGCAGTATTAAGGAATCTCCAACCACAGCTCAACAACAGATGACCGCTTTATTATGACTTGTTGTAGAATGCAGAGCAGGAGAAAAATAACAATAAAAATGACATCATTAACATACCACAAAATTATGCATTACTTTTAAAAGGAAAAAACATTCAAAAAGATGCACAAATACAAGTTTATACAAATAACTACTATATAAATGGTGGTTTAATTGTAGGAAAGCTCTAAGCCGATACCCCCAATTCATGGCTATAAACTTGAAATATAGGGATTTATCCAGAGCATATTTACATTTTTTTCCAACATCTAATATGTTGTAGCACACACCTTTTACTTACAAAGAATCTCTGCCCTCCAACATGCCCACTTCAGCAGTACTTAAGGGATTCTAAGATTTAGCCAAAATGAAGTCTTTAATTGAATTACCCTGTGTTGAAAGTGTCCTATACAAATAAAATTGCCTTGCCTTACCTTTTCATAAGACACATCGTGCTGGCATATTGGGGTAATATTCCCGGAATGGTGTGTCTTACGAATGCGGCATGGCGTTGCAGAATTATAGCTGCAATGATGTCAGAAACCTTGAGAGTAATATTAACGCAATATTCCCATAACGCTGGTCTTACGAATAAAGATGAATGAAGGGCGATGTCATAATGATGTGTGAAATGTGCGCTGAGCCCCAGCTGGCAACGGTATGTAAAATACAAGTAAACATGAAGAGTTAATTTAGCATTTGCAAACTATATTAGCTGAGATGGTAAACTGAAGTAATGCAGAGATACGGACGTTTCTGGACTTTATAGCTGAAGACAGCTCAAGGGGACTGTGAGGGGGGAGCCAGCTTTTGGAGTAGGTCGCGAAAAGTAGTAGGGCTTCAGTCGGGATAAAAAAAATATTTTCTTTTACCCCAACCTGTTCCATCTGCACTTCGACAGCCGGGACACTTCTTATGAATGACTAAAACACTTACTGATGCCCCCTCCTCATCTTTTACTGAGGAGGGTACAGTGAGCTTCTGGAAGAACTCTTTTGGGCCAAAGTACATGTACAGTCTGCTGATCATTGATCAGGCAATAGTATCTGGCCGATGGAATAAGTCCTGAACCTGACGTGTTCAAAACTGTGCTGAAGGAGTATTTTAAATTACAATTAAATTTTTGGTACTTAATTTTATTATTCATTCCTCTTTTACTTAGTTTGGGTTTTACTACTATAGCTTAGTGAGTTTGTTAATTAATGTATTTTTGTTTATAAACTTGTATTTTGATATTATTCCACATACAGTTCTAGTAACTTACTGTTCAAAAACACCAATAACTTATCTACTGTTTAATTACCTCAGCCTTATCAGGCAGATAATCTAACATTAAGTGGGACTGAATTGTTTAGCTATTATTATTATTATTTATCCGGAGTCCCAGGATGGTACCCTAAACCTGGTAATGTGACGTCAAATTATTAATCTTATTAATAATTTCCCTAAGCAATTATGAATAATATTCATAGCCAAATCATATCTATTTGCGTCACAACACAGTTGTGATTTATTTAAGTAACTCTTACATGCAGTAAAGAAAGTCCTAGTTTGGCCATTTATTTGTTTACTTGTCAAGTTGTTGCTGTAGTGTAATCGCAGCCTCCTTTATAGGGACATATGCACAGTAAAACTTTTTTCTGTGGGATTGGATACTCACTGGAAACTTTCTTAGGCACATGTTTTAAATTACCTAACAGAAATACCAAATAACCCCATTACATGGCAATTCATTGCATTTCAGTATAATTTTGTGACAAAGACAACTCACTGAAGTATACACTGAGTATTACGATGGGAAGAAAAATTATCCAGTAGTACTACTTGAACAAACGTTTTGTGCACAAAAATGTCTTGCTTGTATCAGAGGTCTACTGAGGCAAGGCTATTTTATTTGATAGCGCACTTTCAACAACAGGGTATTTCAAGGTGCTTTACATGATTTGGTGAGAGAGAAGAAAAAACAAGCATCTTACATAATTAAACAATGAAAAGCATATATTACATCATCAGTGAAAGTAAGAACAACAATTAAGCATGAAACACAAGATATGATAAAGAATAAATTAGGAAAAACAGCATTCTGGATCAGCGGTAGCTATCTAATTGACTTTTTACACAGAACTATGAGGATGATGTTGCAGTGTTCAAGCCAACTAAAGATAATGCATAAATTAGTTTTTCAAGGTGTTGTTGCAACATTAGTCCCAAGGGAATTGTTCTTCAGGTGATAGAAGCCTGACCCTGTTACTGCCTTTATGTGACCTTAGAAGTTGAGGTCTGAGTCCATTATTACATCTAGATTTAAGGTCTGATCAGTGGTTTCCAGTTCGATTAATGTCAGATGTGAGATGACTCTGGACTGTTCTTCTTCAAGGCCAAAGATAATTAGTTCAGTTTGGTTTCTATTCACTTAGATAACATTATCAGGTATCCAGCTGGTATCCAGCTGGTATCCAGCTATCCTGATTTGCTCAATACATTTATATAGGGTTTGGATGGTTTAAAAAGTCACCTGGTGACTTTGTAATGTAAACCTGAGCATCATCTTCATAGTTATGGTAACTAATCTTATTGGTTGTTATAATCTGGGCTAGTGGGAGCATATAGATATTGAAGAGATGGAGTCCTAGGATGGAGTCCTGGGGGAACCCACATGTAGTTATATTAGTATATAAAAAGTTCCTGTGCTTGAGTTAAGACTCAAACCAGCAAAGTTCTGTACCAGAGAGACCAAGCCAGCTCCCCAGCTGTTTCAATAATATATTGTGATCAACAGAGTAAATGACCCACTGAGGTCTAAAAGTAACAGCACTGTGGTTTTACCAGTCTACATTTATTTGGATGTCATTGAAAATTTTAAAGAGGGCTGTTTCAGTGCTGTGTGGGCACAGTAACGAGACTGAAAAAGTATCATAACGGTTGGTCATTGTTGAGAAGCTATTTAATTGTTAGATATGGAACATGGAACATGAGCATGATATCGACGTCTAGTTAATCTAAGTTGTAGTTATGACAAAAAACATCATTCCAGCTGTTGGTTTGCCTGATTCACTGCCAATACATCAAGTGACCAACCTGAACTGTGTCCAGTGAGGAATTTAGTTTCGAGGAGTTTAAATGACAGCTAACATTAGCTAAGTTAGCAAGTGAGTTAGTTTACCAATCCAGGAGGAAAGTCGCCATTTCCATGTGTATTTGATGCCGTGGAAATGTTTTATGTGGGCCCATCTAGTGTAGGCTTCACCTAAAATTACTCTAGTTTGTGCTCTTCTCCGGTCACTCCTCTCCTGAGACGGATAACAATATCTTCTGGGCTCTGAAGCAGCCGCTTGACTTGCTGACTCCACCATTTTCCCCAATGCAAGCGCTGAGCTGTCCCGACTATATAGTTGGATCATAGAGACCATATCTGTCTACCCGCACCTCACGGGCACTACTGGCTGGTAGATGTAAACATAACCTCATGGTCGTGCCTGTTTTATATGTTGATTTAAAAAAAATATTTTGATTCAAATTTTTTCTTTTTAAGAAAATGTAATTTCATTCTTCACCCCTCTAAAAGCCTCGTGGACATTGTTGGGTAACACACAGCTGTTGGATGGCACTAATCTGCATTCTAGCTCGACAGGATAAGAAAACCCAACTCCCACAGGGAAGGAAAGGGGAAGATCACCAGAGGTTACATAAGGGCCATGCTTGACCCAGACCGGCCTCTTCCAGCTTAGCCCACAATGAGGGCTTTGACAAATGTGAGGAACTGCTGCATCCAGACCCTTCCTTCGCTGGTGAAGGAAAAGCACATGAGTTTCTGGGAGAAACTCAGTCAAAGGGACACAAAGACAGGCGATATCAAGTGAAACGCAACCACTGATTAAACAAACCCATTGTTTTACCGTCAAGGCTTACCGAAAACGCTCTTGAGTTTCTGCCATGAGAGGTAAAAGGAGCCGTCCCCACATGCAGTAGGACTTCAACCAGCCAAAAGCTGCATTCATTATCCACCATGGAGCCAATATCAGATTAATGCCATGCTGGAAAAGACTCCAAACATACTGTTTCAGTGAAGGTGGGAGCCGATCACTGTGTAGTCAAGCCAGAAAGGACGAAGCAGACATCCCAGTTGAAGTGCTACCTGCGTTACCAGCTACTGAATAGCCACGAGGTCTCTGCTAACTCATAGCAGCTGATGATTTGCTACCTTGTGTAAGATTCATCTGCTACTTTTTGGGTACAAACAGGTCGTTTGGTGTGTAGTCTTAACTAGTGTTTTCAAAGATTTTCTCAGCGAGGGTCATTTTAAATCCTGCAAACTGAGTTACTCAATCCGACAAGAGTTTTCTTTGTTTAGTGTTTGATAAATGAGTGAAAGTGGCCTTATAATAATGCCACGTAGATTAGTGGCAAGCTGCATGCTAAACACACCCACATCTTGAAACAAAAAAAATAATCTGCATTAAGCCGCCTTAATGCATCATAATAATGGAATTAGATTGCTTACTGCAGTGATCAATCTATAAATAAAAGTAATTTTTCATGGTTATGGACTTCTAATCCAGAAAATGTTTAAACAAAACATTAGTTAATTCAAAGAATGTTTTATTTTTCTTTAAATTGTTTATTGCTTTAGACATAAATCAGTGGTGCTAATTAATTAAACTAATCAGAATAAGTAAACTAATTCTAACTTTACTTCCAGTATTGCAATATAAGCCTTGGTCTTTCGCATCAGATTCCTACAGAACTGTGAAATCATGTCAGAGCCTCCAGGGTTCTGCCCTGATTACCTATTGTCCGGACCTGTGTCCCTGATCGTCTTCACCTTTTCCTCCTTGTCCTCTCTTATTTACGATCTGACAAGAGCTTCAGACCTCGCCGGATCATTGTATTGTCTCAAAAATGTTGCAGCTCCACATTTAACTTGGGTTTCTCACCTTCTAATCCATGTCTGGACCTGGGTCCTTTGTTAACTCTGCAGCAACTCCTGACACATCAAACTTTATGGTTTTAATTTCCTTGCATATATATCAATTCATTGTGTTCTTTATTTTTGGTAGTTAGTTATTCATTTCTTCTAATTAGTAGTGTGTGTTACTAGCTTGATTTATTAAAATGTTTGTCTTGCTATTTTTCTTCTTTTTTAAATACATTCTTTTGTTTTGGAAAGTTGCTGTTTGTCAGTTATTCCACATACATGTTTAGTAACTTGCTGTTGTTGGGTCACACACAGCCATCGTGTGGCACTAATCTGCATTCTAGCTCCAGGGGAAATGGAGAAGAAGAGAGTATATATAAGTACCCCGGAAACGGAAGTTCGTCCTTCATTCAGTCAGAGCCATGGCCGAGCTCTGATCAGAAAGGCCCACATCAAAGAACCTTGCTTCACAGGCGAAGGAGAAACATCTGAGTTCGAGGAGGAACTCACTCCAGCAACACCGACGGAGGACCAATCAGAGCCCGAAAAAAACCCTCTGAGTTTCAAACTGACGAACTCCAGAAAAGGTACTGTCCAGAGGTGAACGCTGGGGCTACGCAGGCCACCAGAGGGGGCCGGCGACCAAAGCCAGGAGTTCCCAGTGCTGTCCGGCCACTAATCAAATTAGCAATCCTTTGTTAGCCTTCTAGCTAACGGCCTTTGGAGACCCCCTTCATCAACCACTGAGAAAACTGGAAGCTTTAATCGTTCATAAGGTCTGTTTGGACAGAGGTAAATTACTTTAGTATCACTAATTTTAAAGGTGCGTTATTTATTGTTGTTAACTTGTATACATTTTAATCTCCTTTTTGGGTAATACAGGCCCCTCGGCCTAAACTTTAATTAGTGTTTTTAAAAGACTTTCCTGACAAAGAGTCGTTTTAAATACTGTAATTTGAGCTACTCAATCAAACATGAGTTTTCCTTTTTTTGTTTAATGTTTAATAAATGTACTTGAGCAGCTCCAACTGCCCGCATGTGTTACAGGGAGCTAAGCTAAGATTAGCCCACGTGTGCAGGCCTAGGCTGGCACTCAATGAATAGACAATCAGAGGTGTTCAAATAAAGATTGGTTCAAAGAATATTAGGAACAGAAACTAATCTTATTAGCCTTGTTTGAGACCTATTTTGTATCAAAATTCTGGAATTAGATTGTTTGCTTCGGTGACTAATCCATGAATAGAAATAATTTCCCAACGATCAATGACTTCTTATCCAGATAATTTTTAACAACCACTTCTTGATCCAAAGAATGTTTAATTTTCTTTACATTGTTTTATTGGTTTACACATAAATCAATGATGCTAATAAGTCAAACTAATTACAATTGGTGAAATAATTTAGCTTTCATTTCAGCTTCTGCAAATCAAGTCCTCAGTCTGATTTGTATCCATATTCCTCCAAGCATAAATCAGAATTCATGTTTTCTATTTTTTATTGCAGTTTTATCAATTTGTTTATTTTTTTTTAATTATTCATTTAGTCGATTAGTAGGGTGTTGGTTATTTGGTTTGAGTGATTAAATGTTTCTTTTCCTTCTTTGTAAATAAAGTCTTGTATTTTGGAAAGTAACTGTTGTCATTCTTGTTCCACACACATATGGCAAGGTTTATGGTCAATATACGGTAAATAATTCACTCCTTCAGATTATAAGACTGATAATGACATTTGACTATTAAATTGTTCCTGGAAACAGGTGGTGCCCCGAATATTAATAATTTTTCATAATTATTTATCTCATTGACTGCCATAAGCCGTCCCGTAATTATTAATAACCAAATAGCTGGATTCTACCTTCAAATCTACAACACTGTTCAATGAACGTCTAGAGCTCAGTCCTTCATCTTTGTTTAATTCTGTCAGCCTTAGACACGCAGGTGATTATAAACATTAACAGACACTGAAATATTTGACTATTAATATAGTTCCTCAGTACCAGGTGGTTCCCCGTATATAATTTCCCATAAATTATTAATCTTATTGATTGCCATAAGCAATCCTTGTTGAATATTCATAGCCAAATAATAGAGTCCTTCTGCAGTCCCCAACTACATATATATTTTTTTATATAGCGTTTCATGAAAATGTTCCATATTCAATCTTTAACTGTTGAAACAGTGTTTTTAATGATCTTGCTAATGATGGGAGATTGGCAATTGGCCTGTAATTCAATTTTTGAATTCCATGCAGTTTATTTATATAGCTCCTATTCACAACAGATGTAATCTCAAGGCACTTTACAAGAAAAGTAATTTCAAAACAATTATACAAACATTCCAATCAGTTAAAAAGTTTTCTATTTAATGAATCCCTGCAGATTGCCTTAAGTCAGTGAAGTTTGCTCCAGAAGCTCATAAGTCTCACTGAAGCTCACTGTAGTTCTGCATTAAAGGAAGACACCTGATATGAGCGATGTGTTACCTATTTAAATTAGATCCAAACTCATAACAGATAAACTATAAGATAACTTGTGGGTAAGATATTGAGGCCACAAGAAGAGTAAATTAGTTGGTTAATAATTTCATCAAGGTTTAATTGTTTTTTATTTTTGAAATCAGACATTTTCTCTAAATTAGTATCAATCCAGAGACAGGTGTGTAGGGTCGCGTTGGCATTATCCAGAGTGAGCCAGAGGTAGTCAAAAAAGGAATTAGCTCAGAACAGACAAAGTCCGTGGAAATACGGCATATGAGATGTAGTGGAAAGTAGGTTCGCCCTATTCAACTGCATGACATTAGTTCAACATGGAGTAAAATCTCTTGGGAATGTTTCCAAAATGTTGTTGGATAGTGGTGTCCCCGACTAAAGATTTACACATTCAAATCAAAACTGTCGAATCTTCAGTGGAGATAGATGTCTGCTTTGACTGCAATGGGGAGCCTAAGTCACGCCGTTCTACTTCTGGACAATGGGTCCGCTACTGCCAATAAAAATTAATGAGAGTCAATGGAGCGATAAGTTATTTTTTGATCCAGTTTGAAATGTGCCATGGATCGAACATAGGATGTCTATGAATTTTAAAGACAAATGTTGATGCAGTGAAAACAATGATTTTCGAGCGGCAGCAAAAGTTTTTAGGTTTTGTGTAAAAACACTTGGCGGACTGCAACTGCCAACCTTCATAAATCTCACCAAGTGGAAAGTAGCAGCTATGCTGGGGGTAAGGCAGTTGGTGGAGTCATAGCCAGAATTGGGGAGAAGCTCTACAAGGTCCCGGTGAGTGTTTTAAGTGCTGTAGCCAGTGCTAGCTCTCGTTAGCTGCCTGACATATTTTCAAATTTTTACAATCAAATAAATCCCAAATCACTTGACAAAGTCCAAGTGTCCATCATTAGTCATTTAAACTGAGGTACAACATATGTGTGATTCAAGACGTAAGCCAAAGCGGTCCAGAAAACAACTTTTATCGCTCCATTGACTTCCAGTCATTATTTTTTCAGCCAGGGGACCCACGGGACAACCGGGAGGGAAGGAAACTAGGCTCCCAATGTTGTCGTCTGCCTCTGCCTGCTCATGCAGGAGTTATATAGAACACTGCCACCTAGTGGTTGTGCAGTGGAAAGTTTGAGAGAAGTAGAGTTCAAACTATCTGGTGTCTTCTCTGCCTGGTCTTGTCACATTGTAAATTAAACTCCTTGTACTTTTACATTAGTGTTATAGGCTTATTATATTTACAGGCTGTTAAAACTTCATGTAACCGTAAATATCTAAGTACACATTAAGCATGCATATAATTAAAAAAAATGGAATCATGCTTCTTTCAACTGCGAAGATTCAACCTTAAGATTAGTGATTGAATAGGCTCTGCCTATTGATGCATCAAATTTTCGACTTTTCGGAGTTACCCCTAAAGGAATGTATTTAAATAATTTAAATTTTAGTTGTTTATTCATCAGAATGCCATACAAAGTATATTATTAATACATCTTGAACTTCTGCTGACTCCCATGCATTTAAACATTCTATAACACTCTTCATTTGAATCCATTGACACAAGCAGACACAGACGCGGTTGAACAACATTTCAGCATCAAGCAACAAATTTATGTTTTCTTCCAGAAACAGCTTTGCAGTGTCTGGGCCTCCATTGAAATTCCAGTCCTGTAAAAAGCACAGACATGGAGCGGAAAGATAACAAGCTCACTTCTAATCTTTGCAAATGCATTTGAGGCAGGTGCTTCCTGTAAAATGGGGACAGCACAGCAAGATCAAAGCAAATTGGTCCATAAATTCAGTCATCTTATTCTGCATTCAGAGGGAAAAGACCTAGAAGCTATTTGCCATTTGGGGAAGTGTAAAAGGAAAAACAACAAATTCACATGTATACAAAGCTTTAGTTTATTACTGGAATCAGTGTCTGGCACTAAGAGGGTCAGATGTTTCATTTTGAGGCCTGCTGCTGCCACTAATTTATAAGAACACACAGATAATGGCTAATACACACTATTGTAAAGCAACTGGGTCTTTTACAGCCTGAACAAACAAGTCTGCTCTCATGAAATTATTCCTTCCTTAAAAATGGTTAATGGATAAATAGGTGTCAGGTTGGTGTTCCATAGCTCTAAAGCACAGTAGAATGTAAGTGAACAAGGGAGTTAACAAAGACTGCCTTGCAAAAGTATTTACACCTGTTAAACATTATCACATTTGGTCAAATTACAAACCTAAATACACTCAACAAAAATATAAACGCAACACCTTTGTTTCTGCTCCCATTTTTCATGAAATGGACTTAAAAATCTAAAATTCATTCCAGATACACAATATTACCATTTCTCTCAAACATAGTTCACAAATTAGTCTAAATGTGTGATAGTTAGCACTTCTGCTTTGCTGAGATAATCCATCCCACCTCACATGTGTGCCACATCAAGATGCTGATCTGACATCATGATTAGTGCACAGGTGTACCTTATACTGCCCACAATAAAAGGCCACCCTGGAATGTACAGTATTGTCTCACAGCAAAATGTCACAGATGCCACAAGCATTGAGGGAGCGTGCAATTGGAATGCTGACAGCAGGAATGTCAACCAGATCTGTTGCTCGTGCATTGAATGTTCTTTTCTCCACCATAAGCCGTCTCCAAAGGCGTTTCAGAGAATATGGCAGTACATCCAACCGGCCTCACATCCGCAGACCATGTGTAACCACACCAGCCCAGGACCTCCACATCCAGCAGGTTCACCTCCAAGATCATCTGAGACCAGCCACTCAGACAGCTGCTGTGTGTGGCGTCGTGTGGGTGAGCGCTTTGCTGATGTCAATGTTGTGGATCGAGTGGCCCATGGTGGTGGTGGGGTTATGGTATGGGCAGGCATCTGTTATGGTCAAATAACACAGGTGCATTTTATTGATGGCATTTTGAATGCACAGAGATACCCTGATGAGATCCTTAGGCCCATTGTTGTGCCATACATCCATGAACATCACCGCATGTTTCAGCAAGATAATGCACGGCCCCATGTTGCAAGGATCTGTACACAATTCTTGGAAGCTGAAAATGTCCCAGTTCTTGCATGGCCAGCATACTCACCGGACATGTCACCCATTGAGCATGCTTGAGATGTGCTTGACCGGCGTAAACGACAGCATGTACCAGTTCCCACTAATATCAAACAACTTTGCACAGCCATTGAAGAGGAGTGGACCAACATTCCACAGACCACGACTGACAATCTGATAAACTCTATGCGAAGATGTGTTGCACTGCATGAGGCAAATGGTGGTTACACCAGATACTCACCGGTTCTGAGTCCCCAGACCCCCAATAAAGCAAAAAACTGCACATTCCAGGGTGGCCTTTTATTGTGGGCAGTATAAGGTACACCTGTGCACTAATCATGATGTCAGATCAGCATCTTGATGTGGCACACCTGTGAGGTGGGATGGACTATCTCAGCATAGCAGAAGTGCTCACTATCACACATTTAGACTGATTTGTGAACAATGTTTGAGAGAAATGGTAATATTGTGTATCTGGAATGAATTTTAGATCTTTAAGTCCATCTCATGAAAAACGGGAGCAGAAACAAAGGTGTTGCGTTTATATTTTTGTTGAGTGTATGTTGTATTGATATTTTACACAAACACATAGCAGTCCTCTATCTTGAAGTGAAGGGGAATAATATGTGGTTTCTAAATTTATTTAAACAAATATACGGTCTGCACTTTGACTTAGTTTTCTAATGTTTAAATATTTTTTGCGTTAAACCATTTCATTTATGTCTGGCACTATGTTTAAGAATAAGGTGAACATTAGGCAAGGCTCAAGTCTTTTGAAGTGTCTAATATTTCTTAAGTTCATAACAGCAACATGACAAAATGTGACTGCATTTCAGGGGTTAGATTATCAAATAAAAGAATGAATACTTTCATAAGGCATCGCAGGGCTCTTCCTTGTTGTGTTTACCAAGTAATCACAAATGCATTGCTTTTCGTCATCAGTCTTTTTATCTCAAAAACTGAACATATTTATTTTTTCAGTTTTTCAAATATCTGCATTCATTTATCTTCATTAAAGCCTTTGTTTAGAGTATCCAAAACTCATAAAACTGAAATCATCAAAGAAAAATTATCAATTTCTTTCTTATTGTTGAAAAAGAAAAGACCAATCCAAGTTGTATTTCTGCCTTATTTGTTTGCTCTTGTGGTTTAACTCAATAATATGACTGGATACAAAGTTCTTCTTTTTCTAAAATCAAATATGATACAATAGCTTTTATTCAAAACAGTCCGAAATTGTCCTGTGGTTATGGAATATTGCATCTTTCCACATAGCTATAGTAATGAGAAATAGATTTGATTTTGGAATAAACAAATTACTTTTGTGTTGAGAGAGAAAAGCCCGATATGCTATTTTTATACAACAAATAAAATTAAATCAGTCTCTCTTTACGTTACCAGATTGTTATACTGGAAGTAAAAAATATTATTTTGGTGCCTTGCTCTCTTGATGCAACACATTAATGAAGATGCTGTAAAGATTCATATTGTACCCTTGCAGAAACGATCAGAAATTTCTAACAATGTGAACTTGTCTGCAGTCATTACCTGCAGAAACAGCTAGAGATTCAAGAAAAGAGTCTAATAACTGCAGTGGAATCACTGTTATCCCTTCTAAAGGAGAAATCAAGAAAGCCACTGATTTTTGCAGCTTGTGTTCCCAGTGTCATTGCTTCTTTACAGTTTGTATTTGAAACTGTAAACTGATCTGACAGCATACTACAGGTGTGTATACGTGTCTGTTTCTGACTGTGTGTGAGATATGTGTGTATCTATGTAAGACGAGTGCAGGATATTCTTTGAGTTAAACAAAGTATCCTAATTGGATCAACAGACTGAATTTATTTACACACACAAATGGTTGTTAAGTGTTTCATACTTTTAGTTTTGAACTATATGTGAGTGTCTCACTCAATCAAACTATGCTGGCTGTATATATCAATGTAATTTTACTAAAAATCATGTATATACTGTTTATATTTGCACCTACCGCTGTCTAAATTGATCTTTAACTATGTAGTAGGAATAGTGTTACAATGCATGTTTTCATACAAAAACATTACTGTAAAGATGTGACTTGGAGTACTTGGAGTAAAGGAAAGAATATCAGTTACAAGTAATCACCAGTGTTTTAAAGAGTATAATAGGATTGCCTGAATAAATGGCATTTGCTGTCTACTAGCATATTTAACTGCTTTATCAACTACACCGTTAAGGATAAAAGACATATATTAAAGATCTCATTTACTGGTGTTTTAATTTTTCCCCAAT
This sequence comes from Apricaphanius iberus, assembly GCA_028564705.1. Classification (NCBI taxonomy): domain Eukaryota; kingdom Metazoa; phylum Chordata; class Actinopteri; order Cyprinodontiformes; family Aphaniidae; genus Apricaphanius; species Apricaphanius iberus. The sequence goes on from JAPXFQ010001299.1 coordinate 28,126, forward strand.
ATTCTCTGGTATGAAAGAATGCTGTCTGAGTCAGCTTTTGTGAAGGAAAAAAATCCTTCCAGTCTATTTTCTTTTTTTGTCAGTTCAGTGTGTGAGTGGACGAGGACACATTACAAGATTTGGGTTTTTGCTCATAAAGATTAATGATATGCAGTTTTTTATCATCTGATTGGTTAACTGCAACACAACTCTTACAGTGTCTCTCTTTACTAAAAACAGTTACATGAGACAAAAATCGTACTACCAAGTTTAGGCTGCAGTGCCAAACAAGACCCGACCACGGCACGACGGGGGCTGTTACCGGGCTAACACTGAGCCTTGATCGGGAGGAATCAAGCTTGGTTTATGCTTGAGACTTGTACATTCCGCACGGAAATGAGATGTGCAGAACCGGCCGAGACGCCTTCTAGCAGTGTTTATAATTTTTGTGGCTTGTCCCTGCTGATAGCCAATATTCTTGAAGACCGTAGGGGGTAGCATAGGGTTCCACAGCATGCATACAACTCTACACCATAGTAGAAGCAGAAATCACTGTTGTTTACAAGATGGCGATACCCGTGATCTTAAACAAAGCAGAACATTTCTGCTGTTTACTACTGTTAGGAAAAAAGAGGAAAAAGGAGATGGTCCACTCGTCCATTAAACGTTGATGACAGTGATCTCTATGGGCCGAATCATAAAGATGTCTGTATTTACGAATCTCCGCCAATAGGTGCTCTTGCCAGTCCGCCATGTTTTTCCGCGCGGGACCGTCTGTGTAGTTAGAAAATTTCCGAGGTGTGCGGTGCGGAAATTTGAGTCTGCCAAGGGGACCGCGTGGTTGCTGAAATGATGTAATTTGGCCGTGTGGAGCCGTGCGGACCTCGTGGATGCGTCAAGCACACAATAAACCAAGCTTCAGGCTCCAGAGCCACACTGGGCAAGCGGTCTTTTGAACACCACACGCCCGTTAGTCGGAAGGAGATTCGGCGCGGTGCTCTGAGGTAATCCTTGTTAGTTTATTTTCCTCAGCTTAGTAATATGCTTAAATTCAGTGAGTCATCTTGTCTGATCTGAGCTTGTTGTCGGTACAAGTTGTATTTTGCCAGTTACCGGTGAACAATTAATTGCACATGCAATAATATCGCAATATGACAAAATCAGATTTTCTAATCACTAAGGCTGCAATTTGACTGGTCACGGGACTTGTGAGCAGCTCAAACAATGCAGGGAGAGAAGTAAAGGCAGTACTTTAACCGGTTATAAAATGGTCTAAAGCTTGACAGAAGCTGCTTAAAACGCTGCTTAAAATTTGGTACCAAATAGGAATAGTACATGGGAAATTATATTGGCTATAAAAACGATTGCTGCACAACACCGGGTATTATACAGATTATTATGTTGCTACCTCACGATGTACACATTTAATGTGTAAAAAGCATCACACCACCATATATGAGAGTTGCAAGGCTAAAATTCCAGCCACCAGATGAGCCCAGGAGGGAAAACATTGCAGCCGGCCTGGCTACCGGTTGACATTGTTTAAAATAATACACATTATGGCTGGGCGTTATACCGAAAATGTACAGATTCCGAAATGTATGACTGTTACCGACGTCATTTTGCCCGTGCCTGTAAATTTGGTATGTTAAAAAAATGAAAAGATGTGTTTTAGTTTAGTGGTGCTCCTGTCCTTTTAAGAAATGAGCGTTGCCTTGAGTCATGTGACTACGCACAGTCGTGTGACATACAGAGGCAATGATACCCAACTGAGGCAAATGCGCTGCTAAATCAGCAACTGTGTAACTATATTTAGTTAAGACTCATCTACCAACCGTTTTTCAGAAAAATGCGACTAGCAACAAATAAAGTGACTTCTTATGATGTTATTGGATACTCAGACTCTAACGTGGAGCTCATGTTTGTTACAGCAACTGAGCTGCTGAGCCTTTCTAAGTCAACAGCTCTGCCCGCCCAGATCCTGCGCAGGTGGAGCAGATATTAACCCCACTGAGTTGCTGCTTGAAGCCACCCCCTGTTCCCGCCCGTGCTGCAATGTAAAATATTTTCTGTCTAAAATAAACAACTGCACACTAAAATCACCTATTTCACTCAGACCCTGTCACTTCCTCACCTCATCTGGTCTGTGTGATCACTTCTGAGTTTAAATACAGAAAAGAGTGGGAATTGAACAGTGAATTATATGGCTTTTTGAAGCCGTTCAATAGTAAGAATCCATCATATTTTAAAGAACATTATGTAAATTTGGCCACTACCAGACACTGACTACAGACAAGGACGGGGTGGGGGTGGGTTGTGTGCGGTTGTCTGATGTGGTCTTTGTTATCGTCCACTTATCGTTATCGTGGTTAAATGCTCAACATACCGTAATATAAATTTTAGCTAATATCATCCCCGCCCTAATACACATCTATTTTCTTGCTTGCGTTAGTTAACAAATACAAGAGAAAAGCTCCATTAAAAAATAATTGCAATTTCAATACAGAAAAAAAAAATCGCAATTCGATTATTTTCCAAAATCGTTCAGCCCTACCACAAACCACCAACATAATATACAAATTTTTATTGCTCAATCCATATTGCACTGATAATTGTATCTCGTTTTGTAATGTTCTTCTTCTTTTTAACATCCGATATGTGCTAATTAACTAAACATGATCACATGTTTGTGTGTCCCTCAGCCACACATTTAAATAACTCCTAAAGGTAGAAAGACTTGTCCTTTCTCTCACTGACAGAGGGATACTATTCCAGAAGCTCACTCCCTGTTATGACAGGACATTCTGTGAAAAGGCGTTCCACCTAAATGCCAATTCACCTCTCACTGTGGCTCGAGTCATTCAAGACCTGGCAACACTATTAGACTTTTGTTTAATAAAATCCCTCAGTGGAGGAGGTACCAGGTCATGTAAAACCTTATAGATTAGACAGGCTTACTTAAATTTTTTTGAATTTGTCAGGATCTGGTAGGATCCAGCAGAGAGAGTTATTTCCTCTTTCCTCCACAGGTGCTGAGTGTTGGGCTGACACACCTGGAGCTGATTCCCTAATCAACTCTGCAGCATTTAAGGAGAGCTGTGCCACCAGATGGGCGTCAGATGATTCCGTTCAAAGGAGTGGTACTGACCTCTACTCTTACTACCCGTTTGAGTAATTTTGCCTTGACTTACCTGTGTCATTCTCTGTCTTCTCCAGTTGTCCTGCCGAGCTGTTTTCATGCCCCTGGATTCTCTGTTGAATCTCCTGCGTCTCTCTGGATTCCTAGCGTCTTACTTCACTGCCGATGTCCGTCTCCCTAGGGTGTGTGGCTGCTCCTCAATCACACTGCTGTTTCTGCTCCTGGTCGTTCTTATCTGACGCTCAGCCTTCCAACCTCAGGAACGAATGAAATCTAACCTGGCTACCTAATCTTTACCTCCCTCTCCAGCTCGGATCTTCAGTTTCCCCAGTGAGTCCATTTTCAATCCATCATATCCTCCTCTTCACTATCTCACCTGATATCCTTCTTTCCAGTGGCGTCCTCCGTGTTCCACCAAACAGGCTGCTGTTCTCAGAACCCGATTTGCAAAACATAAATAAAACTTTTACAATCTTTCCTGGAGTCCTGTGTGTAGCTGTGTATGCTTAAGAGTCAGTTCTGTGTCAACCCATGACAGAAATGAACAAAGTTTAAAAACTTAAATTTATCTAATGTATTTGACAATGATGGTATGATGAAGGTTTCTTGTCTAGTATTTTCAATGCTTCGATTCCCCAAGAAGCAGCATGACTCGTATAGGACCAGCTTGTGGTACAGTACTTAATATGAGCCAGTATCAGAGTTCAGGAATGTCATCGCTTCTGCATCCATTAATGATGCGCAAATATGTCTAAAATTCTTTATATTAACATTTACAGTTAATTTTTTTTGCGTAATTTTTTTTTTTTTTTTTTAAAGGATAATTTGGAGTCTATTAGCCCTCCCAAAAACGTACATTCCTCAACATTAATTCTTGTCCACCCAAGTCAAGTTTTACTGTAGCTAGTTTTAGGTTAACTAAACATTGAGACAGTCTTTTTAACATTAAAGCAAAGGCATGAATCAGCCATTTTGTCATTTAAGGCTAATGAAAGCTGATGGGCTGGATCATCTGCATTTCTGGACTGTGTAAAAATTATGGTTTTGTAGGCATACATAATGTGTACATTTGTGCATACATTAGGCAAATTATTTACATGAAGTGAAATTAGCAGGTACCTAAAATTGATCCCTGAGGGACACCTTACATACTTGCACTGTTATTTATTCCAAAAGCACTGTACTCTCTGCCTGGTTGCGAGATGTGTGGATAAATACCCACAATTTAATCCAGTTTAAAGTTGGCACCTTATTTTTGTGTGTATATTGTTTAAAAAAAATGCTTTTACATTATAATTGTCATATTCTTAGAACGCTTAGCAAAAAAATATGTCACCTGTCAAAAAGTGAATCAGTTTAATATACAGAATACATGCATTCGTTGGTGCATGGTCAGGATGGTACTCCCTCTGCCTGAATTTGAGAAAGGAAAAACCCTGGTCAGGAATGTGATGGAATGTACTACTGCTCATCTGAAGATCTGTTTTGTTGCAGAAAATAAATACTTATGGCACCGGAATCAAAATTGTCATTATTCCATGTGTTACATAATCACGGAGCAGGTCAGTTCAGCAGCCAGGCCACCAGGATGGACAGGAATTAACATAGAAGAGGAACAGGATTTTACATACAGGAGCAGCTACCTCTTAAAATTAGAACAGATTTAGGTACAAAGGGTGTGGAGGCTCTATGGCTTCAAATACAATTACTATATATGAAGCCTATGTTGACATGCTGTTGCCATAGGCCGCCCAGCTCTGGAATGGGTGGTTTGGATGATATTTGTACAATACTACAGAACGTAACTGACTCTGATTATGAATTATTATTTGCTGCTGATATGAATGTAAATTGGTTTTCAAAAAACTGTTTGTTTAAAAAGAAATTGACTAAGGTAACTAACATATGCAACTGGTCTCAAATTGTAAACGTACCAAGTAGAATATTCTGTAATTTGAAAGGGTCCTGTTCATCTACATGTATTGATAATTTTTTCACCAACACACCTGAAAAATGTTCCAAGGTTGTTCCTGTAGCTGTGGGTATTAGTGATCATAATTTGATTGCTACAACCTGGAAAACAAAGGTACCCAAAAGTGGCCCTAAAATAGTCTATAAGAGAATGTATAAACATTTTTCCCAGGATACTTTTGTTGAGGATTTGAAGGGAGAAAACTGGGAAATGGTTCTTGACACAAAGGATACAGAAAAGGCACTATCAACTTTTAAGGCATTATTTTCAAAAATTTGTGACAGGCATGCCCCTATCAGGAAGTCTACTGTTAGAAAGATTAAGCCTCCTTGGTTAGACGATGAGTTAAAAAAGCTGATGGAAAAACAGAGATTAACTAAAGGGAAAAGCTGCTTCATCTGGTTGTCTCGCTACCTGGGAAGACAATCAGACTTTGAGAAATAAAATCACTAAAATGAACAGAAAAAAGAAGAAAAAATACTATCAAAGTAAAGTTATGGAATGTAGTAATCAAAGTAAGAAACTCTGGAAAACACTAAATGAAGTGGTTGGCAGGGACAAGGTGGCCAAAGTACCGGCATTTATAGAGGTAGATGGTGAGTTTATAACTACACCATTTGAGATAGCTAACTACTTTAATAATTTCTACATTTATAAAGTCAATACAATTAAAAATAATTTGTCGCCTATTAGGGGTGGGCTGTCAGAATCTATTATAAAGAATAAGATAATCACGGAAAAGATGTGTCAGTTTAAATTTAATTTGATAAATATACAGGAGATGGAGAGGCTATTACTTTCAATTCAAACAGATAAGCCATGTGGATGGGATAATATGGATGGTGGGCTACTACAGATAGCTGCTAAGATTATTGCAGGGCCTATAAGTCATATATTTAATTTATGTCTACAAAATATTGTGTTTCCACGGATGTGGAAAATTGCAAAGGTCATTCCGCTGCAAAAAAACAGTAGGGAAATCTTTGCTGGTCCTAATAGTAGGCCGGTAAGTTTACTGCCAATATTAAGTAAATTGATGGAAAAGGTTATGTGCAAGCAGATGCAAAGTTACTTTGAGGTAAATAACATCAATAATGAGTATCAACACGCTTAATAAGATTGATAAGAAGTCGATAGTCGGTGCTGTGCTTCTTGACTTTAGTGCAGCCTTTGATTTAATAGACCACGACTTATTACTTAAGACGCTGCTTGCGTATCAATTTGAAAATAGTGCTCGAGTTTATAAAAAGTTATTTGTGTAATAGCCAACAATATGTTCAGTTTAATGGAACAAGTTCAAAAATGGTGACACTTTACTGTGGTGTTCCGCAGGGAAGTTGCCCTGGCCCGATGCTATATTCCATTTATGTTTATGATTTACCTTATGTTCTAAACAGTGCTTGCATGGAAATCTATGCAGCTGACACCACAATGTATGTCTCGGGAGAAAACACTGCAATAGTAAACAAACTATTGCAAGAAGAAATGTTATCAGTATATAATTAGGTGAGTCAGAATAGATTGAGGTTAAATGTTTTAAAATCAAAGTCTATCATGCTGGGCTCTAGACATATGATTAATCAGACCCTGAATTGCAAATTGTTGTGGGTGGTACTACAATTGAGCAGGTAAAAGAAACCAAATTATTGGGGGTGATAATCGATTAAACACTTTCTTGGTACGCACAAATTAATAAACTAATAAGTAAAATGAGTCGAAATATCTCAATGGTGAGAAAGGCAGCACATACCGCAGCAGTTGAACTCTTATTGAAGTCATTAGTAGTCTTGTCTAGATTATTGCGCCGTAATATGGTCAAGTGCTTCAAAACAGGAATAGCATAAACTCTGGATGGCACAGAATAGGGCTGCAAGACTAGCTCTCAGTAGCCCTGGAAGGAGTAGTGTAGTATGGATGCAGAGCAAACTATCTTGAATGACAGTTTTGCAAAGAAGCCTGGTGACTTTTTTGTTTATTGTTCATAATATAAAAAAACCTTTAAAGTTGTGGTCACAATTACAACCTACAAGCACACGACATGAGCATGCCACTAGAAATGCTTCAAGCTGTCACGTTACCCTACCCCTACCAAGCACAGATGCACTCAGAAGGACCGTAATGTACAGAGCAGTAACATACTGGAATAGACTTGCACTACATATAATTAGGATACAAAATAAATCAAAATTTAAGAAAACATTAAAATAGAGTATTACAGACGTGGACAAAATTGTTTGTACCCTTCATTAAATCAAAGAAAAACTCATAATGGTCACAGAAATAACTTTAATCTGACAAAAGTAATAATAAATACAAATTATATAAATGTTGACCAATGAAAGTCAGACATTGCTTTTCATCCATGCTTCAACGGAATTATTTAAAAAATAAATGCATGAAACAGCCCTGGACAAAAATGATGGTACCCACAACTTAATATTTGGTTGCACAACCTTTTGAGGCAATCACTGCAATCAAATGATTCCTGTAACTGTCAATGAGACTTCTGCACCTCTCAGCAGGTATTTTGGCCCACTCCTCATGAGCAAACTGTTCTAGTTGTTTCCGGTTTGAAGGGCGCCTTTTCCAGACAGCACGTTTCAGCTCCTTCCAAAGATGCTCAATAGGATTGAGATCAGGGCTCATAGAAGGCCAGTGTTTTCCTCTTAGCCCTTCTTGGTGTTTTTAGCTGTGTGTTTTGGGTCATTTTCCTGTTGTAAGACCCGTGACCTGCGACTGAGACCATGCTTTCTGACACTGGCCAGCACATTTCTCTCTAGAATCCCCTGATAGTCTTGAGATTTCATTGTACCCTGCACAGATTCAAGACACCCTGTGTCAGATGCAGCAAATCAGCCCCAGAACATAACCGAGCCTCCCCCATGTTTCACAGTAGGGACCGTGTTCTTTTCTAGATATGCTTCATTTTTCCGTCTGTGAACATAGAGCTGATGTGCCTTGGCAAAAAGTAAAATTTTGGTCTCATCTGTCCACAGGACATTCTCCCAGAAGCTTTGTGGCTCGTCAGCATGTAGTTTGGCATACTCCAGTCTGTTTTTTTTAATGATTTGTCCTCTGGCTCAAACAGCGAAGGATGTTCCGATCTGACACTGATGTTCCTTGAGCATAAAGTTCAGCTTGGATCTATTTTGAAGTCTTTCTGCAGCCACGTCCAGGGAGTTTGGCTACAGTCCCATGGATCGTACATTACTGAATGACATGTGCAGCTGTAGTCACAGAAACATCTAGCTGCTTGGAGATGGTCTTATAGCCTTTACAGTTAACATGCTTGTCTATGATTTTCTTTCTCATCTCCTGAGACAACTCTTTCCTTTGCTTCCTCTGGTTTATATTGAGTGTGGTACACACCACGTCACCAAACAACACAGTGACTACCTGGAGTCCTATATATAGGCCCACTGAGTGATTACAGGATTGTAGACACCTAGGATGCTGATTAGTGGACATACCTTGGATTAACATGTCCCTTTGGTCACATTATTTTCATTCTTTTCTAGGGGTACCATCATTTTTGTCCAGGCCTGTTTCATGCATTTATTTTTTAAATAATTCTGTTGAAGCATGGATGAAAAGCAATGTCTGACTTTCATTGGTCAACATTTATGTAATTTTTATTTATTATTACTTTTGTCAGATTAAAGTTATTTCTGTGACCATTATGAGTTTTTCTTTTATTTAATGAAGGGTACCAACAATTTTGTCCACGTCTGTATTGTGAAAAACATTATTTAGATCTAAAGCCAAAATTGGGAAAGGCACCAATTTAATTTATGTGAAAGTTAATGGATTGTATAAGTTGAGTAAAGTGGAAAGAAATGGGGATATTCGATTCAAGTACTCTATTCAGTTTGCATTATGGTTTTCTATTGCCATGGTGTTTATTGCATGTTTTATTTTGTATTATTTCAATTTGAATTCTTACTTTAAATTTTTCATTTGTATTAATATTACTGCTGCTGTTGTGGTATTATTTTTAGTATTATTGTGACTTTTGATTTTTTAGTATTATTTTATTATTATGTATTGAGTATGATTCTTTTTCTTCTTCAGTTGAAATCCACTAAGTATTTTTATACAACCTAAAGTAAGTTTTGCTGCCAGTTGAAAATTAGCTGCCTCAAAATGCGTCTTTAAAATTCATAGGCAGTGTATATTCAATCAATGGCATATTTCAAAGGAAATCAGAAAGTAAGTTATCACTCCATTGAATCTCATTCATATTTTTTTTGCAGTAGAGGACCCACGGAATGGATGTAGAAGGGTGTGACTTGGACTTCCCATGCTGCTGGTAACTGTTAATGCAGTTAACTGTAGCTAAAGGCTCTAAAGTTAGCATATGCTTGTGGGCCTCATTTCCTTCCTTGTTAAACTAAGGGGCTATTCCAATGTTTTTAATAAATTTGGAGTGAATTTTGTTCCTGTAGTTTTAAAACTGAAATACAGAACTCATCAAGCCTGTACTCGATTATTGTTCAGTGAACGGTGATTATTTAAAGCAGTTTGAAACTTCTGAAACGTAGTCTTTTCAATAAGAGAGCGTTTTAAATTTTAAATAGTTTTGTTAAATTTGAACCATGTTAGAACTAGACAAACTTAAACACATTAAAAAGTCTGTTTCTCAGATTTCACAATTCTTTGCACTTTACAAAATAAAACGGGTGTTTTTCAGGTCTATGCGTACTCTACAAAAACGGGGAAAAAGTTGCTCTTTCTCCAGAACTACAAGGGAAAAAAAATCCCTTCATGGAGTCTTACTCTAGGACCTCTCTTGCTCTTGTTGCTGACATTATCTGGCTAGAACATCTTATTTGTATTCTGTCTGTCAATTACGGTGTGATTGGTCAATATTTGAGGTGTGAGTGGATAGATGACTAACAAATCTTGCGATGCAATGGAGCTTTAAGAATTTTCCAGGCGTTTTCCTCCATAAATTCTTGTGAGGTATGAAATGTTCTGACAGAAATACATTTGTCATTGCCACCTTAAGAACCTTGTTATTTCTGTGAAGTATGTACAGCCCTTTAGATTTGCCTACCATAAAATATTGTGTATGTGTGCCTTTTTTGTTAGATTCATCACTTGAACTAAGTATAAACCATCATGTAAGAACAGGATGTCAACAAAAACAGTAGAAAAGGAACACACAACAAAGAAGTACCCCATGTATCCAATAATTACACTTTCAGAACAAAAGAGAGTTACGGTAATTTTGTATTGACAGTATGTTCAGCAAAAGACACTAAAGAAACTGTACATACATAAAGGTTAGTTTGACAGCTGTACACAAAAAAACTACATTTAAGACATTTCTAAAATATTTATAAAGTAGTGGTTTAAGTGTTTAATTTTCATTTTAAGAAAATTTAATCCCAAACTATTTGTCGGGGTTTATGCTGCAGGAAAGACGAAGGACCCAGGCGCAGAAGCAGAGTTCCAGGTAAGGTGATCTTTATTGGTGTGCAGCAACATAAGCAGAGCCAATATACACAGAGTGCACAATGATCCAGCGAAGACTGAAGCTCTTGCTGGATCTTAAATAAGGGGAGACAAGGAAGAACAGGTGGAGACAATGGGTAATCAGGGGCAGAGCCCTGGAGGTTCAGGACGACACAGGTGCAGATGATGATGGAGGAGTGAGAGGAACTGAGTGGATTGTGCAGCATGACACTATTCTCCTGTTTGAGAATAGATGTAATCTTTGTGCAGAGTATAGGTTTTCCTTTCAATCACCAGTTTCAGTGCAAGTTTCCTAAAAATTTTAATGAGCTTTCAAGGCCAATTACCATAGTACTGTGTGTCAGTTAAAAGTTGGCTACCTAAGCCAGACAGTCCTTGGCAGGAACTGTCAATCTGTAAAAAAAGAAAATCATATTCTAACTGGTATTGATGGGTGTCGTGACTTACAATGAATCTAGTTTAGGGCCTAGAGGAAAACTAGGAAAAGATCAAGGTTGGAGAGAGATGCTGAATAGATGCCTTGGTGGACATCAAAGTGATAAATCAAAAACAAAAAAGTTAACACTCAAGAGACTCATTTCCGCTGCTGTATGACAGCAATAAACTCACCGCTGGTATTTTTTTTTCTATTAGCCTCAATTTGTCAAGAAGGATTGTGAGTTTCCAACATAATTGTAGAGTAGCTACCAGTGAAGACAGATGCCCAAACAGCAGCCATGAAACTGTTCTAATACTAATACTACTTAAGGCAGAATAATCACTGCCAAGCAACTTTGTATCCCTGGCCTCCCTCTGTCTCCCTCTCTCCAAGATGCCTAAGGAGTTGGTGTGTCATGTACGTTCAAAAATCTGACTAGACACCTTATGCCCAGCATAAATAGAAAGCTTTCCATCTGTCTGGTAAACAGGTTGGCAAAGCTGTCACCTCAGTTCAATTATTTTGAATGTTTTTCATAGGTGAGAAGATTAAATGGCATCATGACACTATAAATTATTTGATCTGACCTGTTGTTATCTGAGCTGTTGTTATTTGAGCAGTTGTAATCTGCTATAGTTATTTTTCCACTGTGATGGTAGTAACTGGCTGTAAAAAGCTCTGGCGTTCCAAAACATAAATCACATCAAAAACTCTTTAAAGACACACTCTGGTAACTTTGTGGATATTTGGCCTCTCTCTCACATATCAAGGTTTTAGGCGTGATGTCATTGATGTAAAATAAAAGTATCTATGGAGCGCATCTAAAGAAGTGCATTGATGGTTTTACAAGCTCACTAGCCAATACAACAAAAAATCAAACTAACTGCGTGTCAGTTGGTAAACCATCCAAAAGTTTTCCCGGCGCTGCATTACATCATCATGCCCGACCAAACACAATAAGCCTAGAATACTCGTTTATTACTTGCCATCCCTTGTAAACATCTAATGTGCATTTATCATCCTGTGTATCTCTAACGCATTCACAGCAGCTGCCCACACAAAATCGAAAAGTTGTAACACTGGATTTCCATCCATCCATCCATCCATCTTCCTCCGCTTATCCGGGGTCGGGTCGCGGGGGCAGTAGCCTAAGCAAGGAGACCCAGACTTGCCTCTCCCCGGCCACTTGGGCCAGCTCCTCGGGAGGAATCCCGAGGCGTTCCCAGGCCAGCTGGGAGACATAATCTCTCCAACGGGTCCTGGGTCTTCCCCTGGGTCTCCTCCCGGTGGGACATGCCCGGAACACCTCACCAGGGAGGCGTCCAGGAGGCATCCTGACTAGATGCCCGAGCCACCTCAACTGGCTCCTCTCGATGTGGAGGAGCAGCGGCTCTACTCTGAGCTCCCTCCGGATGACCGAGCTTCTCACCCTATCTCTAAGGGAGAGCCCAGCCACCCTACGGAGGAAACTCATTTCAGCCGCCTGTATCCGCGATCTCGTTCTTTCGGTCACCACCCAGCGTTCGTGACCATAGATGAGGGTAGGAACGTAGATCGACCGGTAAATCGAGAGCTTCGCCTTTCGACTCAGCTCTCTCTTCACCACGACAGACCGGTACAGCGCCCGCATGACTGCAGACGCCCTACCAATCCGTCCATCGATCTCCCGCTCCATTTTTCCCTCATTCGTGAACAAGACCCCCAGATACCTAAACTCCTCCACTTGAGGAAGGACCTCATCCCCAACCCGAAGAGAGCACCCTACCCTTTTCCGACTCAAGACCATGGTCTCGGATTTGGAGGTGCTGATCCTCATCCCAGCCGCTTCACACTCGGCTGCGAACCGCTCCAACGAGAGCTGTAGATCACGTTCAGACGAAGCCAACAAGACCACATCATCTGCGAAAAGCAGAGACCCGATCCTGAGGTCACCAAAACGGATCCCCTCAACACCTTGGCTGCACCTAGAAATCCTGTCCATAAACGTTATGAACAGGATCGGTGATAAAGGGCAACCTTGGCGGAGTCCAACTCTCACTGGAAACGAGTCCGACTTACTGCCGGCAATGCGAACCAGACTCTGACACCGGTCATATAGGGACCTAACAGCCCGTATCAGAGGGCCTGGTACCCCATACTCCCGGAGTACCCCCCACAGGACACCCCGAGGGACACGGTCGAACGCCTTCTCCAAGTCCACAAAGCACATGTAGACTGGTTGGGCGAACTCCCACGCACCCTCCAGGACCCTGCCGAGGGTGTAGAGCTGGTCCAGTGTTCCACGGCCAGGACGAAAACCGCATTGTTCCTCCTGGATCCGAGGTTCGACTATCCGTCGTACCCTCCTCTCCAGAACCCCTGAATAGACCTTACCAGGGAGGCTCAGAAGTGTGATCCCCCTGTAGTTGGAACACACTCTGTGGTCCCCCTTTTTAAAGAGGGGGACCACCACCCCGGTCTGCCAATCCAAGGGAACTGCCCCCGATGTCCACGCAATATTGCAGAGCCGCGTCAACCAACACAGCCCTACAACATCCAGAGCCTTGAGGAACTCCGGCCGAATCTCATCCACCCCCGGAGCCTTACCACCGAGGAGCTTTTTAACAACCTCGGCGACTTCAGCCCCAGAGATTGGAGAGTCCGTCCCAGAGTCCCCAGACTCTGCTTCCAAACAGGAAGGCGTGTCGGTGGGATTGAGGAGGTCTTCGAAGTATTCCATCCACCGACCCAAAACGTCCCGCGTTGAGGTCAGCAGCACACCGCCCCCACTGTAAACAGTGTTGGCGGCAGACCGCTTCCCCCCCCTGAGACGCCGGATGGTGGACCAGAATCGCTTCGAAGCCATACGGAAGTCGTTCTCCATGGTCTCTCCAAACTCCTCCCACGCCCGAGTTTTTGCCTCAGCGACCATCCGAGCCGCACTCCGCTTGGCCTGCCGGTACCTATCAGCTGCTTCCGGAGTCCCACAGGCCAAGAAGGCCCGATAGGACTCCTTCTTCAGCTTGACAGCATCCCTCACCGCCGGTGTCCACCAGCGGGTTCGAGGGTTGCCGCCACGACAGGCACCAACTACCTTGCGGCCACAACTACGGTCAGCCGCTTCGACAATGGAGGCACGGAACATGGCCCATTCGGACTCAATGTCCCCCGCCTCCCCCGGGACGTGTTTGAAGTCCTGTCGGAGGTGAGAGTTGAAACCCCTTCTGACAGGAGACTCCGCCAGACGTTCCCAGCAGACCCTCACAACACGTTTGGGCCTACCAGGTCTGTCCGGCGTCTTCCCCCACCACCGGAGCCAACTCACCACCAGGTAGTGGTCGGTGGATAGCTCCGCCCCTCTCTTCACCCGAGTGTCCAAAACATGCGGCCGCAGGTCAGATGAAACGACAACCAGGTCGATCATCGAGCCGCGGCCTAGGGTGTCCTGGTGCCAAGTGCACACATGAACACCCTTATGCTTGAACATGGTGTTCGTTATGGACAATCCATGACGAGCACAGAAGTCCAACAACAAAACACCGCTCGGGTTCAGATCGGGGGGGCCATACCGCCCAACCACGCCTCTCCAGGTCTCACTGTCATTGCCAACGTGAGCGTTGAAGTCTCCCAGGAGAATGAGGGAGTCTCCAGAAGGAGCACTCTCCAGCACCCCCTCCAAGGACTCCAAGAAGGGTGGGTAGTCTGATCTACTGTTCGGTGCATAAGCACAAACAATAGTCAGCACCCGTCCCCCCACCCGTAGGCGGAGGGAGGCTACCCTCTCACTCACCGGGGTAAACCCCAACGTACAGGCGCCGAGATGGGGGGCAACAAGTATGCCCACCCCAGCTCGGCGCCTCTCACCGGGAGCAACTCCAGAGTGGAAGAGAGTCCAACCCCTCTCGAGGAGACGGGTTCCAGAGCCAGAGCCATGCGTCGAGGCAAGGCCGACGATGTCACTGGATTTTAGAAGCTAATCCTACTTTGGTAAGTCGCTTTGACCTAAACTGAGCAACAGTTTGACAGAAAATATCTTTCAAGGTAGTGAGGGGAGTTAAGTTTTTTGTGACCAGTGTCATCTTTTGTCTTTATGCTCTCTGAAGGAGCAGAAGGAGCAGCAGGCGGTGTGCTGTGAGTTTTAGGTTTTAACGAGATGAGAAGCTGATGCGACTTCGGTGTTGAGCTCTACGCCTCTAATGCTGCAACTTTCCTCGAAGGGGAAATACAACTTTCCTCGAAGGGGAAAAACCAGGATCTTATTTTTGAATTGAATTTAAAAAAATCCTTTATTGTCCCACGAGAGGAAATTTAATTTCAGTACAACCAGATTAAGAGTAGACAAAAAACATAATTTCACAAACAGATACAGGCCAACTGTGTTATTGCAGCCAGTGTCAAGCGGCATACCATATGGAGAATGAAAGGATTTACATGCATTGGGGTGGGCCAAGGGTGAAATAAAGCATTCTATGAGCTTAAGGCAGCTCATAGTTGAAGGGGGATGGTGGTACGGTGGGGATGGAACATCCTTCCACATTCACATCCAAGGGAGTATGTTTGGTCTAAGCCGAATTCCAATTGATAAGAAATGAGCACAGTCGTAGATTACTTTTTCCCTCTCGAGTGGTCTCCCTTCCAATAGCCAAATTAGGGGTCATTTTCCTTGCAGCCAGGCTGAGAACTTCTCAGAACTGTTCCCCACACAGCGAAAACGAGTCCAGTTTTCCTCAAAAATGGCAAGAGTCTGAGTGTTACAACAGCCAGGCAGTTTCCTGTAGCCCAGGCAGCCTGCCAATTTCTGCCTTTTAAACCATACATTTACGATACCTCAGAAAATCCACACTGCGATAATCAGTAGATATCCAGTTATCATGAATTCAATTGTCCAGATGTTTCTAGTGTCTCAATGGTCATAATGAAAGACCCAGGATCCACTGCAGTAATCCATCAGGACAGCTTGGCGCTCCCTCATTGCCTTCTCCAGGTGAAGTCATTAAATTGCTTTAAGAGACCATTTGACCAGTCCATATCCAGATCCAAAGTTGATTCTTTCAGAGGAGACTTCGTAAAAAGGTTCCGTAGCAGTATACACACAAAGAGCAGTGGGATAAGACACACTAAGAGAGGGAGAAAGATAGAAGCGTCTTTCCTCGCTGAGTGCCACGGAAGAAGAGCATACGTTAGAAAGGCATACATTTACGTCCATTTACACACCCAGACAAGTTTGGAGCCACTTGGAGTCCTTCAGGAGAAGTTTATATCCATGTACGATCAGCGTATATTCATATAATGGAAGTTAATGGGGCAACCAATGTGCAGCCTCTAAATAACAAATGTTTTGTTATTAATCACTAGCACTATTCTCCTGAGTTCGGAGCATCTCAGAGGTGCTTTTTATGTCTTTA
This sequence comes from Apricaphanius iberus, assembly GCA_028564705.1. Lineage (NCBI taxonomy): Eukaryota > Metazoa > Chordata > Actinopteri > Cyprinodontiformes > Aphaniidae > Apricaphanius > Apricaphanius iberus. The sequence continues at coordinate 44,496 of JAPXFQ010001299.1, forward strand.
GGGGTGTTTTACAGTCTTTTGATCCAACTACACCAGGGATGTCCAAAGTGTGGCCCGGGGGCCATTTACGGCCCTTGGACTGATTTAGTTTGGCCCTTCACCACCATTTAAGATTGGTACTTTCTGTAATTGGCACCACAACACAAATCAATTATACGAGTGATTGAGACTTTCTTTTATAATGGCATAATTTTTGTTGACCAGTTTATAGGGATTAGAAAATGATCCATGGCACAAAAAAATAATTAGTCATCTTTTAATAATCATATTTGTTTTCTTTCTTTTCTTTTTTAAACTATTAGCTAAAATGAGACAAAGCGACAAACAAAAACAGCTAAAAATAAAAAAATTTCAAAAAAAGAGGGACCCAAACCCTGTTCTTTCTGTTGAGAAAACCCCCCAGATATTTTAGCCCCAATGAAATATTTGAAAACTATTTAAAAATGATTTCTTTAAAAAAGGCAAACCTTAAAAGCCCTGTGTTTTGAATCTACAACCCTTTAAAATTCAATTTTCTACAAGAATTCCAACTTTGTGTTTCATCTACAATATTACCTGTTTACTTTTTCGTAAAGTAGGTAAAAAAAAAAAAAAAAAAAAAAAAAAATTCTACGTTCAAAAATCTGACTAGACACCTCTGAACTACACTAACACCGAATTTAATTTCCGTCACGGCAGTGCAGCATCCCGGTTGAAGGGCAGGGCTTTCAATCTGTACTTGACGGCAGTCGCTTAGACAGAACTTGCTACTGCAAACATCAACATGGTTCGCCTTATGGCTGTTATGGCGGCCGGCTGCAACATCGTTGAAATCGCCAGTGAGTGTAAGTAGGAATCTGTTGGATTATAAACCTGTAAAAGCCACTGCAGACAACAAAAAAGTTCTACTGAGATGCTACGAACAAAGAGGGGAAGAGTTCTAGCGATCAATAACATAATGTATTCGTGAAAGGAAGGAGTTTTGTGGCAGATAATGCCTTATTTAGAGCCTGCACTTTGGTTGAGCCATCAACTACCATATATGTATATACTGTACGTTGATCGCGAATGGATATAAACTTTTCCGGAAGGACTCCAAGTGGCTCCAAACTCGTCTGGGTGAGTAAATTAACATAATACATACAAAATAAGATCCCGATTGTAAAAAAAACAACAACAAAAAAACAGCTGTACTGTCCCCTTAACAACCTTCTCCAGCTGTGAAGCTCTGGCAGCTTTCAGGTTGGGAACTGGGCTGCTCTTGCTCTGTCACTTCCTCTTTTTCTTTTCCTTGCTTCTTTGGTTTGGTTACAGAGAAACAAGTCGTCTTTCTTTCTAGTCTAACAGTAAATCCAGGATACAATTTAAATTTCAGGAAAAAATTATACTATATAACACCAACTGTAACATTTTATTATATATGTGTCTATCCCATACTTTGAAAGCTGTAAAATAGTATGATATAGGCCCTTTAAGTTGGAACTGTTGGAAATGATGAATTTGGTGCCAGAAATATTTTTCTCTGAATACAGGAGGTGGCAGAAATGTTAGGTGTTGTTATTTTTTCTTCCTGCTGCAATAAGGGACATATGCAGACAGTCCTTGTGGAGCTGATGCCTAAAATAGGAGAAAAAATATTTAAAAACCAATATAGGGATTTACCTAAAGCCATTTTTCTACTCTGAAGGATGTATTTTTGTGTTTCAACCTGTTTTTGTCTTGGTGACAAGTGAACGGGACTTGGTGTGTTCAACAAATTTTATTTTATGTCATGCAAGAAATGTTTTGTTTTGATACATTGCTCAATTCATGTAAATGGAAAGTTAAGGTGTTGGATTTATGTTGCTTTATTTTAAAATAGTGGGTGTAAACTATAAACTGCTAAATTGACACAGGCTGTAGTGTAATTTTTTTTGTTTTCAGCCTGCCGTTTTGGCGCCCGACTCATTTACTACCAATTAATCAAGAAAAAAAGTATTTTAGTGATATCTAAAGGCTACCATTGTATTTTTTCAATTACTTATGAATATTATTTTGTTTTTATGGTAGGCCATTACGGTTGGATTTCCTGAACAAAGAGCAAGATGGCGACCCACCAACAGACTCAATGAACATCTCGTTAAGGAGGAGAAAAGTGCCCCCTGTTGAACATTGCATTCTTTCACTCAAAACTGGAAGGATTTATCCATACACCTCTGCAAAGGAACAGTGGACTCAAGAAAAACAAAAAAACAACAAAAAAAACAGGATAATCATTCAGAACAATTAAGATATTGATAGTTAAAGGGCACAGAGACAAATTTTCTTCAGGTTAATTCAGTCTTTTGCTGAATTGTTTTCAGTCTTGTACATTTTATTATCTTTATTGTGGTCAAAACCATTACAGTAAAGCATATGGTTGTTAAAATGTATGGTTATTTGAAATGTGAATAATTTTGTTTGAGATATAACAAAATTAGAAATGGTTGAAAACTGAACTGAACTAAACCAAAATTGAAATAACTCTTGAAATTGAACTAAATCTTGAAATTGAACTAAATTTGATTTAAAATAACAGAGGTTGAGAATAACATTCTTTTATAGCCAAGTTGGAAGTTTTGAAGTAAAAAGATGAATGCAAATTACTGAAACCAAAAAAAAAATATTTTGCTTAGGGTGATTTTGAATATTTTATGTCATTTGTATGTCAACTGTCTATTTTCTGTCTTTCACAAAAAATTATAAGCCGGCAGTTGAAATTTAGTTATTTTCTGTTGTTTTATTACGTGTTACATCTAACAATACTCTAGGGGCTTGATTTATCAAGATTCCTGATAATGGCTGTAAAATTGTGTGCAGCGCTAAAAAATTACGTGAGTTGGTTGTCCTAGATTTGCGGGTGATTTACTAAGATTGCATGAGCAATTCATATCAGGCGCAAGTAGCAGTATTCAAATGAGGAGTATGCTGCTACTAATACGAGCTGCACCACACCTTGAGAGAAGAGGAATATGCGCATGGATTCATGATGCGTCTTTGGCACGAAAAAGGAGGGGGGGTGGCATATGTATAAATTCTTTGGCTGTAACTGAATGAATTACTATTAGGCTAAAATTTTGTGAATTCTGTTTTTTGTTTGTCAGTAATAAATATCATTCATGTGTTCCACATGCTCTGCTCTCTGATACAGATCGTATTGAAGGGTTAGAATGATTAGAACTGCAGCATGTCCAGATCTAGGTTACTAAAATGTCCTTATTCTACTAATGTTGTGAAAATGTCTCACACTTTATCATGGCCTCTATTGAATGCCAAGTTGCGGTAGAAACAAAATGTAACCTTGAACATATGTAATCTGAAATGTCTGAATTTTGTTTTTTTAAATGTCATATATAATGGCAATTTTCATTGTGATATTGTATATGATTACTACATTTTATTAATTGGACTCCACTGAGGTTAACCACTATGGGGGAAACTAATGGAGGATGAGGATCATAACTATGCACTGAGCGCGTCTTCACCAGGTGGAGATGTGACGAGAGCGCAGAAAACGCCCAGACGCCCATATTGCATATTCATCAAGGGCAAAAGTGCTAAATGGATTGCATTCTTATTGCTGTGGGTTTAACTACACAATGCTCTGTGTGCCGTGTTGATAGATTAGCCTCAGTCTGTTTTTGCGAAGCAGTGTGGTTTTCGCAAACCATTGATAAATCAGGCCCTAGTAGTTAAACCTAACTGGTCCTAGACTACTGTAACTACTTCAGAAGTTTTACCTTTACTAAATGTCTGCCAATTTTACTTCTGAAATCTTTTCAGTTTACTGAGATTTTGAGTTTTTTAGAGATATACGTATGTCTGTTTAAACTGGAAACTATGAGGATTGGGCAGAAAATTGTAATGTTTTGTAATTCACAGCTTTTATCCAGAAATCTAAAGTGCCTTTAAAAATTACATGTTTTTCTATTCCTCCTCATATGTATTATTTTTGCCACTGGCAGAAACAAAATCAGCACATAAAGCATGTGTTTTTGCATCTAAAAAGTGTCTACTGAACCAGCCTTTTAAGAAAATAATAAGCATATTAGTGTTTATCTGTAAAAATCTGAAACTTCTTTTTTGATGGAGATCCAGTAAATTATTTCATCTCCTTACTCTCCCATGATGATGATATATGTGCAGATTTGACTTTATCAAATACAATTTCAAATCACTCATATGTTTTAACTAAACATGCTGAAAGGTTTTTCTGTAATCAAATTAGGTTTTCAAGCCTACAATTAGTTTTGAGTAAAAATCTTCAGTGATTTTCAGTCGTCAGCCTGAACTCCACAGGTCCTCTTTTTAGGTTTTCTTAATTACATTACAAACTGAGATAATAGGTACCTGAATCCACTTTGGTATCTTTTTATATCCTTCCACTGATTTGTGGACAACAATTATTTTAATTTTCAGACAGCAAAGAGACTAACCCAGAGCAGCTAATGGCTGTTGATTAATGATACATGGGTTTTAAGGAGTTTCAAAATAATTAAGCTGTATTATTTATTTTCTGACATTACCTATCCAAGGTAATAGCCTTATGTAAAGGTTATCATATAGCTTAGTTTTAATGAAAGGTGCCTCAAAAAAAGAGTACATCAGAACCTGAAACAAACCTAAAAATATACCTGATAAAATGAGAGCATGCTCTTTCTCCAAGTTTTAACTTTTACTGCAGTTTTGTAAAATAAAATGCATTTGTTATACCTTTGTCCATCCTTAAGGTATAGACAAGTTTCACGGGCATTTCCGGTTTACTTCCGCAATCCGTCTATTTCTGCTAAGCATTTCCGGTTAAGTAAGATCAGCATTCATTTATATTTGATATAGATGGCTTTAAAATGGGAACATTCTCATCTATTCTTCATAAAAGGGTTAGGGGTTAGGGTTACGGTGCGTTTTCAATTCCTCATCCAGCTACCATATCAAACTGGGAGGATAATATGACGAAATGGCCAAATTTTACAACAAGAAACATATTTTCGTACTTTGTCGAGTCCATGGCGGTAGACGGGAACGTCATGGACAACCTGAAAAGCGCCGAAGCGTATCAGTACGTACACAGTGACAAAGTTGGCTGTGTGCTGATACACAAACACAGCAATTTTTTGTACATTAAGGCGGACGTACAACCAAGCCAGTGTCTTAATGATTCCTGCCATAACGCTTGGGTGGTGGTTACGGAGGATGGAGAGGTGGAGAATGCGGGCTGCACCTGTATAGCTGGACCCGGTCGGTCATGCAGCCACCCAGCTGCCATCCTATGGAAGGTAAGTTCAATGTTTATTTGTTGTTGATATTGTTTCAATTGCTTTAATATGTGTGATGTAGTAGCACAGTAACACTAGAATCATTTTGACCGCATAAAAAACTATGTAAAACTTTTAGACGGCAGCAGCCCACCCAGCCCGTCACATCCGTGTTGCTGAACAAAAAAAATGACATTCATTCATTCAGTCGTTTCCACGAGTTGCTGCATCCACATACAGCACAATATGTCCCAGAACCTTTTTTCACAGTAACTGCGGTAATGGGAAGTTCTTAGCAGAAACCAACAAAGATGGCAGCGGCCATTGTTCTAACCGGGAAACTTGTGTATAATTGAAAAAATATACTTTTGAGGTTGAAAAGCTAAAAATCTTGAAAATATAAGATATAAATAAATCTCAACCTACCCACTGTTATTCCAAGCAGATAAACAACTAGAAGGGAATATCCTACATTATGGAAGATAAAGATGTATCACCACACCACAATGCCCTCCTGCTTCGAATTTAAAAAAAGTAAAATTTTCTTGACAAAATACCTTATAGGTATAGGCCAACATGACCTGTAATTGCTCACTGGTAACACAGTTGGAGTGATTTATATGGACAATACCCTAACAATTTGACATACATTGCTCATTAAACCCTTACAATTATGATTCAATGCAAAAAGAAGAAAAAAAAGGTGAGACTTTCTGTTGTTTCCATTTACTGTTGTTATTATTTACCCACTACAAAATAAACTATTCTGGTGCAACAGCTGTAAGAAAAATAGAACACTGAAATTTGGTTTTTGCTTTGTTGCATTATTACTCTGTCTTTTTCTCTTTCATACTTTATATATTTGTTTGTCTATAAAATTGAAATGTATACAACTTTCCTAAATTATAAACCAAACACAATAGAAAAGGAAAATATTTAAACAGGATGACCTAAGCCATTTCAGTTAATAAATTCTTGTTTTAAGTGCATACTTTGCTGAAATGCTGCCCATTATATATATATATTATATGTGTAATTTTTTTTACTGTCTCTTAAGGAAGAGAGGGGAAGCAAAGAAACAAACACAGATTACGATGGCAATTATGAGGACAGCACAAAAACACAAAGCCTAAATGCCAGTTTCCACATATTAACTCGCAGACATTAAGAATGTGTGGAAGAAAGGTTACTGCTCTGCTCGAAAAGAACTAAGACATGTCCCTGTGTTATCTCATAAGGTGTATCAGGCCACTGATAAAAAATATGGCTTTTGCTGAAATTAATTTGCAGACTTTTCTTAATAAATTCACACATCGATGACAGGATTTTCTCAAACACAAAAACCCTATCTTTTACCTGAGCACATTTAATAAGTGATAAAACTAATTGTTAAACAGGAAACTTTACTGTAAATGTCCTGCTTCCACAATTATTGATTGTAACTGCTGTGAAAAACAAAACAAAAACAGATGTGTCTTCTATACTTGGCAGTTCAGTCGTGATATATTTAATGCAAAATCAACTTTTTTGGAGCTTTTATATATATATATATATATATATATATGTATATATATATATATATATATGTATATATATATATATATATAGTAGAAACCTTTCATTACCAATCACCATTCATCAACAACTGAGAAACTGATAAAGCCTTTTAGATATGAAAATCTAACAACATCTGAAATTATTGTCTATTTCCGTTTTAATTCAGTATGCTTATATTTCGGCAGTACACACATCCCAATCAGTTTAAAAGTTTATGTTTAAGGAAATCCAGCAGAATGTATTAAGTCACTGACTTGCAGCATGTACTCCCCTGAACAAATATATAACAGCAGTAAACAGTTTCTTGTGTTGAGTCGTTGACCTCATAGAATTCCCTCATACTGACAAGCATGTAGCAAATGAGGAATGGAAACACTCCCCTCAAACAGGAAGAAACCTCCAGCAGATACTGGCTCAGAGTGGCGACGAGCGGCCATCTGCTACGACCGGCTGCGGTTTCGAGAAGACAGCACAGAAACACAACAAAAGAACTGATGCAAGTACTTTTTTGAATTAAAGAATGTAAAAAGTTGATGCTCAGTAACTGGAAGCATCATCCCAGTTGATGCCTTCCTCCAACAGGTCATCACTCAGAGCGTTATACCAGATGTAACTTCTATAGAGAGAAAAACAAAGAGAAAAAAACGTTAACTTTTGAAAGGACAACGAATTATGCAGTTGGTGAGTAGTAGAAGAGAAAAGTGAAGAAAAATCCCCTTAAAGAATTTAAGCCTAAAACAGTGTAACTACAGAGATTTCTCAGGCTAACCTGCCACTCTAACTGTAAGCTTTATCAAAAAGCAAGTAATTCTAGTCTGAAGAGTGGGTCTGGCTCCCATTCTACTTTTAAAAATCCTTGGAACCACAACTAAACCTGCAGGCTAAGAGCACTGTTAGGAACATATGGAACAATAAGATATCTCATCAATGATGCTACTTGATTATTAAGGGTTTTTAAGGAGGATCTTACATGTTATTAGGTTATAAATCATTAAATGGCTTGGCACCAAAATATGTTGAAGATCCGTTTTCACCATAATTTCTTTCCTCTTACTGGTTGATAACTAAATCGAAAAGTATTCCAACACTGAACAGGTTTTCAACTGAGAAGTGAATCAGATTTAATTAGACTTATGTATCTTATATATATATATAGACTTTATGTATCTTCATACTGTAATTTTTTTGATAAATGAGTGAATCATTTTTCAAAAGAAAAAAAATATTATGAATTTTGGTCATTATTAGCAATTATACTCAAACGACACATTCATATCAGCTTACAGGCTTAGATGTAATCTAACTGCTACAATGTGCTGGCAGCAAAGTCATACGCTCTCAGGGCTAGCACTTTCACACATTTTATAGTAAATTGAAACTGGAAAATATTTTTTTTAATACATAAACATAATTTGGAGAAATAACAGAATTTCATGTAACCAAATATTATTCACTCACTGTTTTCTACTGAGCATTTAAAAACTATATGTTGCAATCCAATCTTTATTTGTGTCCCTTGCGGGTTTCTATTGTCTGAACGAAAAAGAAGAGAGCTTTTGATCTAATTGACAGATTTTTTTTTCTCCAGATTTTTAATATGAAAACTAGTTTTAGTGTATCATTATCAGATTAATTGGCTTTCCTTGTGTTTTGTGTTGGCTCCTCTCCTGTAAGCTAAGAAGATAAAACAAAGGCTACAATTCACACAGGCTCACCAAAATTTGACAAGATAAGATTGGAAAACTATTGCCTGGTCTGCTGAGTCTCGATTTTTGCTGCGACATGCGACGACACATGGTAGGATGAGAATTTGACGTCAACAACATGAAAGCATGAATCTATCCTACCTTGTATAAACGGTTCAGGCTGGCGGTGGTGGTGAAATGTGTAGGACATTTTCTTAGTACACTTTGGGCCCCTTAGTACCAATTAGTCATCTTTGTAACGCCACAGCCTACCTGAGTATTGTTGCTTACCATGTCCATCCCTTTATGACCACAGTGTACCCATCTTCTAATGGCTACTTCCAGCAGGACAATGCATAATTTCATAAGATTCCTCTCAGACTGGTTTCTTGAACATGACAATGAGTTTACTGTACTAAAATGGCCTCCACAGTCACCATATATCAATCCGATACATCACCTTTGGGATGTGGTGGAAGTGGAGATTTGCATCATAGATGTGCAGCCGCAAATCTACAGGAACTGCGTGATGCTATCATGTCAATATGGAACAAAATCTTTGAGGAATGTTTCCGGCACCTTGTAGAATCTATGCCACGAAGGATTGAGGCAGTTCTGAAGGCAAAAGGGGGTTCAACCTTGTACCAGAAAGGTGTACCTAATAAAGTGGCCAGTGAGTGTAAAAAAGGGTAATAAGCAGTATCTCTTTATGCAAAGTCTATGATTTTGATGCTGTACATGTATATGTTTCATTAAAGTCAGTACATAAGAACACAATGACTGCTTGCAGCAGTGGTCCTGAACGGAGTAGAATATGAATGAGTTAAAATACCAGGGATCAACAGTAACAGACAAAGCACAAGAAAAGTGAAGTAAATGTAAAGTATATGAATAGTGTGAGGTTTACAAGATATTGAGACTTGCTACGATATATGGTTTGAAGATGGTAGACCAACAAAGACAAGTGGAAGAGTAAAATATTTTAAAAAAAATTGTGATAGTGAATTAAACGCACAGGATCAGAGAGAAGTAGATCAGAGGGACAGCTTTAGTTGAACAGTTTGGAGACCAAGTTTGAGAGATAAGGCTGAATATATTTCATTCAGAGACTATATTAGCTGATCTTTTGAATCAAAGGATTTCTAGAGAAAAAATTTTTGACGAAGAGAACAAATATATCCTGGGGGAGGTCGTGACAGAAGTCTATTTCTATTTCTATTTCATCAAAGTCTATTTCCTGAAGTCTTATCTAGTTTATTTCATTAGCATTGTCTGCTGAATCAAATGTAAACTAGTACTGAAGGCATGCACTTTAAGCTTGATATTGGAATGTTTTCATGAGGCAAGGCAAGGCAAGGCAAGGCAATTTTATTTCTATAGCACACTTTCAACACAAGGTAATTCAAGGTGCTTTACATGATTCAGTGATAATGAAACCACATGATTACAAAGCATATAAGTTTAACAGTAATCAATCAGTAAGAAAAGATATTGTAAGGAACAAATCCACGTAATTAATACACAATCACTTAAAAATAAAGCTAAAAGATAGAATAAAATATAGAAATTAAAACGACAACAATAAAATAATATTAAAGATCAAATGTTTACAAAAAAAAAAAAAAGCAGTTACTCATAAGCAAGTTTAAATAGATACGTTTTAATTTTAGACTTAAAAGAGTTCAGTGTCTCTGCAGCTTTACATTCTCCTGGTAGTTTGTTCCAGAGATGAGGAGCATATAAACTGAAAGCTGCTTCTCCATGTTTGGTTCTGGTTCTAGGGACGATCAGTAAATTAGAGCTGGAGGACCTGAGTGATCTGGATGGTTTGTACCATGATAGCAGATCCCTAATGTACTCAGGTGCTAAACCATTAAATGATTTATATACCAATAAAAGCACTTTGAAGTCTATTCTCTGAGCTACAGGGAGCCAGTGTAAGGACTTTAGAACTGGAGTGATGTGTTCTACTTTCCTGGTTCTAGTGAGAACACGAGCAGCAGCGTTCTGGATCAGCTGCAGCTGTCTGATTGATTTTTAGTAGACCTGTGAGATACTTGTTAACAGTAATCAAGGCGGCTAGAGATAAATGCATGGATGAGTTTTTCTAGGTCTCCTTGTGTCATCATTCCTTTAATCCTAGAAATGTTCCTCAGGTGATAGAAAGCTGACCTTGTTATTGCCTTTATGTGACCCTGGAGGTTCTGGTCTGAGTCCATTATTACACTTAGATTTCTGGCCTGGTCAGTAGTTTCTAGTTGGACCAACTGAAGCTGTTTACTGATATTTAATCGATCTTTTTTGGGTCCAAAGAGAAGCACTTCAGTTTTGTTTTTGTTCAGTTGTAGGAAATTATGGGACATCCAGCTGTTAATTTGCTCAATGCATTTATTGAGGATTTGGATGGGTTCAACATCATCTGGTGACACTGAGATATAAAGCTGAGTGTCGTCAGCATAGTTGTGGTATTTAACATGATTGGCGGTTATAATCTGGCTAAGCGGAAGCATATAGATGCTAAATAGGAGGGGCCCCAGGATGGAGCCCTGGGGGACCCCACATGTTATTTCTGTGTTTTGTGATGAGAACTGGCTAACTGATACAAAGAAGTTCCTGTTCTTGAGGTAGGATGTGAACCAGTCGAGTACTGCACCAGAGAGTCCGACCCAGCTCTCTAGACGTTCCAGTAATATATCATGATCAACAGTGTCAAACGCCGCACTGAGGTCTAACAGTACCAGCACTGTTGTTTTTCCATGGTCAGTATTTGTACGGATGTCATTAAAAACTTTGACGAGGACTGTCTCTGTGCTGTGGTATCTACGAAAACCAGACTGATAAACATCAAGGCGTTTGTTCATTGCTAGGAAGCTGTTTAGCTGCTGGAACACAACTTTTTCAATAATTTTACCGATAAATGGGAGATTAGAGATTGGTCTGTAGTTTTGCATCAAAGTGCTGTCTAGGTTCTTCTTCTTTAGTATTGGTTTGATAACTGCTGTTTTTAGGGCTTTGGGGAAAACACCTGATAGGAGTGATGAGTTAACTATTTTGATAAGATCCATTCTGATGGATGGGAGGACCTTTTTTAGAAAATTTGTTGGTAAGATATCTAAGCAGCAGGTGGCAGAGCTTAGTTTGTCAATAATTTCATCAAAGCTTGATTGATTTATTGTTTGGAAGTGAGTCATTTTCTCTGGGTGAGTGTTAGTTGGGCTCATAGTTGGTACTGGGGTTTGACCTGATGTACTGATTGATCTTCTGATGTTCAAGATCTTTTGAGTGAAGAAGGTGGCAAAATCATTACAGGCCCTGGTGGAGTTTAGTTCAGGGGGTATTGTCACTGGAGGGTTAGTTAGTCTCTCCACTGTAGCAAATAATGTCCTAGCGCTATTGCTGTTTCTGTGAATAATCTCAGAAAAGAATGAATCCCTTGCACCCTTTAAGGTTACTTGATACTTGTTCAGTCTCTCTTTATAAATCTCATAATGAACCTGGAGTCGAGTTTTCCGCCATTTTCTCTCGGCGCACCGGCACTCTCTTTTTTCATTACATACCAGTGGATTGATTCTCCACTGAGACTTCTTTTTGCTAGAGACAGTTTTAACCTTAAGTGGCGCAATCGTATCCATCACGTCTGAGACTTTGGATATAAAATCATCTGTCAGTTTATTTACTGAGTGTGTGCTAGTGGATGTTGGCGATTCAGACAAGGTTGGGGTGTACATCAGTTTAAAGTTTTCAGCTGAATTTTCTTTAAGGAAGCGTTTTTTAACATTGGATTTACTCTGATTAGGTATGTTTTCTTGGATGGTGCTTTGAAATGAGATGCAGAAATGGTCAGATAATGCTATATCCGTTACAGCAATGTTAGAGATATTTAAGTCTTTGCTAATAAGTAGGTCCAGAGTGTGTCCTCGGTTGTGTGTTGGCTCGTTAATGTGTTGGCTTAGGTCAAAGTTATGAAGGGCGTCATATAGTGCTTTTGTTCCGCTATCTTGGGGTTTGTCAATATGAATGTTGAAGTCTCCCACAATTGCTATGTGGTCATAGTCTAGACATATTGCAGAGCAAAGGTCATTGAAGTCGTTATAAAAGTTTGTGTTAAGTTTTGGTTTTGGTGGTCTGTATACGTTTACAAATATGACTTTGTTTGTGTCATTTGTTTCAGTAGCTAAATATTCAAAAGTGTTGAATTTTCCTAGTGATACTTTTTTAAAGTTTAAGGAATCATGAAAAACTGTGGCCAAACCACCCCCCCTTTTATTTTTCCTGGTCTCACTAATGAAGTGATAATTAGTTGGACAAGTCTCTATTAATACATTTTGTTCTGTATTTTCATCTAACCAAGTTTCTGAGAGAAATTGTGCATGTATATCATGTGTGATGATGTAGTCATTGATTAGCAGTGATTTTTCTGATAGTGATCTTATGTTTTGTATAGCTGCATTAATATTTCTTATAGAGAAAAAAAGATTCTGTTTGCTAGGTATTATTTTTAAATTCTGTACTGCTCGGTTATTTTTAGTTTTAGTGTGTGAATACCTCTTTTTTATAATAACTGGGATTTTACTTTCAAGGTGAGAATGTGAGTAATCTTGACCAAACACCACTTTCTGGAAAGAAGTTTTTCTGCCTGTGTTCGGTCGGTATCAGATGTCTGATATGGTGAGTTGAATTGGAGAGCAATAATGTTCATAGTTCCTGCTTGGGCGTGGAGTTAAAAGGAGGATTCCTTTTTTTTCTTGAGTTTGAAGTTTTTCAGAGAATTCCTGGAATGGTGAGAACGTCTCAGAGTCAGGAGTTGAAGATGAAATGGATCTGCTTGTCTTTCCTAGATCAGCTGGTGTGTTGATTGGATGTCCCGTCTCAGGGAGCATCATCTGTACAGTAGAATCAACACATAGAGATACTGGAACTCTGTGTTTCTTTAGAGGGTCATCTGATGGTGTTGTTGCACAGTCAGCTGGCATGACTGTGGCCGGCTTATCATTAGTTCGAGGACAGAGCGGTTTGTTTGCATTGTTTACATTAGATAACAAGTTCCAGAGATAGAGCTTCTGACCTTTTTTGTTGATATGACGTCCATCTTTTGAGAATAGATGCTTTCGTTCACAGAAGATCTTAAAATTATTCAAGAATGGAATAGACCTTTCTGCACAGACAGTTTTAACAAATCTGCTAAAACCTTTGATCCGGCTCCATTCTTCATCAGAAGGCGTTGCTGGAATTGGTCCAGATATGTGAAGTTCTATCTTGTTGGTGTTAAAGTTCTGGAGTAGATCCATGAAGTCCTTCTTTAAAATTTCCGATTTCTTGTGAGCGATGTCGACTGCTCCAGCATGAACAACAATTTTTTTCTAGTTCTGGATTGCTCTCAATAATTGATGGAATTATCTCAGAAAGTTGTTTAACTGTCATTTGTGGGCAATTAATGACTTTTGTATTGATGCATAGAAGTTCAATACCTTGGATCGATCCGTCATGAATAATAGCAAGCGTTTTCCTTTTCTTGTTGTGTTCTGTTTTCTTTGGTTTTCTATGTTCTTGCTGCTGTTTCTTCTTATCAGGAGGAGAGGAGAGGAAAACTCTGTGTGGGTCCGTTGATTCCAGGGAACTGTTTGCATTTTGTTGGCTTTGCTGTGCGTCTGTTAGACTCAAAGAGCTGGGAGATGCCCGCGCTGTGAATCTGTTTTTTAAAGGAATAAAAGAAGTTGTTGGTTGTTGGGGTTTCTTTTTACGTTCCTTATTTTTCTTGTTGGGTGTCTGTCGTCTGAGTGCTGGCCACTCTTCTAATGAGTGGGGGGTCCTTCCGGATAGACGCCGTCTGTTTGGAGGGGAACTCTGTGTTGTTATTGGCATCGACCTGCCAGGTTGTTGAAAATCGCATGCCATACTCAGAGTAGTCTTGTTTCTGGCGTTTTCTTCCAGGCGTTGGATTTTTAATTCCATGTCCTTCATTCTTTCCAGAATGTTTTGGAGAGTGACATCAGCGTTGAGAGCCATTGTAGTCTTCGTTTCTTTGTCCACAGTGGAAAAGTATAAAAAGGAATAAAAATTGTCCCAGGGAGGTCGTCTAGTGTCCTTAGGGTGAGTAAATAAAAAATAAAAGAAAAGAAAAAGAAAGATAGGTAGCGGGGGGAAGAGAGCAGGAGTAGAGGAGAGGAAAACACGTCCTGCTCCTTCGGCAGTCAGAGTATGCCGAGAAAGCAGTTCTTAATTTTACAAGTCAGTCGTTGGTCCGGAAGCTAGTGTTATTTTGGTGTTTGCTGCAGGTGGAGGACTGAAATACAGCTAAAATTATTTGTAAGACTGGATATTTAATAAGAATTATAGGAACAAATGGCTGAATTGGAAGATGACACTGAGTAAAAAACAGCCACTAGGAGAGAAAACAAAGACTATAGGGGCAGTTAACAGCAATATCTGACGGAGCATTGGGAAGAGAGGAGAGTTTTTCTGTGCTAGGAGGGTGATGACTGATTACTGATGCACTCATGCATTACTGATGGGGAGCAGGATTAGTGGAGCAACTGAAGAAAGATGAGGAGAATGACAAAACACAAACAAAATGTAAGGAAATGCTAGGATAAATGAAAACACAATAACTAATGCTTTCTGTACACCTAGAGACTTTGAAAAGATTTAGAAAAGACTCCAAAAGATTATCATCTCACATCTAAAGACTTGGGTTAACGGTTTTTTAGTCTCAGAATACAGATTTTATAAACACAGAATCTTGTACTGACACTATTTAAAAGACTACACCTAGCCTATTTTAGCTTCCTGACAAATTCCTCCCATTATGCTCAGCATTATACAGTTTCTTTATGTGCGAATGTTGTAGTATTCTTTGCCGAGATTGATATGTCAAATAGAGACTTGCATTCAAAGTGGGTACTGTATTGACAAGTAACTGGTTAACTGATATCTTTTTAATGCAAGGTGTTTATGACGTACCACTCGCTCCATGCAGATGTCCAGATTATGCTGGTTTTTGCCTGTATTGCAGGGGGCAATGTTGGCATACACTTTGCAATTTATGGCCTATTTCTAGGCCATTTTTCATCCATGCAAAACAAATATTGCATTTGTTGTTTAAAGACCCTGTCAGGCTCCATAGGTGGATAAAAATGTTATTTTATAAATATGACACCTATGTTCATAGCCTACTTTCCCACAGGAACAAAAAAAAAAAAGATGTTTGGCAAGTTGCAAAACAAGGTCCTAAGCAGGGTTTTGAGCCCATCACCCTTCCTACACATTAACCACTGTGCTATAGCAGCAAAGTATTATTTCATTCAGCAAAGGGTACTTTATAAAGTGGGTTACCCCCTAACATGGTCACACAGTTGACTAAATGGGGGGAAAGGATTATGACTCTGTGCGCATGGTTTAATAAACCTACGGTACGGATTCTTACCCCTCGAAAATTATTTTTGCACATGACCCCTGCTGGGCTCTGTAGCTTCATGCTTCCGCTTGTGTGAGAAAGCTTTTATTGGTTGTTGGTTGTGTTACGTCACTACGACTATACTAGGACTTGCGATAATTTCAAACATTGTTTGATTCAAAAGACTAGAGAAAGACTGGCATAAATTGGGTCGCCAACTGCAGATTATCACATTATACATACATTATAACAGCATAAGTTGAACATAATCAAACAAAGTGACTACAAATACAAGACCAAAATCACAAAAAAACTCAGCTGTTACAAAGAGGGTGTTAGTAGGACAGGATGTATGAATGCAAGAATCACAAAATCAAACATCAATATATTAAAATACAGGACATCACAAAATGCAGAAGCAAATACTTTTGGATCAAGACATAAAAACACTGAAGAAGACTCATCCACTTTTTTATTGTTTGTCGAACAGCATTTTGAAAGCCAAGATGTGAACAATTTTTAAGCACTGTGAGAAAACCACAAACGGATAACCATCTGTGATCAGTGAATTATCTCTTACCGGTTACAAAGAGACGAGGAACAGAGAACATAGTTGTGTCTACATGTAAAACAATCCCCTAAAACGTGTCTGAGCTCACTTCACATTTACAACAAAAAGCCCATGGAAAAAGATCCTTACCCAACCTTTTCTTTCTGTTGCGACTACCCACCACCAGCCATCAGTGATTTAAAGTTACAGATTTAAAGGTTTCCTTCACTGAAAATCAGGAAAAAAATTGTTTTATATACAATTAGCAGTGATGTCGGTAACGCGTTACTTAGTGGCACATTACTCCTAATATTACCAATTTTTCAGTAACAACTGATCTATTGCGTTACTATTTCCATACAGGTAATCAGATAAAAGTTACTTTTTTAAACCACTGTGCATTACTATTTTTGTAATTTTCTTAAGCAAAATGATATATGGTACATGACAGCAAAAGCATTGGGAAAACAAACAACAATAGCTGTAAATATGGTCTTACATACCTTCAACAACACTGCTGCCGTTTTTTTCTGTCGTAATCTGAAACATCTGATAATCTCCTTTACAGTCACCATGTGTGTTTTTGCCAGAGTTCTGTACTCTGTAGGCCTACTCTGCCCCCTAGTGGAACTCTCCAGTAGTACGTGCAGTGAACAAGCAAGTACGTCCCCAAGACGCAGCTTGTTGCTTTGTACAATAGTTGCTGGTGTCAATGTGAAGTTAAAAAGCAAGTATATTTCCGACCTTATTGTTAAAATACACTTCCAATAGCCTAGGGCTAAAATCTGACATATTTACATTTGTAAAACATGTCAATTAATATGTATTGACCCTTTTCTTCAAATACATAAATAAAATAAAATAAACCACGCATACATTGGCCTTGGGTTGTTATGCTCTTCATGACATGGAAATGGTCTAACTTACCCTTGCCTCGCCGAATCATCCTGTCCTGCATTCTGACCATGATTCCGACCCTCGCCAGTCTCTGCTTGCGAACTACGTTCAGACCTGACAAAATTTTCACATCTTTTTACAATCATAAATTATTACATTTTAACTGCTTGTTACGCTAATTTCCTGCACTGTTTCACCTGGATTCCTGACTCTCCTTCTCGTGAGGTCGCTTTTTAAAGTAGTGGCTGATTTTCTCAGCAATACCTGCAACGCTAAAAACCATTAACATTACTCTGATATCGAGGAATTAAAAAAGAAACCAAACATGACATACATGGATGCAAAAAAAACCCCAGAATATTTACCTGTTTGAAGAGCCGGGGAAAATCAGGACGCCGATAGCAAAAACTAGCAGCAATGAGCAGCAGTACATTCCATCACATTCCTGACTGAATTCCTCACCGCTAGCTTGTTTCTTCTGCTATAAAATGTCTGGAAGTATCAGCCAGTCTAAAATAAGTGAGGTATAAAATAATAACTGAGCTTAATCTAATATATTAATGAAAACAGATTAAATTAATTAACTGTTGAAAAATGAATTAACCTGTTGTAAGTTAAGGGTGACACAATTACACATTATCAAGTTTGGTAGTCTTTAAATGGACATTCCATCCTGTGGCTCATTAGGGCATCTGTCGTACTGGACATTGGCATAACAGACGCAGAGTACTGTGGGACATGTTTCTCACTGCGGGAGACACAGAAAGTGTGCGAGTCTGTGCTCAGTGTCCCCTGCACCTTTTCTGAGCAATTAAATCTGTTAATATGCTGTAACTTATTTTCCTACTCATCTTTAAATGCACCTCAAGCGTACTCAAGCTAGTGGGCAGCAGTTAATCACAGACAGGTGGTGCTCAGCAGAGTAGCATGTTAAACAGCCGATCCAGAGTGAGCAAAAGGCAAAAATTACTCTCATTCCCCTCCAAAATAACTTTTGTCTGTATTTTAATAGATAACCCAGGATTAATGTCAATCAGTTTGTTATATGTGCTGGCTTTACTTTTACCAGTGTAGGTGTTGATGAACTAAAATAATGCAGTTTGACTACAGGTTTCAACAGAATTTGTGAAAAGAAACAAAACAACTGTGCAGATGCATGGACAGTCCTTTTTTAACAATATTTTACCATTTTAAATCAAGCAAACTCACTCTAGGTGTTTTATGTTAATTAGGTGGCTGCCTGAGATGGTATCAAATTTCTCGGCCTGGACTATTGTCCAAGTCTGCCCCTTAAAGAGACTGTACAGTGTGTTTCTCAATGTCAAGGCGCTTCGCCTACCTGGGCAATGCCTCAGTAGGCGAGGCGCCTTGCTTACAAGGACACTGTCCTTCCTTGGTCAAAGAAAACGGTTAAATAAAACAGACCTACCTCACGTGAACGTGGCTGCCTGCTTACACGTTCTATTTATGTCCCACCGATTGAAATAGCATAGTAGCGTAGTAACATTCATCCACTGAACTGGAAATGTATAACAAGCTTTTTACTTTTTTTTTACTCTGTAAATCTTTGTTAAATCAAATATGTAAGCAAGTTAGTAACTGGTAGCCACCCAAGCTGAAACTACTAAGCAACTACAACAATTAGTTGACTTACATTTAAACTGGAAATTTCCTCCCAAAGTAGCTGCTGCCAGCTCTTACCGTGCTGTATTCTGGGAAATGTTTGAACGAGGGAAGGCATAAAGGCACCTCCCATGTATCCTTGGTCAGTTAGCTAAATGGCAGACTAACGGAGGACAGATGCCTCTGTAGCCCATGAATATTGGAACACGCCTTGGCGGTGCCTGATGACGTATCTCCTAGGCAACCAGGGCAGGGCCAAGGCATCAAGGTGAGGTTCCTTGGCATTGAGAACCACCCTGTTTCTGTCAAACCGCAATGGCAGCCACTACTGACTGTCAGCTGAAAATATAAAGGCATTGTTGTGCCCATCAAAATTTACATTTTATTATATTTTAATTCAAATATAATAGTGTGGCATACAATGGACTTTCATTCTAAACCCTTCTAAAGACCCCATGGATATATAATTTTTTTAAATATACTGTAGCTTTTTTTGAAATTGTTCCATATTCAATCTTTATAGTTAGGAGAAAATTAGGAAGTTTGTGGTTTGCACGAGACATTATCTGGTGTGCACAAGAGTTTCAAGAGTGCCACAACCCTATTTTCTTTTTTTTTTTTTGCCAAAGACACTTCATGAATCCATTACACTGATTCCCTCTCTCTGGCTGTAGCGCCATGTATGGGGCAGAAAGGATTGCACACAGGATCGGTGCAAAGTCCTCATTTGAATACTGCTCCTTGCACTTGTTATGAATTGCTCACACTTAGTAGATGGAGTCGAAAAATTTTGGCACCGCACGCAATTGTGCATTCTTTATGTAAGATTTTGATACATTATGGTCAAAAGACATTACTAATTATTATCCATAACCAAAATGAATGAAATAGCACAGGAGAGTTATGACCCACGAATCTAAGAGTACAATGTTCTGTCTGTTACAACCCTGGTGATAAGTAGTATTAAGGAGGGATGTAACATAAGGGACAATGTGCTCTTGTAGAATACAACTTCAGCTTTATTTGTAAAATGTTTATTTACAGGGAAGGAGCTTAGGACAGTTTACAACATAAAGTCTCTTAAAACAAAGTAAAGATATTCTCCATCAAAATATAACTTTACATAAGATATATTCTTAAGTAAGACAAAAGTTGGGTATCTGTAAAGTCAAAGTTAACTACCGAGGTTAACTAAAAAGGTGGGGCATTTGTCCACCATCTGCTATACAGCTGGTAGTCTTTAAAGGGGGAAAATTAAAATCACTGGTGTCCAAGTAGAAAGCAAAATGATCAGGTTATAGAAAACAGGCAACGAGCCTATGAAATGCAGGCACAACAAGTGATCAAGCTAAACATCTAAAGTACTCCAGATTACAAAGGCAACTGGAAAGCGAGTGATCTTTTAAGCCTGTGAATATTCTCATTCATCCAAGTCATGGTTATCTCAAGGAAATTTCAATCGAATGCATCTGGACTTGGTAATTTGTCTTGGAAGACGTTTCACCTCTT
Organism: Apricaphanius iberus; assembly: GCA_028564705.1. Classification (NCBI taxonomy): domain Eukaryota; kingdom Metazoa; phylum Chordata; class Actinopteri; order Cyprinodontiformes; family Aphaniidae; genus Apricaphanius; species Apricaphanius iberus. The sequence continues at coordinate 64,962 of JAPXFQ010001299.1, forward strand.
ATCCAAGTGATCTTTTCAGAGACTAACAAAGGCAAAGAATTCACAAAACAAGATAAACCTTTCAAAGGTTCACAAGGGTATAGTCAATCTAGATGCATAGAGAACACATTCATCAGGACAAATTGGGAACAACAGTACAGATATGTGCCACCTGACTGAATGGCAGCAGGAGCTTTTATGGGCAAGCCACTCCCTTGAAATGATCAGCACAAGTTAATATACCTGTGCGACGAAGGCAACAAGGTGCAGGAGGAGGGGTGTAAAGCCCAGACTGCCGTGCTGCTGTCTCTAGTGCTGAAGTGAGAGGAGAGGAAGCAAGAACTGAACTAGCCGCTGTCCGAGGTGCTGATTCCAACTCAAGCCAGACATATGACGACCGTAATGATGCGTTCAGAACGCACACTTTGTCTACGTCAATGTCTGCATACAATGTCTGCTTTGTTTATCATCAAATAACACACTTTTTTTTTATTAATGAGACATCTTCTTTCCATCAGGTCACAATTAGTAGCATGGCAATCAGCCATATTGAGATGATAATTATTTTTCTGCTAAAGAGAGCAACTGTAGCATCATGTTGATACTTCTTCTCATTTAAAACTCCCACCTGTGTTTTTCACCCAGTGTGGCCTTCAGATTTATCCTTGGACTATTGCAGCGTAAACACTAAAGGGCAACTTCTTGAACACCTCTATGGAAAACCAGACCTTACTTTTAATGAAAGAAATGTCCGCATATGCTATTGTAAAGTTGCTCTTTTCAAATTCTACTGATTATGCAGATTTTATGCCAAGTGAAAGAAAATACAAGATTTGTGTTTCAAATATACTGATATGATTTATTCACATTATATTAATCTTACCTGTTTCTACTGTCACTAAGACCTTGACCTTAATTTTAATATATACATTTTATACGCGTCAACTACCTTTATAACTATCCCTCTACTTCAACTTTTATTACTAACCTCATCTATCTTTTTTTAGTTTATTAGACATATTTATTAAGCTTATGTCTTAATAAATTGTCCTGGTGCTAGGAAAAGTGAAAATCCTAATGGCTTTTTTTGTGTTGTTTATCAGTGGTATTTTTATGGCACACCACATGCCTAAGGCTTGGGTCTTTTGGTTGCAGATTTTTAATCTTTAGCTGTATCTTCACTGTATAAAGCCCTCTGGAACCTCCATTTCACTCTAAAGTGTTTTTTAGCCTCTAGTCATCTTACTGTATGTTTCAGGATAGTCATTTAGCTCCAGCCATCTTCCCATTCGCTCTGCAGAAGAAAGACTTCTCCACAACATGATGCTGACGCTATCATATTTCTTAGTGTGGAGGGTGTATTTAGGATGATGTGCGGTGTTCAATTCATGTAAAAAAAAACTCAGCGCTACAGTTACATTCTGTATGCAGGAGTTACATTTTGGTATCACCTCACCAGAACACCTCGTTATAGCACTTGTGGCAACTTTGAACACTTTGAACGCTTTTTTTCAATAATGGCTATTTCCCCTCTCCATAAAACCCAGGTTTCTTGAATGCATGACGAATACATTTTCTGTCGACAGATTCTCGGCTGTGGATCTCTGCAGTGTTTTTAAGACGATAGCTGCAAATTTGGATTGTGCCATGATCTTTCCACTTTGGGTAATAAAGAAAGACAGAAGTACAGTGTTCAATGTTCAAAGCTTTATATATTGTTTTTTATTATCTAACCCTGCATTCAACTTCTCTGGAGCTTAATCCCTTAAGATGCATTAGAATATAGGGCTCTAGAAACAAGTGCACCTCAAATATATTAGATTTTTATGTTTAGAAATATGTGGAACCCAGTTATCTTTTACTTTTTCTTATTAATAATACACAAGTGGTGCTATTATGTGCTCAGTGTTAACTGGAATCCAGTTAGCGGACTATTTTTTTTTTTTTTTACCAACAATGGTTTTATTACATCTGATTCTCCACAAAACCTCTGAACTTAACCTTTACCCTGAACTCCAGCTATTTGCATTGTGCTTTTAGATCTGATTTTAGACATTTAGATTGAAACCTTTCAGTTACTCCTACCTTTCATAGAGCTATTAATTTCACAAAGCAGTGGGGAATAATTTATCTTCCTATATTACCAGAGTCTTTCTCATACTACTTGTTTTCTGTCGACAACCATATTGAGCATAACTTTCCCTCTCAATATACTTTTACCTCAGTTCACATCTACAACATTTCTGGCTTTCTTTGTGACTTTACTGTTCTTCTCCAGGTGCTGTGGTGCTGTCTGTAGCTACAAATACCCTCCATGTCAACCATTCTGCATTATATTGTTATATATGTAAAGGTCTTTTAAGAATTGAGCTGACGATTTTAAAGTTTATGTTTCATCACAGCTTAGTACCAAGAAGCCTGCAAATGTGTATAATAACTATTTAAACAAATCACCATCTGCCTTTTTATTTTTGGCAAAGCAACACCTTTGATTTTGGTGCAGATAGGTCGCCATTGTTTGTCTTGCCACTTGAGTCTGGTTGTGTCTCTTGAAGGTAGTCTGCATCTTTTGACAGCACACGAAGCTGAATTCAATTCAACCGTTTACTCAAACACCCTTTTTACTACAACAACATTTTTTGTAAGAAATAAAAACAAATCAAGTTGAGAAACCTGAGATAAATCATAAAATGACAAACATAGAAAATAATAATTTAATTATCCACTATGTCATTGATTGTAAACTTCTTTCATTATGTGGTTCATTTGAATAGCAGACCCATCTTACTGAAAAAGTGGTCATATTAGGAGTAACGCACAATGCAGAACTGGTTGGCAACTGGGGGAGGTCCGCCTAAAAATCCTTGATGACCATAGTTTTTCTTGTGTTTTATTTTGTTCATTGTTGCTCTATTTAGTGTTGCTGTGCATCCCATATGTGTTCAAAATTAATGTAAGTTATTGTAAGTAAGGACAAAAGTAATAAGATACTATGATCAAAAATGTCAAGTTGTTATGCGCTGCAAGGAGAAAAAAGGACAGCAAGGCAGCATGACAGGACCCTCGCCTTTAAAGGCGGATTCTAGACGCCGTGGAACGAAAAGGAGAGAAAAAACAAAAAGAGAAGCACCCTTCCAGGGTGGGTGAAAGGGGCCTACGGCAGGAGGGCCCGAGTGTCTGTATTGATGCCCTCTGGCTGGACGGGAGACGGGCGGGCGGCCCCTGGTGGGACAACTGTCAGGTGGGCGACCCGGATGGGGTCCCCTGGCAGGACGGGTGGCCCCTGGCGGGACGAGTGTTGGTGGGTGACCCGGATGGGGTTCCCTGGTGGGACGGATGTCAGCTGGGCGACCCGAATGGTTCCCTCTGGCTGAACGAAGGACTTGTTTACGTCCCCTTACGGGATGTTAGTCGGGCGGACGGCCCGAATGGCATTCTCTGGCTGGACAAAAGACTGGAGGACATCCCTTGGTGGGACGGGAGACGGGCGGACGGCCCGGCGGTCCTCTCCTGGTGACTTGGAGGTCCAGCGGGAAGCTGGACGGACGTCACTTAATGGGCCGGGGACGGGCGCACGGCCTGGTGGTCCTCTCCTGGTGACCTGGAGGTCCAGCGGGAAGCTAGACGGACCTCCCCTGGCGGGACAGGAGGCGGGCGGACGGCCCGGCGGTCCTCTCTTGCGGACGAGGCAGCGCTACAGTTACATTCTGTATGCAGGAGTTACATTTTGGTATCACCTCACCAGAACACCTCGTTATAGCACTTGTGGCAACTTTGAACACTTTGAACGCTTTTTTTCAATAATGGCTATTTCCCCTCTCCATAAAACCCAGGTTTCTTGAATGCATGACGAATACATTTTCTGTCGACAGATTCTCGGCTGTGGATCTCTGCAGTGTTTTTAAGACGATAGCTGCAAATTTGGATTGTGCCATGATCTTTCCACTTTGGGTAATAAAGAAAGACAGAAGTACAGTGTTCAATGTTCAAAGCTTTATATATTGTTTTTTATTATCTAACCCTGCATTCAACTTCTCTGGAGCTTAATCCCTTAAAATGCATTAGAATATAGGGCTCTAGAAACAAGTGCACCTCAAATATATTAGATTTTTATGTTTAGAAATATGTGGAACCCAGTTATCTTTTACTTTTTCTTATTAATAATACACAAGTGGTGCTATAATGTGCTCAGTGTTAACTGGAATCCAGTTAGCGGACTATTTTTTTTTTTTTACCAACAATGGTTTTATTACATCTGATTCTCCACAAAACCTCTGAACTTAACCTTTACCCTGAACTCCAGCTATTTGCATTGTGCTTTTAGATCTGATTTTAGACATTTAGATTGAAACCTTTCAGTTACTCCTACCTTTCATAGAGCTATTAATTTCACAAAGCAGTGGGGAATAATTTATCTCCCTATATTACCAGAGTCTTTCTCATACTACTTGTTTTCTGTCGACAACCATATTGAGCATAACTTTCCCTCTCAATATACTTTTACCTCAGTTCACATCTACAACATTTCTGGCTTTCTTTGTGACTTTACTGTTCTTCTCCAGGTGCTGTGGTGCTGTCTGTAGCTACAAATACCCTCCATGTCAACCATTCTGCATTATATTGTTATATATGTAAAGGTCTTTTAAGAATTGAGCTGACGATTTTAAAGTTTATGTTTCATCACAGCTTAGTACCAAGAAGCCTGCAAATGTGTATAATAACTATTTAAACAAATCATCATCTGCCTTTTTATTTTTGGCAAAGCAACACCTTTGATTTTGGTGCAGATAGGTCGCCATTGTTTGTCTTGCCACTTGAGTCTGGTTGTGTCTCTTGAAGGTAGTCTGCATCTTTTGACAGCACACGAAGCTGAATTCAATTCAACCGTTTACTCAAACACCCTTTTTACTACAACAACATTTTTTGTAAGAAATAAAAACAAATCAAGTTGAGAAACCTGAGATAAATCATAAAATGACAAACATAGAAAATAATAATTTAATTATCCACTATGTCATTGATTGTAAACTTCTTTCATTATGTGGTTCATTTGAATAGCAGACCCATCTTACTGAAAAAGTGGTCATATTAGGAGTAACGCACAATGCAGAACTGGTTGGCAACTGGGGGAGGTCCGCCTAAAAATCCTTGATGACCATAGTTTTTCTTGTGTTTTATTTTGTTCATTGTTGCTCTATTTAGTGTTGCTGTGCATCCCATATGTGTTCAAAATTAATGTAAGTTATTGTAAGTAAGGACAAAAGTAATAAGATACTATGATCAAAAATGTCAAGTTGTTATGCGCTGCAAGGAGAAAAAAGGACAGCAAGGCAGCATGACAGGACCCTCGCCTTTAAAGGCGGATTCTAGACGCCGTGGAACGAAAAGGAGAGAAAAAACAAAAAGAGAAGCACCCTTCCAGGGTGGGTGAAAGGGGCCTACGGCAGGAGGGCCCGAGTGTCTGTATTGATGCCCTCTGGCTGGACGGGAGACGGGCGGGCGGCCCCTGGTGGGACGACTGTCAGGTGGGCGACCCGGATGGGGTCCCCTGGCAGGACGGGTGGCCCCTGGCGGGACGAGTGTTGGTGGGTGACCCGGATGGGGTTCCCTGGTGGGACGGATGTCAGCTGGGCGACCCGAATGGTGCCCTCTGGCTGAACGAAGGACTTGTTTACGTCCCCTTACGGGATGTTAGTCGGGCGGACGGCCCGAATGGCATTCTCTGGCTGGACAAAAGACTGGAGGACATCCCTTGGTGGGACGGGAGACGGGCGGACGGCCCGGCGGTCCTCTCCTGGTGACTTGGAGGTCCAGCGGGAAGCTGGACGGACGTCACTTAATGGGCCGGGGACGGGCGCACGGCCTGGTGGTCCTCTCCTGGGGACCTGGAGGTCCAGCGGGAAGCTAGACGGACCTCCCCTGGCGGGACAGGAGGCGGGCGGACGGCCCGGCGGTCCTCTCTTGCGGACGAGGCAGCGGCGGAGAAGCTTGGCTCGTCGTCGACGGAGAGAGAGGCACCTGATTGGTTCACACTGACGGGAACGAAGGGACCTGGTTAGTGAAGCTGGTCGCTCCATGGCCGGCGGACCTGGGAGTAGAGGCTTGCAGGCTGGCATCAGATCCCTCATGGTCGTCACAGGAAGCTCTGGCTATCCACAAGGAGACAGCGGGTGCCGAAGGGCTGCTGCTGTGATGGCTAGGAGGATTGCTGCAACAATGATGTCCGGCAAATCCAGCAACTCTGGCAGTGGCAGAGGCAAATCAGCAACTCTGGCGGCGGCGGAGGCAAATCCAGCAACCCTGGCGGCGGTTGCAGCAAATCCAGCAGCTCTGATGGAGGCGGCGGCAAATCCAGCAGCTCTGGTGGAGACTGCGGTAAATCCAGCAGCTCTGTAGGCTCCGAACAGGCTGATGCAGAAGCCAACTTCGGGGCCGAATGGGCTGACGCAGACGGCAACTTCGGCAACCCAGAAGCTGCTCCTTCCCGTCGTCGGCGAGGTGGTGGAGGAGCCTTTTGCCCTCGGCTGCGTGGTGGACACTGACGCTCATGTCTGCGTGGACCGGTTCCGGTAGCGCAGTATGGGAGCCGAGAGCCAACAAGTGAGGTCTGCTGCTCCAAATACTGTTCCTAGATGTCCTCCCCGTCTGACTAGTACGAAGGAGGATACTCCAGCGCAGCTTTGCGGCGTCTGTGTCGCCAGTTGCGGTTAGGAGCTGGATCCCCTCAGGAGCTGAGGTAGTTGAACTTGTCCCCGTGAAAAAACTCGAACAGTTTGTCCTCGCTGACGTAGAGGTGACCCAGTCTTGGGCTGGAAGAAGAAACCTGCGTTGTAGGCACAGCTGGACGTCTGGCTGAAACAGGGGGAGCCCTCGACGAAGCGGTTGGGAAAGGAGCGAAAACAGCCGCAGAGATGATCGGTGGCGCGTAGACCATGGATGCTGAGCCGACGTTGGTGGAAGCGGATCTCCTCCCAAAAAAGGACAAGTCCTCCTCCGCTGTCTGAATGATGACATCCTCTGTGTCCTTCAGGTCCAGCGCATCGTGAGAAGTGAGGCTGGAGAAGAACCGATGAAGAGTCTCCATGATAAAGTCCTTGGCTGCAGTCTGACGGGCTGAGGCTTCCAAGCCGCAGATGTCATCCAGGCTGGCCCAGAGGTCTTGCAGGAGATCAGGGTCCGAGGCTGGGTCCATCTTTTCTGGCTGGATCATTCTGTCACGTTGTTATGCACTGTAAGGAGGACGAAGGACCCAGGCGCAGACGCAGAGTTCCACGTGAGGTTATACTTTATTAAGGTGCAGCAACATAAGGTGAGACGATACACATAGGTACGACAATGATCCAGCGAGGACTGCAGCGCTCGCTGGATCTTAAATAGCGGGAGAGAAGGAGGAACAGGTGAAGACACTCAGGGACCACAGGTGCAAACGATGATTAGACAGACAGATGGGATGAGGAGAGTGAGTAGGTTGTGCAGCATAACAAAAAAGGAAGGTAAACATTTTTAAATATTTTTTATAAACTTTTTATAGACCCCTACTTTTTCTATTGCACCACACCTCTACCGATCGATGTTTTTAAGAGCAGGCTCAAGACTCACCTTTTTAGCTTAGCCTTATTTTAACTGCTCATCATGTTTTACCTGATTTAATTTTTAGTTTAGCTTTTAACTGTTTATTTATTAATCTGCTTTGCATTTTTATCTTGATCTAACTTATCGTTGTTTTACACTTATTGTTTTATACTTTATATACTTAATATTTAATACCTTATATTTTAACTTATTTTAATCTTTCTTGCCAGTGTTTCCTCTCTGGGGGCCCCCTGCATCGGGGGCGGTTGTCGGCTGTGGCTGCCTGGGTACCCCCTTGGTAGCGCTTGGGTAGGGGTGGGGGTACCAGCCCTCCCTCCTCTGGGCGCCATGGGTCGGAGCCTTGGCTGCTGTTGATCTGCTGCTGCCGATGTAGATGGCTCCCATGATGGCATTTCCTGGCTCATCTGTACTCAGCCCGCTTTTTGTAGCTTTTAAGTATGTGTGCGTGTATGGCTGATGGGTTGGGTTGGGAGGGTGGTGTATTTGCGTTGATGATTTTATTTTTGAAGGGGGGGTTGTGGGGTTATTTTAAATCTGTAAAGCACTTTGAGCAACTTTGTTTGAAAAGCGCTTTATAAATAAAGTTTGATTTGATTTGATATATATTATTGAATTATCGTGCAGCACTAGTCAAGAATAACACTATTTATTTATGCCATGTTTAGCCAAAAGTGATATAACTGTTCAGTCATGGAAAAATACAAAACTATTTTAGAGGTTTGACAAAATAATAATTCTACCTCATTTACAGGTACAGCACTGTTGGGTCAGGCAAACAGCCATCGGGTGGCGCTATGCAAGATTTTAACTCCACTCTGAGTTTCAGAGCGCTGAGAAACGGAGCTGAGAGCTGCGCACGGTGGTAGTCTGAACCAGCTGAAGCCACATTCAATCGACAAGACAGAGTCAATAAGAATTGCCATGCTTGAAACCACAAAAAGTACTGTTAGTGAAAGAAGCTGGTGTTGATAGCTGCTTAGCCACAAGCTAAGCTAATGGCATCCCCACGGCCACGAGGGTCACTGTAACCAGCTACTGCAGCCATTGTAAGCCCCTAGGCTAATGCCACCAGACCTAATTGCCTCATCAACGGAGATGTTAGATAGACTTCAAATGTTCATTAGGTCTTTTTGGGAGGAGGCAAATTAGTTTAGGATCACTAATTTTTATACATATTTATCTGATATCTTTAGGTAAACCCAAAGACTGTAAAAAAGAACAGACAGCCTCTCCTCTCTCCTCCCCATTTACCAGAATGACACACTTTCATGGGGGAATTCATGGCGGATTCACAGACTCCTCCTCCCCAGCTCTAACGAAGCATGTTCCTAAAAAGGGCATAGGGGCGGGATCTTCACTGTAGACTCTGCCCTCGCGGGGCGTGTAGTCCGGTCGTAATCACTCCCATTCGGCTCCCGCGTTGTTAGCTCTGATGCTAAACTTGGCTTGGCCCCCTCATTAATTATGCAAGATTTCAAAAAATTATCTTACGAAAACCAGTTTGGTGCCCAGGTTTTTTATGAGCCCAGCGTTATCTCAGGAAGAATATGTAGCCATAGAAAGTTTAAAACAATGGGGCACCAGGCATTAAAGTTTTTTTTTACGTGTCTAAAGTCCAATGCTTTTCAATGGGGGCCTAGCGGCCAAATGGAGGTACTACAGCAATGGAGGCCTCCATGGTATGCGGTCACAAAGCAGAGCAGCCAGCGGCCATTGGGTAAAACAGGCCTTGGCCGGAGGTTTTAATCAGTGTTCTTAAAAGACTTTCCTGACAAAGAGTAATTTTAAATCAACCAATTTGAGCTACTCAATCAAACAGGAGTTTTCCTTTTTTTGTTTAATTTTTAATAAATGTATTTGAGCTACTTCAAACGCCCTACGTGTGTTACAGAGAGCTAAAGCTAAGATTAACCTACATGTTCAGGCCCAGGCTGCCCTCAATGAATAAACAATCAGGCGTTCAAATAAAGATCGATACAGACAAGTTTAAGAACAGGAACTAATCTTATTAGCCATGTTTGAGACCCCTTTTTGTATTAAAATACTGGAATTAGATTGTTTACTGCCGTAATCAATCCAAATAGAAGTACTTTTCTAAAAGTACTATGACTTCTTATCCAGATAACTTTTAACAAACATTTCTTGATCCAAAGAATGTTTTAATTTTCATTACATTGTTTTATTGGTTTACACATAAATCAATGGTGCTAATTAGTTAAACTAATTACAATTGGTAAAATAACTTAGCTTTCATTCCAGCATTTGCAAATCAAACCTTGGTTCCTAGAGCATCCAGATTAATCTAAAGCATAACATCAGAATTCATTATTTCTATTTTCATTTGCGTTCTTTTATTTTTAGTTATTGATTTATTTTGATCAGTAGTGTGTCGGTTACTAATTTGAGTGATTAAATGTTTTTTTTCTTCTTTTCTAATTAAACTTTTGCATTTTGGAAAGTCATTGTTGTCCCTTTTATTCAACACACACACACATGGCATGGTTTTAATGTTGCAACATGCGGTAATAATACACTCCATGTGTTTCACCTCAGGCTTGTGTAGGCAGGTGCTGACCGTTGCTCAGATGGTAGAAATTTGTCCTATAATCATTGCTGGTTAATGATTCAAATCCCAGCTCCAACTGTCTCGTTCATTTTGTCATTGGGGAAGACACTTCACCTTCAAGACTCCTGTTTCTATCAGTGTGCCCCAGGGCGGCTGTGGCTACAATGTAGAAGATTGCCACTATCAGTGTGTGAACGTGGGCATGAATGGGTGAATGACTGAATGTAGAGTAAAGCTCTTTGTGCCTGTGACTGAAAAAGCGCTATTCTAATGTAGGCCATTTATCACCAGAATAAAAGTAACCACAAATAATGAATCTTTGATGCTGTCCAGCTTCTCTAACAGCTTTAGTTATGGCCTCAAGCTCATTGACTTTGGCAAAACTACCTCAGCAAGCATTGGACTAATTACCGTTTACAATTTCAAGATATTAACATATAACTGAGCCAGATACTTTATCATCACTGTCTGCCTGGTTGACCACTGTATTATGCATTTATGCCCACATTTGCTGTTTGTCTGACATCTGTTCCAACTACTAGCTGCCTTGTGCTCAGTTTCTTGTGCTTTAGTTTTACATGTCATGAATTAAGATATACAAATGATGAATACTATGTGAGGTACAAAAAAATATATAAAATTCTGCATTCAAGTCTCATGTCTTTCTCATTTTTGTGTAGAGTTTTATGTTTGCAAGGTGCCCTTGATGTCTTTGAACACCTTAGTATTTTTAGAGGTAGTCCTTCAGCGCTCACATAAAAGTTAGTGGAAATGTATTGTCTGCATGTGTTGTAAAGATTCAGTGTCCAGTTATGTAGTCTGATAACTTGGTGTTTCCTCTAGTGAGGTGAAAACCTGATCTGGGTTGAAAGCTATGAGTAAAATTTTACTTTTTATTTTATTTTATTGAAAAGCAAAGGATACAGATTGTTAGAGGTAGTGGCTCATCTCTCCAGTGAGCAAATAAATCATTTTAACTGAGAAATATTACTGGGAAATGTTTTCTATGGTTGTATAAGAACTAGTGAGGTAAAACAAAATAATTTATCTCTAACCAAGATAACAGGAGAAATATTGACAACCTGACATAAAACATTAATAATAAGTAAATAATGTTGATCAGCTCCTTCAGATCAGTGTTCTGAATGATGGTTGAAAGGTCTTAAAATCCTTGCGGGTGTTATATTACCACATGCCACCCACCTAAACATTGTAGCGGATCAGTGTATTTCCTGAAGCATTACAAGACAACAAAATCAGCTTCACTGTTGACTAATGCTAGATTTGTCAGACTACTGTAAAATCTTTCTTTGCAAAAATGGACATTCTAGCTAATGATTATTTAACACAGCTCTATGAATTCCATATCCAACTTTCATCCTTTTATTAGCTGTTATTTGTCATTTTGTTTTATTATTTGATATAGTTGTTTTAGTGATCACACAGCTGTCACATAGGCCAAGAATATTTCATGCTGTTCTGTTCTTGTGTCAAGTTACATTTTAAGCTTGTAATATTGATTTTGTGCTGTGCTTAAGATCACTGGCAGATGGCCATTTCTTTGCGATTTACTCTGGCATTTGAACAAAGATGGAGACAGCGTAAAAGCTCCCATTATTTGTAATTTTATACATTTAGAGGGCTATTTCTAAGAAGAAGTTGAGCCAGAAAAATGCAAGGCACAATCTCTCCCACCAAAGCATTGGGCTTATACAAACATATAATTTGAAGAACATAACATCAAAATAACCCCATCAAAATCAGTGTTACAGATTTGCCTGAGCTGCAGTTAGTATGATAAAACCACCCACATATGTAACAGTAGAATTTTTGCAATTAGCTTTTTTTGGACTGTGTTTACAATAAAGACACCTACTCAACCATGATAAATTTTTAGTGCTTCCAATGTTTAATTTATTGCTGTTTTATCTCTTTTCAATATTTTTATAAGCAGTTATTTAATCATCTTACACCACAACAATGTTTTTTGCACCCATGATAAAATTGTGTAGAAATTCCTAAGTAAATCTGTTATGGCTGTAACATAGTCTCACCTTCAAAGTCCTGTACAGATCTATCCATTAACTATACCCATTTACAGTATCCACTACAGGGTTGGAGGGGAGCTGGTGCCTATCTCCAGCAGTCATCGGCCTGATTCAGCAGAGAGGTCACCAGTCCAATACATCACAATGTAGACACACAGGACTAAATACCAAGCACGCACACAGTAACACCTACAGAAAATTTAGAGAGCCAAATTAATTTAATAGTCATGATTTCGGACTAAGAAAGGAAGCCAGAATACCTGGATAGAACTGACACACATGCAAATTCTAGAACCCAGGAAAGAGCTCAAAGTCATGACTTTTTTTTTGCTGCAAAGCAACATTGCTACCGACTGTGCCCATCTACATCCCATCCGTCCATCCATCATCTTCCGCTTATCCGGGGTCGGGTCGTGGGGGCAGTAGCCTAAGCAGAGAGACCCAGACATCCCTCTCCCCGGCTACTTGGGCCAGCTCCTCGGGAGGAATCCCGAGGTGTTCTCAGGCCAGCTGGGAGACATAATCCCTCCAGCAAGTCCTGGGTCTTCCCCTGGGTCTCCTCCCGGTGGGACGTGCCCAGAAAACCTCACCAGGGAGGCGTCCAGGAGGCATCCTGACCAGATGCCCGAGCCACCTCAACTGGCTCCTCTCGATGTGGAGGAGCAGCGGCTCTACTCTGAGACCCCTCTGGATGACCGAGCTTCTCACCCTATCTCTAAGGAAGAGCCCAGCCACCCTACGGAGGAAACTCATTTTAGCCGCCTGTATCCGCGATCTCGTTCTTTCGGTCACCACCCAGCATTCATGACCATAAATGAGAGTAGGAACGTAGATCGACCGGTAAATTGAGAGCTTTGCCTTTCGGCTCGGCTCTCTCTTCACCACGACAGACCGGTACAGCGCCCGCATAACTGCAGACGCCTTACCAATCCATCCATCGATCTCCCGCTCCATTTTTCCCTCATTCGTGAACAAGACCCCCAGATACCTAAACTCCCCCACTTGTGGAAGGACCTCATCCCCGACCTGGAGAAGGCACTCTACCCTTTTCCGGCTCAAGACCATGGTCTCGGATTTGGAGGTGCTGATCCTCATCCCAGCCGCTTCACACTCGGCTGCAAACTGCTCCAACGAGAGCTGTAGATCACGTTCAGATGAAGCCAACAAGACCACATCATCTGCGAAAAGCAGAGACCCGATCCTGAGGTCACCAAAACGGATCGCCTCAACACCTTGGCTGCGCCTAGAAATCCTGTCCATAAACGTTATGAACAGGACCGGTGACAAAGGGCAACCTTGGCGGAGTCCAGCTCTCACTGGAAATGAGTCCGACTTACTGCCGGCAATGCGAACCAGACTCTGACACCGTTCATATAGGGACCTAACAGCCCGTATCAAAGGGCCTGGTACCCCATACTCCCGGAGTACCCCCCACAGGACACCCCGAGGGACACGGTCGAACGCCTTCTCCAAGTCCACAAAGCACATGTAGACCGGTTGGGCGAACTCCCACGCACCCTCCAGGACCCTGCCGAGGGTGTAGAGCTGGTCCAGTGTTCCACGGCCAGGACGAAAACCGCATTGTTCCTCCTGAATCCGAGGTTCGACTATCCGTCGGACCCTCCTCTCCAGAACCCCCGAATAGACCTTACCAGGGAGGCTCAGAAGTGTGATCCCCCTATAGTTGGAACACACTCTGTGGTCCCCCTTTTTAAAGAGGGGGACCACCACCCCGGTCTGCCAATCCAAGGGAACTGCCCCCGATGTCCACGCAATATTGCAGAGCCGCGTCAACCAACACAGCCCTACAACATCCAGAGCCTTGAGGAACTCCGGCCGAATCTCATCCACCCCCGGTGCCTTGCCACCAAGGAGCTTTTTAACAACCTCAGTGACTTCAGCACCAGAGATTGGAGAGCCCGTCCCAGAGTCCTCAGACTCTGCTTCCAAACAGGAAGGCGTGTCGGTGGGATTGAGGAGGTCTTCGAAGTATTCCATCCACCGGCCCAAAACGTCCCCCGTTGAGGTCAGCAGCACACCGCCCCCACTGTAAACAGTGTTGGTGGCAGACCGCTTCCCCCCCCCGAGACGCAGGATGGTGGACCAGAATCGCTTCGAAGCCATTCGGAACTCGTTCTCCATGGTCTCTCCAAACTCCTCCCACGCCCGAGTTTTTGCCTCAGCGACCATCCGAGCCGCACTCCGCTTGGCCTGCCGGTACCTATCAGTTGCTTCCGGAGTCCCACAGGCCAAAAAGGCCTGATAGGACTCCTTCTTCAGCTTGACAGCATCCCTTACCGCTGGTGTACACCAGCGGGTTCGAGGGTTGCCGCTGCGACAGGCACCGACTACCTTATGGCTTACCTTACCGACTGTGCCCATCTACACCCCTTGCTACATAAATTCTATCTATAATTAGAATACATATGCATGTATTTAAAGGGGTGAAATTACATTTAAAGATATAAAAAACAACCAACTCTATAGGCTGCTCCAAATTTTTTGGAACTTTTGATTAGTAAACATCTTTTTGTTTCCCAGGGGCATAAACATGATGTGCTGTAGAGGCCTTTTTTTAGACACTAGCCAGAATACTAGACCAGAGGCTATACTCATCTTTTCCCCACAGACAAAAAAGAGGTAACAGAAGGAATAAATAATTTCCTAAACTTGCTGTTGAAGAACTGCAGCAAACAGCGGCATCTTGGGGTCATCAAGTCTCCATAAAACCAATTAAATGTTCATGTGTCAACCAGTTGTTTGGAAAGTATGTCACAAAAATATTTTCAGTTATATTTTTACAAATTCTACTATTACGAGTTTTCTAAATACTTGTTGGAATTTATCTGCGAAAATGTATTTTGGTCAAGATTAAGAGTTTCACCAACAGACACTTCAAGTGGGTTGGTATGAAAATGGCTCTTCTCGATGTGGAGGAGCAGCGGGTCTACTTGGAGCACCCTCTGGATGGCTGAGCTTCCCACCTTATCTCTAAGAGAGAGCCCAGCCACCCTACTTAGGAAAATAATTTCAGCCGATTGTCTCCATGATCTCTTTCTTTTGGTCGCGACCCAGAGTTTGTTTGTGACCATATTTGAGGATATGAATGTAGATTGACCGGTAAATTGAGAGCATTGCCTTTCGGCTCAGCTCTCTCTTCACTACAACAGACCGCTACAGTGCCTGCATAACTGCAGAGGCCTTACCAGTCTGCCTAATAATCTCCCACTCCATTTTTCTCTTATTCGTGAACAAGACCCCTAGATACTTGAACTCCTCCACTTGAGGAACGACCCCATCCCTGACCCAGAGGAGGCACTCTACCCTTTTCCGGCTCAAGACCTTAGTCTCAGATTAGGAGGTGCTGATTCTCATGTCAGCTGCTTCACACTCAGCTGCGAACCTCTCCAACGACAGCCGTAGGTCGCATTCTGATAAAGCCAACGGGACAATTGTTACAGTATAATCCTCCTGAACCCCCCACATCCCTAAAACCAACCCAGACCCCTCTCCCCTCCTCTCCCATGTAGCACCACTCTGACTGAGAAAAACAGGCTTAGCCTTATCTTACCCCGGAGTCCGACAGTGAATTTGAAGTGCACCAAGTACTACAACGAAACTGTAATATTAAGGGCTCGGACGTTTGATTTATTATATTTTTTTTTGTAAAATCATTAGAGCTTTTTTTTTAGCTGCTAAATCTACCAGGCTATAGATTGAGCCCAAAGCAACACATCTGAGTCCAGCAAGCAATCTTTCCTGCCCAGTATGTAAAAAAGCCATGGGTCTTGTCGTTTATTGAACATTCTGAGATGTTACAGATCAATTCATTAACCAAACAATGCTGATATAAGATCGCATAAGCAGTTTGATAAATGGCTAACACACATTAGCATGTAGCTACTTACTTGTCTGTCCATCAGCCGTCTTTGTTGTTAGAAGTAATCCAGCTGCTGTTCTTTAGGAATGTAAAATAAAGTCCTGTAATCCATGCAGCCAAACAGGTGTTTTCACAGAGACATTTTAGAGAGTAAAATTCCAACAAAACTATGAGCTTTGAGAAAGGGGTGGGAGTTTTTGCAACTGTACCAGAGGTAAGCTGCTCTCTCTATAGGGGTGGTGCAGACTCCTCTTGCACTTCCTAGTGGTAACATAGTGACGTAAAATACTGAGTGGTTTCCAGGAGAGGGCAGTGCAGGTGGTCAGAGAGCAGGAGGAGGATTACACAGACATGCATGATTTATTAACTAATTATTAGCATGGCTTAGGTTTTTCACTGCTTGAGCACAGGTGATTTTAGTTGGTGGCTGATTAACAGACTTTTGCTGAGATACAGTCATCTGAATCAGGTTTGTTTAAGCAGGGAAACATTTAAAAAACACTCAGGACAGTGTGCCATGAGGACCAGGGTTGGAAAACACTGCTCTAAAATATATTCCTCACTGGACATAGTTTAGGTTGGTCACTGCATGTATTAACAGCAAATGAAGCAACCCAACAGCGAAATTATGTTTTTATTGTTGTTACTACAACCTACATAAACTAGATGTCGCTATCATGCTTGTGTTCCATATGCCACCTCTAAGATCCGTATTTGCTCAGGTCAGGTTGTTCTTTGGAATAGTGGACATCGACCCACAACTATCAAAAAACCCCCAAAAAACTGAGGCTTTGATTTGCTCTCCAAACAATACTGTGTGTACTACTAAATAGAAGTTTTTGTAATTTTGATCTTTCATCTGGAATAAATGCCTTTGAAAAGTCTTTTGGAGCTTCTTACCACATTTCAGTGCTTTATGGGCATAATTTTTCTTTATTTTCTAGAGAACTTCATAGCTGCTTAGATGACTCCATTCAAGCTGATTTTTGACCTAACTGTAAGTAACTATCCTTAACAAACAAAAGCTCTCTACTGCTGTAGATGTAACACCCAAATCAGGCTTGGAATAATTATATTAATTCTCCCTGTCTTTAAGAAAGTAATAACATGACCCATGCATGAACAAGCCATGGACGTCAGACTTTCTCCTTTTAAGCATTCAATATTTCAAGATTTACGTCACATTGCCATTTAAAACTCAGTGTATGGATTTGCAAAGTGACTGCAGTGCTTTGCTCTGAATATCACTCTGCCTGACTGGTGAACTGAACATAATATCAAAGGGAATTCTTTGGTGTCTTAAGTGCTATACACAGGTTTTACCTTTGCCCCAGTGCATATGCCTTTTCTCCCTTCAGGCTTGAAAGATATCGACTAGCTGATAATAGGGTTGCCTGCAACATCATAAAATATAATCTTACAATAAAACTGACAAAAAATATACCTTTGTCTTAATTACGCCCGAGCAGTGAAATCGCTGTGAAGGCCTATTGTATCTGTACTGTTTATTATTCTCTTCTGCAATCAACTGGATTTATGGAAACCTGAGCATCTATGAAAACTCAGTTTTTTCCAGATGTGCAAGTTTAATATTTTAGAGGTGTTGTAATAGAAAATCCATAACGGCGCCCCCTGCAACTTTCACTGCAAACTGGTCCATTGGCGTAGTTTATGTCACAGTTATGGACATTGTTATGCTTATGGAGCTTCCCAAGACCTATCACAATGCTAAAACATCATTGTCCAACAAGAAGGTGGCCATTTTAGATTTAAGTAGTAATTTTGACCCTGTTCTGGACGTTTACAGCCTCCCCATTTGATCAAACTCCTCCTACGGATTTTAACTGATCAGCTAGAAAATTAGTCAGGATGGCCTTCCATACCTGTCAACCATCAACCATGACTGCCCTTACTAACAATTTAAATTTCCCTTACTCAATGACCAAAAACTGTATTCGCGCCGTAAATGCCGTGTTTACCAAAGAACAACATGGAAAACTGCACCATCAATTTGCATTATTCAATTCTTTAATCAATACATCACTACCATATAATGATGTGTTCACATATCACACAATGCCCTTAAAAGCCTAAATGACATCATTTGTGATTGTTGTTGTACTTGGAAGTTGCGGCCTTTGCTGATTGCAACATCTCACTTGTTGGTTTTAGCTGATACGATTTACTGTCAGTATTCAGTTTTACTTGTAGTAAAGCTGTCAGAGTGTCCACCCCCATCAATTTCCTATACTCTGTATTGAGTTTCCTGACATGGCTGAATACTCTTTCACTGTCTGCGTTGCTGTGAGGAAGGCATAGCAAGGCCAAGAAAACGCTCTTCATTGCTGGGAACCTTGGCCCACCAAATGCTGTTCTCAACTCAAAAATCTTAGACCAAAATGTTTCTGGATGCATTGGTCCCTCTGTGGTGAATGGTGGCATCTGTTCGTCTGGGATCAATTGGAAGTAATCCCATTCTTCTTTGATGGCCTCTTGATCTAGATGACTGGGCCCAAACCGCTCCGCCAATCTGAGAATATGGATGTAGTCCAGTTCCTCTCTCCTTCGTGGATCCAGGACGACAAGATCACCCAGCACGTCATTTTCAAAGGGAAATTTGGCGATCATCTTTGCCACAACAGCCTCATAAAACAATCTCACTGAGGCAAAGAACTTTGATTGTATCTCTGGAGGGATTACCTTTATCCTCATCCAAAAGCAGTGCTGTTGTTGTCAAACCAACAGCAAGCCTGTGGTCTTCGTGCTGCAGTGCTCTGTCTTTGAAGTCCAGCGTCAGGAGGTTTGCAGCATCCTTGATCTGCTTCATCTGGACAAACTTGAAAAGAAATACTCTAAACAGTCTATCCATCTCGGGTAATAGATCGCCAATCATGCACTGTTCGGCCTGGAAAAGAGTATTGAATTTGTTTATCACTGGCAAGATGAATTGCAGGAAATGCAGGATCAATTCAGTCAGTGGGTCCTGAAGTCTGCTGTGAATTGATTTGACTTTGCCTGCCTTTTCTACATCTTGATGGCTGGCAAAGTAGCTCTTCAAAGCATTCCACTGAGAAAGCGTGCGCAAAACCACCTTTTCAAGCGAAAGCCAGCGAGTAGGACAATGTTTTAGGATTTGTTGCTCCTCTGATTGAGTAAAGTCCTGGAACTCTTTGAACTCTGTTATCCGTTTTGCACTATGTTTAAAGAAGTAGAATATGTCAACAAGCAAATCATCTACTTTCACTGGCAGAACTTTTAGTCCATCTTTGACACATAAATTTGCGAGATGGCAGATACAACCTACACTGAATACTCTAGGGTTTTTTTCAATAATCCGTGACAGCACTGAATTTTTCTTTCCGACCATTGTGTTGCAATTATCGCTTGCGAAACCGACAACGTTGAGCCAAGGAATATTGTTCTCTGTCATATATTTGTTTAAAACTTCAAATATACCAGCACTGGTTCCATCACTTAATTCGGGCAGGTCCAAGAGTCCAGTTTTTGCAACATCATCTTCCATGAAGTGGGCGAGAATAGCAAGACGCTTTTTGGTGCTCCGATCATTGCTCTCGTCGATCATCAATGTGAACGGTTGAGTCCTGCAGCGTGCTATGATAGGATCTGTGTAAGCTGGTGCGAGAGACTCCTTGATAATCATGGTTGCCTTTGTCCTTCTGCATGCAAAATCCTGCAACATAGAGATTATATTCGTTACATGTGGATGTTTGAAGAATCGATGTTCAGAGTATAATTTCATAGCATTAAAAACTTCAACGCATGTAAACATCTCTGAATATTTTTCATCAAACACACTTTGAATCATAATCTGTTGATGATATTATCAGTTTGCATTGAAGATTACAATCTTTAATATAAATCATCTCGATCTACATTGTTTGCATTATTTTCAAAAAGATTAATTGCTTGAGTGACAAAGAAAATTTTAATCTGTCTTACATACCTTTGCAACTTGTGAATCGATGAACATTTCTGGTACCAACTTGGTGAATGTATCTGCAGCGGCGAGTGGAATGTGCTCGGCAAAAAACTGGCACATGAGGATTTCTGCTTTGAGCACCTTGTTGCTTTGTGACGATGCAGGGTTCGCACTGGCAAACTGTTGACTCAAAGGAACGTATGTCTTACTTCTTGCGACACTATCCACGTGTGACGATGTTTTGAAATGGCTTTTCAAGTCATAAAAACCACTGGCAGCAACTTTCACGTCTTTCCTACACGATACACAAAACGAATATTCCGGGCCTTTGGACGAAGATTTTATCCATCCACTATACTCTCCTTGCAGATGTTCCCACACTTTCTGATGCTTTCCAGTTGACTTAACTTTCCACTTCTTTTTCAAGGGTTCAGACATCTTCACTGGTGAGAGTTTCGTGTTTAAATGATATCGATTTCCTCGTGTTGTGTTGCAATCAAGAAGGAAGCGGAAGTTATAAAGCAACGCATGCGTGATGGAGCTTAATTCGGCAAAAATACCCCGTTTCGGTCTGGGTGTTTTCCCGTATTATATGTTGTAGTACGCCGTATCCATTTAAAAGATAGCAAAAAACGTATTAAATACGGGCAAACCGTATCAGTTGACAGGTATGGCCTTCACACATGGGGGGATCCAAAGTTCTCAATATCCTGACTTTTCGTATATTTGAAAGGAGTGGAGCCAGGCCTCATACTTTTACTAAACACCAAAAATTTAAAAGTTATAATATCTCATATTTAGAATGTCACAGAGGAATGGAACGTGCTGTGGTAGATCATCCACAGGTCCGTGACAAATCCCAGTGGACAGAGCCTTACATCAATCAAGCCCTGCCATATCAGAACAGGAAGTGTAATGTGTTGCTTTGAAAAGGCTATATTTTACACACTTGAGCTAATCACCAGGAAACACTGCATGGTGACTGTAAGAAAGTAGGTGTAACTCTGTATCCAGTACTGAGAGATTTTGAAAGAAGATGGTGCTTTGGTAGTGTGGCAAAGTCTGGCAACAAACCATGACCTTATGTTTGGCTCTAATTTTCACAAAAACTGTTGGTTTATCTGCACCATATTGCGTAGGATGGTTATCAGTCCAACCCCAAAAAGAGATCTATGCAAATTTCAAGTGGACGTGACCACATTCCTCCACATTGCTGCCTAGATGCATTAAACAAAACCTGCCTACAGCCATACTTTAAGGATCATAAAATTCAGCAGACCTATATTGTATCTCAGAACCTACAATAAAAAAAAGTCAATTGGATCCATGTTCCAAACCCCACGGAAAGTCGGCCATTTTAAGTCAAATCCACCATTTTGTGCCATTTACGTACTTAAAGGATATATGAGAGTCCAGCTGGAAATGGAAATGCTCTCCTGAATACGCCGGGCCATAAATATAAGTAAACACAGCTTCAGTTGGTCCAACTAGAAACTACCAACCAGGCCAGAAATTTAGGTGTAATAATGACTCGGATCCGAACCTCCAAGGTCACATAAAGACAATAACAAAGTCAACTTTCTATCACATGAGGAACATTTCTAGGCTTAAAGGACTGATGACGCAAGGAGACCTAGAAAAACTAATTCATGCATTTATCTCTAGCCACCTTCATTACTGATTAGAGTATCTTCACAGGTCTGCCTAAAAAACTCAATCAGACAGTTCCAGCTGATCAAGAACGCTGCTGCTTGTGTTCTCACTAGAACCAGGAAAGTAGATCACATCTCCCCAGTTCTTGCACTGGCTCCCTGTAGCTCAGAGAATACATTCCAAAGTGCTTTTATTAGTCTATAAATCACTGAATGGGTTAGCACCATAGTACATTTCAGGTCTATTATCACGGTACAAACCATCCAGACAACTCAGGGCCTCCAGGTCTTGTCTTCTGATCGTTCCTAGAACCAGAACCAAACATTGAGAAGCAGCTATCACTTTCTATGCTTCCTATGTCTGGAACAAACTGCCTGAGTCACTGAACTCTTTTAAATAAAAAATAAAAACGTAAGAGTAACTGATATGACTTTTGCTTTTATTCTTTTTAATTACTGTTATTGCTTTTGTCAGTCGCTAAATGTTTTATGTGTTTAATTTTCATAATTTTACATAAATGTTCTTTTATGCTCCAATTACTAAATGTTTTGTTTTCTTTTGATTACTGCTATTGCTAAATGTTTTAATTTATTATTGTGTTTCATCAGTTTTTATTTTTCACAATTTTACATACATTTTATTTTATAAATTTTATTTTTTTGCTTTCTTTTAGTGATTCTCTGTTTTAATTTTCATATTTTTGTCATGTATTTGGTTTACTTACTGCATAATCATGTAAAGCACCTTGAAAAGCCTTGAGTTGAAAGTGTGCTATATAAATAAAATTGCCATGTCTTGCTTTGCCTTGCCATACGTGGATCAACCTGCGCCATTCCACTCAGTGGAAACAAGGTTTAAGTTCTACATACAACGTAACAGCTGTACCAAACTTCTTTTGTCTCATTACATGCCAGAACTCAGCACATTCATAGGCCCATTTACTCATGTCTCCTAAGCCTTGCCCCTTGAGAACAGGACGTGCAATGTTTTACTTAAACAGGTCAATTTTCCACTCCTTTTACCTAATCAACATGTAGCTGTGGACAGTGACTAAAAACAAGTTGTTTTAACTTGGTTTCCAGACCTGCGAGGTTTACAAAAAGGGTGTGGGTCTGGCGGCATTCCAAAGCCTCATATAGACGTGGACAAAATTGTTGGTACCCTTCATTAAATCAAAGAAAAACTCATAATGGTCACAGAAATAACTTTAATCTGACAAAAGTAATAATAAATAACAATTATATAAATGTTGACCAATGAAAGTCAGACATTGCTTTTCATCCATGCTTCAACGGAATTATTTAAAAAATAAATGCATGAAACAGGTCTGGACAAAAATTATGGTACCCACAACATAATATTTGGTTGCACAACCTTTTGAGGCAATCACTGCAATCAAATGATTCCTGTAACTGTCAATGAGACTTCTGCACCTCTCAGCAGGTATTTTGGCCCACTCCTCATGAGCAAACTGTTCTAGTTGTTTCCGGTTTGAAGGGCGCCTTTTCCAGACAGCACGTTTCAGCTCCTTCCAAAGATGCTCAATAGGATTGAGATCAGGGCTCATAGAAGGCCAGTGTTTTCCTCTTAGCCCTTCTTGGGTGTTTTTAGCTGTGTGTTTTGGGTCATTTTCCTGTTGTAAGACCCGTGACCTGCGACTGAGACCATGCTTTCTGACACTGGCCAGCACATTTCTCTCTAGAATCCCCTGATAGTCTTGAGATTTCATTGTACCCTGCACAGATTCAAGACACCCTGTGTCAGATGCAGCAAATCAGCCCCAGAACATAACCGAGCCTCCCCCATGTTTCACAGTAGGGACCGTGTTCTTTTCTAGATATGCTTCATTTTTCCGTCTGTGAACATAGAGCTGATGTGCCTTGGCAAAAAGTTAAATTTTTGTCTCATCTGTCCACAGGACATTCTCCCAGAAGCTTTGTGGCTCGTCAGCATGTAGTTTGGCATACTCCAGTCTGTTTTTTTTATGATTTGTCCTCTGGCTCAAACAGCGAAGGATGTTCCGATCTGACACTGATGTTCCTTGAGCATAAAGTTCAGCTTGGATCTATTTTGAAGTCTTTCTAGGCTCTTTTGTTACCATTTGGATTATCCGTCTCTTTGATCTGTCATCAATTTTCCTCCTGCAGCCACGTCCAGGGAGGTTGGCTACAGTCCCATGGATCGTACATTACTGAATGACATGTGCAGCTGTAGTCACAGAAACATCTAGCTGCTTGGAGATGGTCTTATAGCCTTTACAGTTAACATGCTTGTCTATGATTTTCTTTCTCATCTCCTGAGACAACTCTTTCCTTTGCTTCCTCTGGTTTATATTGAGTGTGGTACACACCACGTCACCAAACAACACAGTGACTACCTGGAGTCCTATATATAGGCCCACTGAGTGATTACAGGATTGTAGACACCTAGGATGCTGATTAGTGGACATACCTTGGATTAACATGTCCCTTTGGTCACATTATTTTCATTCTTTTCTAGGGGTACCATCATTTTTGTCCAGGCCTGTTTCATGCATTTATTTTTTAAATACTTCTGTTGAAGCATGGATGTAAAGCAATGTCTGACTTTCATTGGTCAACATTTATATAATTTTTATTTATTATTACTTTTGTCAGATTAAAGTTATTTCTGTGACCATTATGATTGATCATTAGTTTTGATTAGTTCATTTATTGACAAAGGTTAGATAGATGATGTGTCTGGAAGGATGCACTGATGTAGGCTTGTAGACTCTGTGTGGGGGTGCAGGATTTGGAAGTCGGTCTTCTTCTAGAGCCTGCTCAGGACCCCCCCCAGACGAAGAACCTGAAAGAAACGGATATTAGTGCTGGAACTTTGAAAAAGCAGATAAGGGGATGAAGGGATGAGGGAGGGGATGAAGGGATGAAGGGATGAGGGAGGGGATGATGGGATGAAGGGATGAGGGAGGGGATGATGGGATGAAGGGATGAGGGGATGAGGGAGGGGATGAAGGGATGAGGGAAGGGATGATGGGGTGAGGCAGGAAATGAAGGGATGAGGGGATGAGGAAGGGGATGAAGGGATGAGGGAAGGGTTGAGAGAGGGAATGACGGAGGTGATGAGGGGACGATGGGATGAAAAGGATGAAGGGATGAGGGAAGGGATGAGGGAGGGGATGAGGGGGGGGACGAGGGGATGAAGGGATGAGGGAGCGGATGAAGGGATGAGGGAATAGTAAAATGGGGATGTTATACTGAGACGAGATAAAGGATCAGCGGGAGGGAGGGTGGGGTTTACGAGACCACAGTCTGAGCGGCGCTGATGGCCAGGTGCTCGGGTTTAAATAGATCACAGGGTGATTAGGAATGGAATTCAGATGTGAGATGCCAGGTGGGTCGGATCCGAGTAGATTAGTGAGAGAATACTGAATATGAGGCGTGGTCAAGCTCACGAACCTAAGTTAACATATTAACTTACATTCTGAACCATGACGCGTCTTTTAAGTATTTTGTTTATATTTTAGGGATTGGGGAAAAAAGAGAAAGTAACTAAATCAAATGAATATTAAATTGACAGAAGATGATTTAAAAAAAAAAAATTAAATACTGAACAGGCAGCTACAGTGGCATTTATGGTAATGCCAGTGTTACCCACCTGGAAGAGCAGAGGCTCTTGATTTCTCAAAGTGGTGGCTTTATCAGGTGGTCAGGTGGGTGTCATTAAGTTGTCATCTACAGTGTTGGAAAGTGTTCTGTTGGTGTTACTGTACCTCTCCAGAGTAAAGACATTATCAGCTCTGGCTGTCTCACTTTGTTGGAGTTTAAAGGAAAAATCTTTACTGAATGTGTGTGACTTGTGCTGCCAGCACATGGTCATCCCTGGGTTTAAGGTCAGAATAGATTTTTGTATTGCTAGATGCTGCAGCAGTCAGATATCTGCAGTGATTTTTAGCTTTTTTTCTGGCTAAAATCCTTGGTGAAAAGGTTTAAATCATCCATCCATTATATATGTTGCTCATCCTCAAAGGATAAGTAACATAGGGCTGGTACCTATCCCCAACAGGTGAGAGGCAGGTCACCACTCTATCACAGAGACACACAGGTCAAACAGCCATGCACACAAACATGTATACCTAAGGGCAATTTAGAGAGACCTGTTAACCTACAGGTCATTTTTTTGGACTGTGGAAGGAAGCTGAAAGTCCCTGGGGAAAACCCACAGCTGGGATTTTAACCCATGCCTTCTTGCTGCAAGGCAACAGTGCTACTAACTGCAGAAAAAAACTTACAAACTGAGTGCAGTTTATTGCATCATCTTAAATCAACCTTATAAGAAATAGTGTAAATGTTTTTGTAACCTAATGTAAATATTATTTATCATCATTTCCATTTATTGCATTGTTTTTTTTATTTATTTTACACACTTTCTTCTCTAATATATAAAAAAAAATTAAAAACTTCCACTCTTACAATAATTGTGATTAATCGGTACTTGAAACTGTTTACAGTCCAGTAGATAGTATTATTCCAGGACTTCTTTGGTTTTTCACATGATGAAATATAATTTCTTAATCAGACAAATGTATCTTGAGTAAATCAAAAAATAAATTCTTAGATGATTTTATTTACTGAAGGAGGGAAAACTATGAGAAAAGAACTAGTCCTTGCAGAATAAAAATAACTGCAAACAAGTGTGATAACTAGTAAATCAAATCATCATTCATTTCAAGGCACATTACAAGTAATTTCCATTCGATCCTATATACTTTCCAACCATTTAAAATCTATCTTATCTATCCATCCATCCATCCATCCATCCATCCATCCATCCTCCTGGATGAACATGTAGCAACAGTAGACAGTTGCCTGCGTTGTCATTGACTTCACAGAAATCCCTCATTCTAAGCAGGCCTGTAGTGAAACTGGAGAGGAAAATCTCCCCTTTAACAAGAAAAAACTTCCAGCAGAAACTGGATTAGTACAAGGGGCCATGTGCCATGACTGACTGGTTTTAGAAGACAGAGGACAAACACAAAAAGAATAGAAAAACTGATGTAGAGGCAACTTAGAATCAAGGGTCGTATCACCCCTGTTCTTAAGTCACTGTAATAATTTCCTGATAGTCAAATAACAGATTTTAAAACACTGCTATTGGTCTGTAAAGCACTAAATGTTCTTGTGACGAAGTATATTTCTGATTAGCTTGTCAACTATGAACCATTGAACCCTCTGGTCTTCATTAAGCAGACTTATTCTTTCTATGGTTGCCTCTTTTACAATTCTCTAAAAACCTGAGATTTGCAGAAACTGTTGGTTCCTTTATATCATGACGGAAAACACTGTTGCTTACAACAGCTTTTAAAACACAAAAATGTATCGTAACACCTTTAGGAAATCCCTTAAATAGTACTATTCTGACAGGCTAAAACATCTTGAAAAGGATCAGATCATATCCCAGTCAGTAGAAATCTAAGAACAAATTAGAAAGAAAGTGACTGACGTCTATCAGGAAATGGTTCCAGGTAGCCATGATGAGAACCGTCATCTAAAAACATCCATTCATCCATCCATCTTCTTCCGCTTTATCCGAGGTCGGGTGGCGGGGGCAGTAGCCTAAGCATAGAGACCCAGACTTCCCTCTCCCCAGCCACTTTGGCCAGCTCTTCGGGAGGAATCCCGAGGCGCTCCCAGGCCAGTCGGGAGACATAGTCCCTCCTAGTCCTGGGTCTTCCCCTGGGCCTCCTCCCGGTGGGACGTGCCCGGAACACCTCACCAGGGAGGTGTCCAGGAGGCATCCTGTCCAGATGCCTGAGCCACCTCAACTGGCTCCTCTCGATGTGGAGGAGCAGTGACTCTACTCTGAGCCCCCTCTGGATGACCGCGCTCCTCACCCTATCTCTAAGAGAGAGCCCAGCTACTCTACCGAGGAAACTCATTTCAGCCGCCTGTATCCCTGATCTTGTTCTTTCGGTCACCACCCAAAGTTTGTGACCATAGATGAGGGTAGGAACGTACAGCTCTCTCTTTACCACTGCAGACCGGTACAGTGCCCGCATAACTGCAGACGGCTTACCAATCCGCCTATCGATCTCCCGCTCCATTTTTTCCTCATTCGTGAACAAGACCCCCAGATACTTGAACTCCTCCACTTGAGGAGGGACCCTACCTGAAGAAGGCACCCTACCTTTTTCCGGCTCAAGACCATGGTCTCGGATATGGAGGCGTTGATCCTCATTCCAGCCGCTTCACACTCGGCTCCGAACCGCTCCAGCGAAAGCTGTAGATCACGTTCAGATGAAGCCAACAGCACCACATCAACTGCGAAAGCAGCAAAACGATCCTGAGGTCACCAAAATGGACCCCCTCAACACCTTGGCTGCGCCTAGAAATCCTGTCCATAAATGTTATGAACAGGATCGGTGACAAAGGGCAGCCTTGGCGGAGTCCAAGGTCTAGAAACAAAACGTCCAAATTTTTTAAAAAGCACCAGTCATCCAGGGGCTAAAAAGGAGCCAATAATAACATCTAAAGTACTGCAGCCTTCACTAGATTCAGTTAAACTATCTAAACTATTTAAACTATCAGAGTCCGACTCTACGTGCATTCTGTGATAAATCCCGGTATATAACGTTCTGCAGGGGGAGTTTCACAAAGGATAGGAGGGCTTAGAGAGGCTCACACGAATATCAAGGCATCAAATACCGAAGTGACGAGAAGGCTAATTTCTGTTGTTGTGAATTTTGATATATACAGGATTTTAAGAATGATTTAGGGAATTTTTTTCTGAGTGTGCAATAAAATGGAACTGTGTGCCTGAAAGAAGCACAATACCCCCCCCCCCCATGCTAAAAACACCACTGAGCAAAAAGAGCACAGAGGCTAAATATGTTTATGATCCTGAAGACAGAAGCAACGGGACAAAAGTGGAACTACTTGGAAGGTTTAGTTCCATTGCATTTTGTATAGAACTGAGACATTTTAGAAAACAAAGAAAATAACTTCATACTGACAGTAAAAAATAGTGTTGTTCATATGACAATCAACACTGAGGATATGAGGCAGAAAGGCTAAAGCAGCGGAAGACTACACCGGGTGCCACTCCTGTCAGCTAAGAACAGGAAACTGAGGCTACAATTCATACAGGCTCACCAAAAGTAGAAAATAGAAGATTGGAAAAATGTTGCCTGGTCTTATGAGTCTCGATTTCTGCTGCGATATTCAGATGGTAGGATCAGAATTTGGCATCAACAAGATGAAAGCATGGATCCATCCTGCCTTGTATCAACGGTTCAGGCTGCTGGTTGTGGTGTAATTGTGTGGGGGACATTTTCTTGGTACACCTTGGGCCTCTTAATACCAATTGATCATTGTTGCAACGACACAGCGTACCTGAGTATTGTTGCTCACCATGTCCATCCCTTCATTACATTACAGCTTCCCATCTTCTGATGGCTACTTGCAACAGGATAATGTGCCATGCCATAAAGCTCAAATCGTCTCAGACTGGTTTTTTTGGATGTGGTAGAAACCCAGTGATTTCTTGTCCGGAAAAATGCAGAGGGTTGTGTCAGGTAGGGCATCAGACATGAAATCTAATCCAAATCATAAATGAAAATCACAAACACGAACCTCAAACCCGATTGAGGCCGATGTTGACCCGCAGGGTGCCGGTGGAAATTGGACAACTGTTGGCTGAAGGAGGAGAGGAGGAATGCATGTTGGTAGGTAGAAATTGAAGAGCGTGGAATTAAGAGTACAGACTTTGAATGCTGGGACTATGACAGGTAAAGCTAGAGCGCTGGTGTACATAATGCAAATAAGCACTCAGGTGGACTACATCTTATGTAGACATTGGATTTGAAGGTGATTAGTGACTGCAAAGAGTGTAGCTTCTTCAGGAAACTTCAGGATAATTTTACTTGACTTCTCTAAAGCGGGGTAAATCTGTTGGTCTACTCAACTCAGCTGTTGGTGGCTCCATACAAAATTGGGCCTTTAAAGACTTGGCTGTAAATCTGTTGTAAATCGCGACCGTTTCAGGAGCGAGTAGTTTCACTTATTAGCACCAAATACTGCCAACAATACCAGAGACTAACAAGAGATCGACACGGAATAGGCAGGGATAGTGGCTATTTTTATGTTTGCTGTTTTTATAAACTGCTTTGCCAGCAACTTTTTTACAAAGCCAGTTGTTGGGCACCATCCTACCAGGCCATTTTAGAGTTCATATCCCAAGGCTGGTACTTGGTTGGTTCTTGAAATGGCCCTGAAAGTGGCCCTGTCAGCCTGATGCAGTTGGTTCAAGACACGTGCATGTCTACATCCAGGAGAATTACCCTGAAATTCGGAGAGGAAACACAAACTATGAGTTCATTATCTCCTGTTAACCAGCTGTTCAGGATTAATTTTATGAAATCTGCACACTCTGGTAGTTAGAAGCAGAAAATCTTAAATGTTTCATAATCTTGTGAATAACACAATTTTATTAAAAGCAAGGAAAATGTTGTCTCGGATGGGATATAAATAACTCTCAGGCCTCAGAGATGCTTATGTATACTTCTTTGTAATTGTTTCCTTTATTTGCACAGCGCCGAAAGCCTTTCCTTCGCTCTTGACTGCACAAGAAATTCACTGCAGTTCATTAGCAAGCATTTGGCAAGAGGTGCTTCCTTATTTCTAGGATCCACAGAGGCTATAACTCTGATAAAACCACTGCGGCAACGTTTGATAAACTAAACAGCAACATTGTAACAAGTCTGAGGAGAGACTAGTTTATAGCATATCCTTCATGAAACAAAACAGAAGCTTGTCTTTACTAATCATCACACTGCCATGACTGCTTAATGCATTCCCAATAATCAATGTGCATTTTTAAAAGAAAAAAGGACAAAGGAATAGTGCCAATTTACCCCATCCATGAGAGCTGTTTTATTCAGTAGATTCACCAACAAATAATATTTTTTTGTTTGTTAAGACATATAATTAGATTTTTAAGCAACAGTAAATCAGCTCTGTCCATGCTTGTGGTTGCTTGTACCTATTGGAAAGAGATCAGAATGAAAAAGTAGGAAAGCCACTGTGGGCTGAGAAGATGCTTGTTTCAGCATGTTGTGCATGTCGCCCTTTCTGCCGCAGCTCCAATCAATGCTTCCTTGAGAAATCTCCCCTAGAGTATGAATCATATTTTCAAGAGCTTGAAGGGCATTCGCTAACTGTCGCCCTCATAGTAACTCCATTCTGGCTCACCTTTGCAGTCGTTTCACAATGGACAGAAAACCCAGTTTGTATTCAGAAACAGAGTCGATGATGTTACATAGTATACTTAAAATAAGGATGAAAGTTAATTTAGAGAGGAGTTATTTTTTAAAATGACTGGTTGTGAAATTTTTGTGGCCTATTATTTGGAATTAACAAGCACTTTTTTCTCAAAGAACAAAACCATTTGGCATCAGACACATCCAAAGATTTAAAAAAAAGTCTCCTCATATTCATTA
Source organism: Apricaphanius iberus (assembly GCA_028564705.1). Classification (NCBI taxonomy): domain Eukaryota; kingdom Metazoa; phylum Chordata; class Actinopteri; order Cyprinodontiformes; family Aphaniidae; genus Apricaphanius; species Apricaphanius iberus. The sequence continues at coordinate 96,096 of JAPXFQ010001299.1, forward strand.
TAAGTTGACATCTTCTGCAGACATGAATGCACATCCAGTGCAATCTAATAAGTGAATATTACAAACTCTCTGGCCCATGATGATCAGACAGGCCTGTGAACTATTTTAGATGTACATTTTTTTCAAAACATGTTGCCTTTTGGCACTTCTGTTCCAGAATTGTTAGATCAAAGCAAACATCAAGACATTTTTGCAAATCCCAGCCTTTGAAATCTATTCTCATTCGCATAGTCACAAAAATACATCAGCATGTTATTTGTGGAATTAACCTTAAAAATGTAAACATGCAATTACAGTGAGTGAGAGTCTGTATGGATTCATATCCAATAATTTTAAAATCCCTTGCATACTTCAATTCCAGCAAGAAATCCCAGCTGCTCCCTTCACTTGTGTATAGGAAAACAAAACAATTGTATTGTACAATAATAAGTGCAGAATGCCTGAATTATAAGAATTTTAAATAAAAACCTTTAAAACTAGGCTAAAAACTTTCCTCTTTGACAAAGCTTACAGTTAGAGATATGTTAATAGGTAGTTAGAGACAGGTAAGACAGGTAGCTAGGAAGAGACAGGTTAATGTTAGTAGTCAGGTAGAGTGTCAAAAGCTAGGAAGAGATAGGAAGAGGTAGAGTAGCTAGATAGAGATAGATTAATGTAAGTCAGGTAGAGAGTGTTAGTAGCTATGCTGCTTTAGGCTAGGCTGTAGGAGGACATTATTAGAGTCAGTTCCTACTGTCTCTCCTACTTCTCCCCAACTGCATGGTGAGCTGTCAATTCAAGCGCTAACCTGTTTTCTCTTAGTCTCTTCCTACAGTAGGTGCTCCTGACCCGCCCTGCTTGATGACCCTGACTAAGATGGCATTCCAGTGGAGGAACGTTCTCCACGTCCTGCTACCAATTTCTGCTTCTGCATCAGTTCTGTTGCTCTTTCTGTGTCTCTGCAGCCTTCTCCAAACCCCAGACGTTCTCGGCAGATGACCGCTTATGCTGAGCCTGGTTCTGCTTGAGGTTTCTTCCTATTAAAAGGGAGTTTTTCCTCTCCACTGTCGCTCCATGCTTGCTCAGTGTGAGGGATTGCTGAGAAGTCCCGACGCAATCTTCTGTGGTTCTCTAATTCCTAGATTAAACATTGTATTGTAATAACTTTTCTTGTAAAGTGTCTTGAGATGACATTTGTTGTGAAATGGTGCTATTTAAATAAACTGAATTGAATTGAATTAAATAAAATAAATAAATAAATAAATAATCTTCAAACTATGTCATCTGAAATGTATGAATTTTGTTTTTAAAATGTCATATATGGAGCCAAAGGATGCGTTCAGACCGCAAGCTTGGTCAGCGTCAAACAACGCTCACAAAGCGACTAGTTTGGCACATATACACAGCAGATACATTTTAAGTTGAAGCTTGCAAAGCTTGTAGGCGGGCCTTTCTCTGCTGGATGTTTTAAACACTAGTGGCTCGTGGTTGGCTAGGCAGCGTCAATGTTGGGCAACATCACTACAGTGAGACGCTCTGATTGGTTGCCGTGCTGCATCTAGACTGTTAAAAGTTTAACTTGCTAAACTTCTGAGGTTCTAGCGTTTGGCGCTTTGATGCTTGAAACACAGAAAAAGCTTGAAAAGCTGACGGAGCCAACGCTCACAAAACGCTGTAGAGACTGCGAAGCTCCTCTGACGGCCTCAACCATACATGTAACCTGCCGCTGCTGTTTGGGGAAGTGTGAATGTACCATTACTGTCTTTGTGGTATTGTACACTTTATTATTTGGACCATGATTATTAATTGGACCCCAGGAAGTTTAGTAACCACTCCGGCGGAAACCAATAAGGATCCATGAGGACCACAAGTCACTATGCACTCAGCCCGTCTGCAGTAGCTGCAGATGTGAGTGAGTTATGATCCGTCTTCGGGGAAAAAAAAAGGGAAATATCGACATAACTGTCAATTTTATGACCTTTAGAGTTTTAATTACGATTAGGTTGGAATGTGTGTGTTTTATATTTTATTGTTTTTTCAGTAATAAACCTATGATGAATCTGGTGGCACAAAGTTAGGACTTTCTCACTTTCAGAGGTGGTAAATATCAAAATCAGATGGCCCAAACAGTTTCTATCACAGTACTAATATAAAACTAGTACTAATTTGGATTTTCTCCTCGCTATATTTTGTGTCTTCTGACAAAAAATGCCTACATTGCATATTCATCAAGGGCCTATCAACCAGTACGGATTTAGGCTCCCACAGACCTGTTAGTTCAAAAATCAGTAACACACTCCGCTACCATGGATTAAAACCATGCAGTGCATGCCAGATCCCCCCTGCTCAGGCCAGCACATGTCAAGTCCCATCTGAAGTTTGCCAATGACCATCTGGATGATCCAGAGGAGGAAAGGTAGAAGGTCATGTGGTCTGAGGAGACAAAAGTGGAGCTTTTCGGTCTGAACTCCACTCGCCGTGTTTGGAGAAAGAAGAAGGATGAGTACTACCCCGAAAACACCACCCCAACTGCAAAGCATGGAGGTGGAAACAACATTCTTTGGGGATGCTTTTCTGCAAAGGGGATGGGACCACTGCACCATATTAAGGGGAGGATGGATGGGGCTGTGTATCGTGAGATCTTCGGCAACAATGTCCTTCCCTCACCAAGAGCATTGAAGATGGGTCTCGGCTGGGTCTTTCAGCATGACAACAATCCGAAAACACACAGTCAGGGCAACTAAGCAGTGGTTCCATAGGAAGCATCTCAAAGTCCTGAAATGGCCTAGCCTGTCTCCAGACCTGAGTCCAATAGAAAATCTTTGGAGAGACCTGAAAGTCCATGTTGCCCAGCAAAAGCCCCGTAACCTGAATATATATATATTTATATATATATATATATATATAATATATATATATATATATATATATATTTATATATATATATATATATATATATATATGTATACTGTGTATATATATATATATATATATATATATGAGTGTGTGTGGCTGCGCAAGATGTGCATGTGTATGATCAGAGCACCCCCTTAGAAAACATGTTCCCATGACCTTGAACATAAAAAAAAATCTCTAAGATTATATTCATATCATTAGTATTTATTTAGTTTCACTTTTGCTTGAAAATAAATGTCATAAAGCAACTGGAAATTTTGAAAATGTTATTTTAAGGTGACAGTGTGTAGTTTTTGCAGTACATCTTTGAAAATATCGATTAAAATATTATTTAATAATAATTACATAAAGCACATTAATTGCAAAATATTAAAAACCAGTTTTAAAATACATAAGTGCGGGCCCTCTTTTATGGGGAAAGCCATATTAGATGCGATCTTTACTTCAACAAGAGCCCGGACGGACAAAGCGCATGGAACACGCACGCTATTAAAACATTGATTTCCCCTCAAAATGTAAAAAAGTTTCTCCTAAAATACATTTTTACCTCTTCGCTAGTTCCAAGCGATGAAAGAGAGACTGATGTGCTCGTCATGTTGCTGAAAATAGATAATTCTCAGGGAATTGAGCGTTTGAAAATAGCACCTGTTGAATCTCCGTTGTTGAGTTTCTTACTTAAAAACACAGGTAATGCAGGCTTGTGATAATTTAGATTCGCACTGCCCCTGCTGGCCGAAAATTACACACTGTGCCTTTAAGCAATTAAGCTCGGCTCCTCGTCATCTCCATAGACCATATTGAGAGCTTATGAACTGGACATGACTGCAAAAAGAAATAAGTAAAATAGAGACATAACCCAATTTCCACAGTTTAATCTGAAACACTTAATTTACTTTTGATTCAGGAAAATGAATTGCATTGGGGGAAAAAATCAGCTACTCAGACGCAGACATATTGACGGAGACATTCGTTTATGTTTCTCAGTTTTTTTCTCTCTGCTCTCCATTATTTTTCAGCATTGCTTGACCAGGACAGCAGGGGTTGCTAACTTTTTATGGCATCTCTGCCCACTATCACAGTATTTCAGTCTTTTTCTAGGCTTGTGAATGCATTTCCCCCTTAAGGAGCAATGGACAACAGAAAGTAAGTTTTGATTAAGCTGTAAAGCTTTTTACTAGAAGTGCAGCTCATTGAATACTCTAAAAACACATGGAAACAAACACAGAAGCCTTCTTTGTTGTTTTCCTACACCTTCTTGTGTTCAAAATCGCCAAAAGAACCGGTTAGATAAATTATCCTTTCAATATAAAGCATGTAGTGGCCAAACGCTGCATTGACTACTGAGTACAGCGACTATAGAGCACCATTGTGGTGAAGCGATCTCTGGCAGTTGTTGAACTGACCAATCAGATGCATACGTTCTCCATTGATGTAGACGGTTAGTTATAAAATGAGGCTTTACTCCATCCTTGCATAGGTGATGGAGAGCACTTGCATCGACGGATAATGGCATTGCCAATCCTTCTACGTCAAAACGGAGAAGCATAAACTGGCCTTTATACCCAACTGAGGGGAAAGCGCTGCTAATGCTGCAACTGTTCGACTATATTTAGCAAGAGTTTAGACTAGGGATGTTTGATATTGGCTTTTCTACCGATATCCGATATACCGATATAGCCTAACTCGTAATTTTGATACAGATATAAACCGATACTGATATTTGGCAACCCTCCCTCATAAAAAAACAAAAACTACTAAACCCTTTTAGGTAACCACAATGAAATATCATGCATACTTGAGTTTTAAAAATTTAGAAAATTAATAAGTACGAGAATTTTAGTTAGGCAATTGAATAAGGTGCCATTTTATTTTGTCTTCAAAAGTAGCTGGAACATTTTCTCAAAAACTAAACCTCAAATCTGTCAAATTTTTAAAATTCTGAGAAAGAAAAAGAAGTAGCTGAAGAGTTTGATATATAATATGTGAATGGTGTGAAAAACTCATCTTATTAAAAAAATAAAAACCGATACCGATAATTTCCGATATTACATTTTAATGCCAATATCGGCCGATAATGACTTTAGGCCAATAATATCGGACATCCCTTGTTTAAACTAATCTACTGTTTTTTTTAGAAAAATGCGACTAGCGACAAATAAAGTTACTTTTTATGGCGTTATTGGATGCTTAGACTCTAACGTAGAGTACGTATATTTGTTACTGCAGCAATGGAGCTGCAGAGCGCTTCTAGCTCAACAGCTCCGCCCGCCCAGGCCCTGCTCAGGTTGAGCAGATATTAACCCCGCTGTGTTGTTGCTTGAAGCTGTCGCCTGTTCTCACCTGTGTTCCAATGTAAAATATTTTCTGTCTAAAATACACAACCGCACGCTAAAATAACCTATTTCACTCAGCCCTCGTCACTTCCTCACCTAATCTGGTCTGTGTGATCACTGGACTCTAAGAAATACAGAAAGGAGTGGGAATCAAACCCTGAATTAAAGGCTTTAAGGAATTAAAGGCTTAAAGGAAAAAAAATTGTATAGAAATAATGATTGTTTTCTTAAGGAGGCGGGTTTTATAGAGAAACTTTGTGGTCCAACATTAACTACAGGATACAAGTTACATTTTAGGACAAATTAATACTGTATAACACCAACAGCAAAATTTTAGCATATAAATGTCTATACCAGAAGTTAAAAGCTGTAAAATAGCATGATATAGTCCATTTAATGCAAACTTTTATGAAACAAGAAAGTCTTTCAACACTTCATAACATGACTAAATAAACGTTGGGGGTTGTGGGCAAATCCCAAAGTACATATCAGCTGCTGATGCGAGCGACTATCGAGTGGTAGCGATCTTTTAGTCCTTGGAAGGGTCAATCCCAATCCCAATCAATGAAGCAACATGAAATTGGAAGTGTCTTAGAAAAGCACTGTTATTTTCCTCACTTTGTTTCTGCATCCAGAATTTAAATTAGAAACTTTATTCTGGAATAAGTAGGGTAATGTTCTCATCTTTAACTCTGCTCAGGAACAAAACAGGCTTATCTCAGATATTATGCAGTAGACAGCTGTTATGTGATGTTCTGGATTTGGGTAAATTCTGTTGTTATATGCTCTAAGGATGAGAAAACTCATAATTCTGTTATCAGCAACAGGTCCAGCATAAGAGTGATTAAGGGGTACATTAGACCTCATGGCATAGATGATTTGAGCTTGTTCAGTGGAGCTTCTGATACAGTTGAATAATGGAAAATTAGAAACAAAATTAAATCAGGTAGAGAGTGAGAATGATACTGTATGCTTACATAAACATGGTTTTTCTGCACAAGTTACAACAGCATAGCTTCTTAAACATAAAGTCCTCGACAGGCATATGAAAAAGCAGTTAACATCTTTATTGTACTGAAATGTGTATACATTATAAGCTATTATTTATTAATACATTATTACACAACTATAAGATGAGACAAAAATCATGGACATCTGAACATGAAAAGTCTTGTAATTAGCAATGACAGACATTAACACTTTTGACTAAGATATATGTTGTTTCTCTTAGACATCATTAGGGGTTTTTTCCAAGTCAAGTTTATACCAACGATCATCAGATGCATCCCACATATTCTATTATATGACTCTGCATTGTTGTACATAAAACCTGTGTACAGACTCTAAATTATAAACATTATCCAAGGCTGTAATAAATTATTAAATGTAGAGGGAGGTGCAATGGAGAAAGGGAGCAAGTAGGAATGTCAAATTTCAGAATGAATCTTAAACGAAGTGATTTTACCTTGAAGAACCTGAAGTATTTTGGTTCAATGTGCAAACAAAACGGTATGAGAATAAGATGTGTATGTTTGCTGGTCCTAAATGATTAAAAGTATTTTATTTTGGAGCTCAGTTTAAAAGATGGTTGGTACATGTTTTATTATTTAATGTTTTTAATCAGTGAACAGCAATTATATTTTTAAATTGAAAATTCAACATGTAAGATGAAATAACAGCAAAGGGTAATCCATTTAATCCATTTGTCCAAGAAGGCTATACTTGTCCTGCTCATGATACATCATTATTATTCCGCAAACTTTGAAAAAGGATCACAGATTTCATGCAACCAGGCTGCTCATAAAGGTGTAATTTATAAGCCAAATTCATCATTACAGTTAAATCAAATTACAGTTAAATAATCTGCCACCTTCATCTACATAAAATGAAATTCTGAGGCAGAAGGTCTTCGGCTTTGCAGTGAGTGATGAGAGGTGGAAAAAATTAACAAACAGAAGAATGTAGGGAATCGAATGCTGTGAGAGCACAGAGAAAATCAAAGCATGATCAAGCAAGATTTACAACATAACTCGTGTATTTCTATATAATAACAGTGCAGCTGCACACATATGAAAACACTGCACCATTCAACCACACTCTTAAACTTTCAAGGTGATACCTGATTCTTTGAATCAGCAGGAAACTGTTACCAAGGGAACTGAATTACTTGACTGTTGATAAAGAATGTCAGGCAATCAAGTGGGAGCTGGAGGCACTGAAGCACGTTCTGATAGGGCAGCAATACCTCCACCCTTTTTCAGAACAAGGATGTGAAAACCTGACAATTCATCAGCCTTTCTTCTAGTGCCGGTCAGATTCACTGTGATCAGCGTGGTAACTCTAGTTGCATTAAATGTCTCTGTTTGAGCGAGACAGGCCACTGTTGAGGCTATGTAAACCAACGGCATTCATAATCACAGTCATTACCTGACAAAAATAGACATTGGAAGGTCATCCACAAGGCAGAGGGAGTTTTACAGACAGACACAGCAGACAAATGTCAGCATGCTGTTCTCTGAAGGCTGCACTGTCAGTTAAACCATAGATCCGAGGGTTGGCGTCCTTTTCCTCTCTCCTCGGTGTGTTATTGGCTCTCAAATCTCCACACACAAGCATCTTGTTCTTATGTAACAGATCTAATTCAATGCTACTTTCAAGTGGAAACTGTTCTGTCCAACCGACGGAATGTGATCAGTCTGAGAAAAGATTTAAAAGCTTAGGTTAGATAGAGGTGGGGTTAGTTGTACTTTCCAGTTACATAAGCAATGTGTAATTAGAAAAAAAAAATGAAAGTCCATTTCTTTTAATATTTATCTCTATAAATGTATCTCTCCTACATAATTTTTAGGATCCTCTCAAATTTATTGTTAGCTTTTTCTGATAAATACGGGGTCAAAATTATATGTAAGGCTCATATTTTATATATATATATACATATATATTTGATGGACTGGTGACCTGTCCAGGGTGTACCCCGCCTCTCACCAGTTGACACCTGGAGATATGCACCAGCCCATCCACGACCCCTTGAGGAATAAGCGGTTCAGAAAATGGATGGATGGATGGATATACAGTATATATATATATATATATATATATATATATATATATATATATATATGTGTGCACTTCCACCACCCATCTTTAAAAGCCATACCTTTGGCTTTTTGGCCTAATTATGGCTGGATATGTGATAAATCTTCTTTTTAGAATTGGTAGAGCTTATTTAGCTTAGATTCTTACCATATATCTGGCTTTTAAGCATGGTCCACAAATTTTGTATAGAGTTGAGGTCAGGGCTTTAGGAGAACAGTATCAGAGAATCAAGAAAACAAATTAGCAGTTTGAATCCTTTTTTATGCAGTCAGTTTATAATGTGTTCTGGATTAGTATCCTTATGAAACACCCAAATATGAAAGTTTTTTTCCTGACCTAGTTACTCTGAGATGAATGGAAATTGCTTAAGATGTTCAGCAACATCCCAGGTAATGTCACAGCTTAAGTTAGCAGTGAACTGGAAATGGTGGATCGCCATTGTCACTGTTTACAGGGTAGTGAGTTTTTCATTACCATAGTGCAAGAGGATGTTGATCAAGAAAGCAGCCGTTTTAAAAGGCACACATTAGAACTCAGATGGAATTGGCAGCATCTTCTGGAGAAAAGATTTGTGGTCAGTCAAAACTGACATTCATTTGTATGGCCACAAATACAAGAACTATCGATATGAAAATGAGAGTAGGGTTTTCAAACCCAAGAAGACTCCACCAACAGAGAAACATGGTGATGACACCATCATGCTAAGATCTCACATGGATGTTTGCGGAAAATGCAGACAGTCTTAGTGAACTGTAGCGGAAAGGTATAGTTGATGGAATTTGCATCTAACAGGCTTCAGCTTCAAGCAAAACATAGACCAGACTGGGAGGTATGAAAAAGGTCTTGGTCACCACCTTTTCAGTCGATGGCAATGAAAAACATCCCTACTGTGGACAACTGTACTGATGTTCGAGAAGTTTTTATTGATTGCAAACTTGAAATTTTGAGGTTCCTGGGATGTTCCTGGACACACTAACCAGTTTTCTTTATCTGAGAGGGACAGTTTGGACAATATTACTTGAACTTGGACATCGTTGGGTGTTCACACATAAAAAATGGGTTTATGATAATGTAGGTACGCTAACTTTAATTGAAGGAAGAATAACAGTTCAAACAAATCTGTTAGTAGTCTAAAACTACTATGACACCCACATAAGGAAAGTATTTTTCTAACATTTTTTAAAGGAGCTGAATCCAACTGGTAACTATCTAAATACATTGTCTTTTTAAAATGCACCCCTGTAGCATTAAACAAACTTCTATGGTTGACATTTGACAGTTAATTTTTTGATAAGCTAATTATTTTCACAAATCATTTGAAGAGATAATTTTGCTTCAGATGTTTATTAAAATCTAATGTGATATGATTAAATTTGACCCTTAGATCAGTCTTTAAAGAGAGAATACTCATGCAGGATTTTGGGATCAATTATTTCAATTTTCCCAAGAAATTGTTTACTCATTAGGCCTTAAAATTTAATCTAACTCTCTGAGAGGTTCCACATTTTTATAAATAAATTAGATTTACAATCGTTGCCTGAAGTCATCTGATTGAGGATCCTCACTCTTCCCTTTTATCTTTTTTTTGAGTGCAGCAGTCATGAGGGCTAAGATGTGATGAAAGCAGAGAGTTGAGCAAGAGCTTGCGTATTCATTTAATTCATCTTCAGTTCTAAAAACTGTAAGCTGCAAATTGCAAGTAATTATGATCCACTTACCAAAAATAATCTCTCAGAAGACTCCTACAAAGTAGAAATCGTGAAATATCATCCAAAAACGTTTCATTTTCTGTGTCTATAATTACGATAAGAAAAATCATAATTTTCATTCAGTCTTTTGGAACCCACCTTTTTGTAAGTCCTAAATCGAACAAAAACAATATTTTATTAAAACAACCAATTGCAGTGTACTGCTGTATTTTTGTGTGATAATTAACATAATGGCTTAAAATTTTAAGGCAGCAGGAAGATAAAATGTTTTCAAAATGTATAAATATTCATAACAGAAAACTGTGAGCTTCATTTATTTTCACTAATGTGCTCTGAGGCACCTTTGAGACTTTGTTTCTAAAAGGTTAATCATATATTTTTTAAATATAAGCCCCTACTTTTTTCACATGTTTTGGACCCTGCGTCCTATACAACGATGTAGCTAATTTGTAGATTTTTACTGGCTAACAGCCTCTGGGGGCACTATAGCAAAAAACGCAAAAGTAATGGGCCCGACACACGGGGAGCAACAAGGGACAATGACAGGCGAAACTCTTCGCCACCCAAGGTGAAGATGAACACACGGGACGCAATAAACAGCAGCGATTGCGGCATCACGCTCTCGGATCACTTGTCTCCAAGAAATCCTGTTGGTTATTAAAGTAGCGGTAATTCTGACATTTTTAAAAGCGATCCGTGACAGACAAAGCATCAAGGATGAAGATTAAGAATATTTTTGATGGAATTGACAGAAATTTTGTTGTTGACGTTACGTAAGAAAAGAAAAAGACACCTCTGGGTTCATCCAATATTAGAAACAACCCTTCTTGTGCAGATGTCTGTAATCATTTCGTGAATAATCACAAAGTACAGGAAAATCGGACACAGCTAAAATGATCTGTTCTTTCATGTCGAAGCGGTTGCAATTTGAAGTAGCATGCTCTCAGGTGATTGGTTGTAGCGCCATGCGACGGTGACAAAAGTTGAAAATTTTTCTACTTTCTTGTGTCGCGTCGCAAACCCGCGTGTGCATGTCTACGACAACGAGCGCGGAATCTCACGGGCACGAATGTCGCCTGTCGGTTGGCTGGAGGAGGGCAGGCGATTTTCGCCTCATTGCGCAAGTTCCATAGAAAATGAATGGAGAAGGAGCGACGTCGCTCCCAGTGTGTCGAGCCCATAAGACAGATGTGGGTAAAGGTTATATAGTGACCGAGACTTTTTTGTTAAGCTAAGATATATTTTATTTTCACTCAGTAGTGTGACAATTATGGTAGTTTCAGGATTGCCATGTATTTAGCTCTTTAGCTCTTCTCCTTATCAACTACTGAATAAAGGCATCCCACAGCATGATGCTGCCACCATCACGTTTCACTGTGGATGTTTTGTTTTTTATTTTGATGAGGAATCCTACTTTCCATTTATTCAAAGAATTTGAAAATAGGGCAAAACATGTACATTTCGCTCTCTTCTGACCAGAGCTCCTTATTTAACCTGTTTGCTCATATACAAGGCTTGCAAAAACTTAAAAGAATGAAGAAAATGCACTTTTTCTCTCAACTTTTCTATAAAGTCTAGATCTATCTCGGTTTTCTCAACAACTTTATCACTACTATGTCTAGCAGTGATCAAAAAGTAGATGATGTCTAAAGGAAACTCATTTTATTATTATTTTTTAAAGGTATCTAAGTATGTGAAGCTAAATACAATTGTAAACACAAACATTTATTTGCAATAAAACTTCAAAACAGTGTATGATAGTAACTGAGTTTAAATTTACTAAAGTTTTGTAAAAATAGAAACAAAAGCTTCTAATTTTGTGTATATATATAACTGAATGTAAAGATAAAGGTTCAGTGGGTGTAAAACCTTTTGTTAGGTACTATAACAACTGTATGATGCAAGAAAATTAATGTTTCAAAAGACTGATCAATGATTTATATGATTGAAACCAATCTAGTAACCATAAATCTGCAGTGAAGCAAATCTCTAACCTCCTAGAGTTTCAGTCTGTTGCGTTGTGACATTTAAAAATCTGAATATTTAGTAAAGAACATGAGCTAAACAGCCACCATTTCTATTTTTAAAAATCTGTTTCCAAATCCCCAAGAGCCCTAGATCCTCCGTCCATTTTAAAACATGGCAGTGAGGATTTCTTCCTATCAAGACTCAAAAGCATCTGTGAACTCTGTTAAGAGATGGTTTTGTGATAAGGCCCTATATTTGGAGCATCAGGCGAGGAAAGATTTTTCATGTTGCAGTTTATCCAAAAGGTGTTGGACCAAGGTTGGGTCAAGGTCATGTATCTGCACAACAAATCTGAGACACAATCTTTGGCCCATGTTGAAACAGAAAAAGGCCCTTTGTAGGGACCACATCCAGTATAAATAAAACAGTAAATAACACCATGGTGAGAAAAAGAAGTTGGTTTGCTTGACTTTTTTCCAGACTGTTAGCAATCAGCAGCTTTAGAACGAAAACATGAAAATCTTATTTTTTGCCTAAAGTTAAACTGTATGTACTGTGCTTAGAAATGTATTTATTCACTCACACATTGATGGGTAAGCTACAATATAGCCACAGCTGACATGGGGCACACTGACAGAAGCAAGGCTGTCGTCCACTGGCACCAATGGACCCTCTGACCACCTCCAAAAAGTGACGTGTTTTGCCCAAAGACACAACAAACTGGACAGACCAAGGTTTGAACTGACAACCTTCCAGTTACAGGACAAGCTTCTACTGCTGAGCCCAACATTACAGAGATTTAGTGGCCCTTACCTATCTTTGCTGTAGTTCTTTAACAGTAAGTGTTGGAGGGGTGTTTTTTAACCTCCCTTCCCTTTTAGTTTAGTTCTCGTTTAGTCTTGATTATCACAGTTCAGGTTGTTTGGATTTTTTTAGCTGTTGCTCTGACTTTAGATATAGACAGATTTCTAAAAGTTGTCATTTGTTTCTAGCAATGTTCTAAATTAGGAAGAGCAACTCAAACTGGCCCTATATGAATAGAATGTTCCCTCATCTTTCTCATTTTAAAGACCGACTAATAGAAATGGGTCAATGTGTTGCATCATGCTACTAGTTTGCGATTTTGCTACTGCAAAAAATTATAAATTCTTGTTTTATGTATTAATAATATAAAGTTTAACAGGGTGAACATTTATTTAAATCTTAGCACAAGTTCGCACATCACAGATTCTACTGTGTGATCATGCCATGCCAGTGCTGTAATTTGCACTACTCAGTTGAACAACACCATTACTGTCATAACTTGCACATTATTTTTCTCAGCTTATATACTAACTTATTAGAAGTTTCACGTTTACTTTTTAATGCACAGGTACAATGCACAATCTGTACTTTTTCAAAATATTCAAAATATTTTTATTTATTAAAACATCTTTCAGGATCCTGCTTAGTTTGCACACTTCTACCTCGGTTTCCCAATTTAATTTTAATAACTGTACAGTATTCTGTTTTTGTACCTATGTCCATGATGTAAATATTTTTTTTGTAAAAAAACTGTTTTGTGTCCTGTTCTGTTTGTATATCTGTTATTTTTATTTATTTTATTTTTATTTTTTGCTGCTGTTACAACCAAATTTCCCCTTGTAGGACAAGTAAATGATTATTCTATTCTATTCTATTCTATTCTATTCTATTACTTAATGAAGAGTCATATAAAAGCTGGGTTTCAACTCAAACACACACAAGACAACAGCTTAAATCGAGCCTGTGGTCTTTCACTGAACTTATTCTTTGAGTAAAAAATTAATAAATTAACTACCCATGCACATTTATTTCATATGTTTTGTTTGTTGTTTTTAGTTCCTTACAAATCAAAACTTCCCAGAAGGTTCCAAGTGCTTGGTTATTTCTTAATTCTAATTTTATTTTTGACTATGACTTCCAAATTCCTTGATTGCTGGAATTAGCATTAAAAATAAGTGATCTTTTTCTGGAACAATAAAGAACAATCAATCTGTTTCACATAAATGAGAAATATCAACTATTTCTGTGTAGTTTTCATTTTCGATTTTTTTTTTCAAATCTCAAGTCAGGTTTTTCCCAAATACGTTGTAAGTTAGCAAAAATCTTGATTCTACACTGCTATTTTGGTTCATTTCTAATACATGATTCTAGGTTTATTTTTACAAGCGCTTGTACCATCTCTAAACATACTATCATGGTTAGACCCCAGTGCGCAAAGTCAAAGCACCAATAGCTGCTGCTGCCATGTCTCTTTTACTTTTATGAGATTTTCTGAGCAAATTGTTTAGAAAGAGAATGGGTTTGGGAATCTTTACAGAATGTCTAAAAAAGTTGCATATTTTAGACACATCAAGAAGCTGCGTTTCTAAATCAAATTATACTAGTGACAGGAGATCATTTTGTTTTGTCATACTAATTGCATAGATTAAAATTTTTACGGATGTAGAATTAAATGAGAAACGCAAAAAAGTGTAATATGTATGATAATTTCTTATCTTTTGTACTTCTGATTGTACCGTGAATACTTTCGATACAGCTATATGTAAAATATTACCCCCACAGGCCTCTACTATAGTATACAGGAGAGTCCTGAAGGTAATCTAAACCCGAAGAGTTTTGATTCCCCCCCGACTCTTTTTGTTAATAGTGGATTGCTATGATAAGCACATTCAGTTTCCCTGTATTTTTTGCTGAAGGATTGTTTGAATGTAGATCATCACATACAGTAAGTTTCTAAACAATAATTTATTGTGTACTGTCCTGGTAAAAGGAAAATATGCCTACATCATAGTGTAGGAATTAATTAGATATTTTGTACATATGATGGATTTTTAAGATGTACTGGCAAGGGAATGTATTTTTATTGCACCGTATAAGCAAGGTAATTTAAAGTGCAAAAAAGGAAAAAAAGGAACAAAGGTAAAGTAATTAAAAACAAAAAACACAGTAAAAATGTAAGCGTCACATAAAACCAAGGTAAAATTAAAAGGCTTATTTAAAAGTATTGAAATACTGATACATGACAGAATAGCAAAGGTTTTCAGTGCTGATTTAAAGGATCCAACAGTTTATGCACATCTTAGGTTTTCATTTAGTTCATTTCTAAATCGAGTAGCATAGACACTAAACTTTATACCTTTAAAGAAGACCTAAAAATTTAGATACAGCACCATTCAGTACCTTAGAAACCATCAATACAATTTTTAAACTCTGTTCTTTTGAAACAGGGAGCCATGACTGGTGTGATGCAATCCACTTTCCTGATGTTGGTTAGGACATCTGACATTATTATATCAAAAATTTAGAGTAGACAAATGTCCACTTTATCATTACCATTGATGTATACAGGGTGGATGAATATCTTTCAAGGAAACCACAAATAATATATTTTTTTGTAATTTTAAATCCTTACATCTATAAAATGCATTTACAATAATATAAAAAGTGAGTATTATTAATAATATTATTATTATTATTGTTCATCTACATCCTTAGAGGTTAATGATGTAGCTTTTTGGAAAGAATTTATAAAAATTATTACTTCTTTTCTAGCTTCTTTTAGAAAAATCAATATTTCACACCAATTGACCATGACCTGTTTTTGGGCCACATTGAAGTGAAAATATCCTTGTAAAACCTAAACATATGCAGTAACTACATACTCACAAGGATATGTCTCATACCTGACCTAAGGTAACTAACTGTGCACAGCTATATCCATAAGTCTTGCTCTTCTTTTATCATAACGAGTCTATAACCTCCTCCACACCTCTCACACTAATCATTATTCAGTAAAAGAACAGTTTTGTTGGCTTTTTTTCCCTCAGAGCTGGTCTGGGTCCCTGTAGGTAACCCTCAGTTGCAACACAGCCAGTAGTAGTGATGCCTTAATAGGTTTGTAGTTGTACTATACTGTATCTTGGATGATGAATTTAGCGGTGCTCTGTGGTTAGTTTAAAACTTGGGATATATTCTTTATAATCTAAACATTCCATAAACTTCTCCATAACTTTTTTTCTTCTGACCTCTTGCCTGAGTTCCTCATTCTTTATGATGTTATTTATTTTCTAATGTTCTTTAACAAACCTTTGTAGAACTGCTAAATAAAGGCAAACTGTTTAAGCTGTGAAAATAGTTAAGACTCCCTTTTTCAAGTCAGCATTAAAGAGTTTTTTTGTTTGTTATTTTTTTTTGTTTTTTGCTGTGTGAGACAAATAAAAAGTTCATACTGACATCCAGCAGGATGACAAAACGCAATGCTTTTCCTCCAAAGGACATGGGAATTGTTGACTTTTTCCTCCTTGTTTGTATATTGTACATGAGATAACTCACATTTTCATCTGTGTTTAATTTATATGGCCATAGACACAATGTACTGCAGTTTGATGCTAATTTATTATAATTTTAGTTTCAAACCAGTTGATTCAAAGTAAAACTGAATGAGTTTTATTAAATTCTGTGTGATGTTATGTACTGGATTAGTAATAGGTCCAAATAGACATTTACATATTTAAAAGAAAAATAATGGATTACATCTATTCATTCACTCACATATTCTTATCTTCTGATGCTTATCTTGGAACAGGTCTTGAAGCAGCAGTCATGTATACATTTCATTCACAAGTAAACTCTTCCTGGTTGGAAACTGCAAAGGTAGATTTCTTGACTACACAAGTTTAATTTCTGCATATGAGCCCAGATTCATCTGTTGATGTTAATTCAGATCTGGCAATGTACATAAGGTGCTTAAATGGTTATGTATGCCAATCATTTAAGAAACTGAAAACCACTGCATTAAATGGATGTGATTTTGAAACCAATGGTGAACCATGTCTAAGGATAAACCACACTCCCAAGATGAAAACATCTCTCTGCTCAATTCTAAATAAATTGTTAATTGTTGGACTGTTATTGAATTTGAACTGGAGGAGCTGACCTCATTGTCTAAAGAGGCATATGATGCCAACAAGCTGGCACTCAAAACATTACTATAAATCACAATAATACACTATAGGATTTACGTCTAAACTTGACCCATCTTAACACATGGATGTGCATTGATGTAAACCATTCTACTGCTGCTTTGGTTGTATTTTTATAGTGTGGTCATGTAATATGCAAGTAATTTTCAGCATACAACCATTTTTTCTCCAGTCCTATGTTTACCTCCATCCATCTCCCACAAACTCTCGCTTGCATCCCTGTCCTTGCTGAAGAAAAGCATCACCCCAACAACCACCAGGATTTATCCTTGGGAAGGTGTGTTCAGATTTATACGCAGTGTTACTTTTTCTCCACACAGCATTTTGTATTTGGAGTGACTGAAGTTCTATTTTATTCATCTGACCAGAGTAACCTGTTACATATTTGCTGTATCCCCTATGGATTGTGGAGAAATTAACCACCTATTGCTTTTTAAACAATTATGATTTTATTGCCCCTTCTCTATGAAGTCAAGATTTGTGAATTGCATGACTAATAGCGGTCATGTCAACAGATTCTCACACTTAAGCTCTGGGTCTATGCAACATCTTTAGAGTTACTATTGATATCTTGACTGCCCCTCTGAATGGCACTATTTTTGCTTGCCCTATAAATTTATTTGACTGCAAAGTGTTGTATTTTTCTTTACCCACACGGACAAGTATTCCTATCTAAGTGACCTCTGAAGGCTATTGGTTTGGCAAGATTATATGTAGGGATGTTGGAATAAAAGGAACTGAATACAAACACCCACCACATTTCTTCTGATTAATATGTGTTAAAATCTTTAAAAACTTGTATCTGTTCATTTTCCATCTCATAGTTATCGATTTATTTGTTTTAGTCCAACATAAAATCTCAGTAAGATACATTAAAGTTAGTAGTTGTAAAATCTTATGTATAGGTATCTGTTAAAGTTAACTGATACAATGAACAAATACTTATAATGTGGAAACTCTGCAATGATTTCACAGAAAATGTTTATTTTTTCCACTTGAAATTTTAGTTGTGTGGTCAATTTTTAAAATCTAATTCACCATTATTTGTTGTAACAAGCAGAGAACAAAATAAAATCTCCCAAATCATTGCATTTTTTGTGTGTGGTAGAAGTATCGGTATTAGTACTCGGCAAGTACTCAGATCCAAATATCGCTTTCAGTTCGGTTTGAAAACAGTGGTATCTTTGCATCCCTAGCACTAATACTGATGGGATTTATCTGTGGGAAGCAAACTGGATCCATAAATAAGAATCACTTTTATTCTCTCTCTGAGATTTTGGTGAGAACACAAACCTGTTGTTTCATGGCCTTTTATTTGGACTGATAAAAAAATTACATATTTTAATTAGGGAAGCCATTTTTCAAGGACATACAATTTGCACCCGATAACACAGCAGGTGCCAACTTCAAGAATTTTACACAGATTTCTCAAGGATTTCTTATGAAATCCCCAGGGAAAATATTCTGGAATGTATGCAGGCCAGCCACAACACAAAATAAATTAATTAATTATATAATAAATTCAAATGAGCTCAATATTTTGCAAGTTTTTTTGTTTTCTGTGTGTCTATCTCTTTCTACCAAGGAGACTGGATGAAAAAGCAATGTACTGTATGATCCATATACAGTATCTGTAGTCACATAGTAAAATGGGATGTCTTTTTTATTTTTCTTCTGTATTTTTGTTGATTGCAGTTTTTGTTCACAAAACCCCTAACTGATAGTTTAGCTTTTTTTGTCTTAGCCAAGAGATTAATATTTGTTATTGTTTTGGCTGTCTTGTTGATTTATATTCAATATTCAATTCAGTTCAGTTTATTTACATAGCACCCATTTCAGAAATTAGTAATTTCAATGTAATTATACAAACATTCCAGAAGTTTTCTATTCAAGGAATCCCAGCAGATTGCATTCGGTCATTAACGTGATTTTGTGCCCTGTACATGCAGACTCCAACCACAGCAATCCCTCATTTTGAGCAAGCATGTAGCAACAGTGGAGACGAAAAACTCGCCTTTAACAGGAGGAAACACCAGAACCTGGCTCAGTACAGAAGCCATCTTTCATGACCTTCTGGGGGTTTGATTAGACAGAGCAGAGAAACAGAAAGAACAGAGGGAACTAATGTAAGAGTACTTTCTGTAGTAAAGAAAGTAAAAGTTGATCACAGGACGGGGAAGATGTTCAGTCACTGGAATCTTTTGAATCGATGCTCCCAATCCAACAGGGCTTTTTAGTTCAGCAGGATACCAAACCAGGTAAAATCCACTTTTTTAAAGTTTTTCGCCAAATTCTTCTGTCATTCCCTCCTTAAAAACATGCCTAAAGTGTTTCTTAGATTACTTTATGTATGCTTTAGTAATCTTTTAAAACTCTCATCGCCGTCATGATGAGCTCTGAATGCCAGAATCCTCCAAGCACACCTTCACCTCCCAGAAACGCCCCTACATTTTGATTACCACCCCCGTCTCTCCAAAGCCCTCCCTCCTCTGCTCCCCAAGCACAAAAACAGAACATCAACAGCAATTAGCTATCACCTGTGGAAATCAGTATATACCTAGTTATTATTTCCCAATTGCGCAATGTCTTCTCGGAAAAAAAAGTCCGGCACACTGAAGATGCAACAGTACTGTAGCTGTGACTGACATGAAGTCACGGCATCAGCACAACATGGAGTAAATACTGATAAACATTGTGGTAAATCACCCTGAGCTACATGACACCAGCTGTTTTCTATACAGACACATGAATTAAAAAGTAATTATAAAGAGGTTAAACAATTTAGACAGGAAAGCTCTTAAGAGGTGTGTTGGTGGTTGGTCTGCCAAAAAGGGAGCCATAAACAGCTTCCTCACCCGGGCAGCCTCTATGGAGGAGTAAACACGACCCGGGCCTGGTAATGGCTCCATGACAGCATGTCCTGCGGCGCTTACATATTATAAATTTTTACTAACCGCAGACAGATGGACAGCTGCTCAGTGTTGTGGTCGGTGACTCTGCGGGTGAAGCTTGGACCGACGTGGGAAACGCTCAAACTGGGCTTTCACACAAAGCGAGGGGCCGGTGTTTACGGATTCCCCGCTAAAGCGGTCCCAGTTCCGCGCGAGGCCAGGTAGAACATGTAATGCGATCAGCTCTGCGACTAGAGCCCACCTGCAGCCGCGCTCCACATGCTGGGCTCTTTGGAGCTGCCGCTCCGAGAATGTTGTGATGACATTGAAGACTGTGGAAGGGGGAACATCCGAGGCTCTTAAAGGGACATGCAGCTAATTTCAAGGCATTCAGTTAGGACATGTTATGAGTGCAATATAACAAATAGGTAGTATATATAATTTATTGAACTTACAGATCGATTTAGGGTAATATTATAGTTGTACTGTACCACAGAATTGTTCTGTATGCCTGAAAATAACGTCCCATCTCTCCTTTAAGGAAATGATGCAAGCAGAAGATATCAAAAATGTCTTCCCATTGCAGTGGTAAATGTTCTTCAGAAAAAAAGTTTATTAATCCCGTGTATATGGACAATTATTACATTAGTTGAAAATGGTGTTGAAATGACAACATTATCATTTACTGCAATCATTTCTGTGGAAATTTGTTGCCAGCAACATTTTTTCATCGTGAAAAGCCTAAATGTATACTGTTTTTCAAAAACATTTTTATAAATTCAGTTTAAAACAATATGACAACTTTCCAGTCGTGACTTCTGCACGTTATAATAGAATTATAACCATATACATTAAGATTTTTTTTTTGGGGGGGGGGTTATTTCATGAGATATTGTTATCATGTGGAAACCCAAGGTACTACCACCCTGTTCAAAAAGAAAAGCGGAAAAGTTAATACAATATACATTTACAGTGTTTCGTTCAATTCAAGCTGTTAGTTGGCTTGGTGGTCACTTTACAGGCTATGATTCTTGTATAAGCAGAATTTTCATCATTCAGTGCAATGCTTTGGTCATTGTGTGTAATGCAACTCTTCTTTTACCTCAGTTCGTTTGCTATTGTGACGTATGGCTTCTTAACCAGAAAACCCAGGTGCTGACAACAATAAAACAGAGTCCACAAACAGATGCAGTGGGACTTATGTTACCACTGCATAAAACAATAGCAATGGTCTGAAAATCACAAATAGTTCAGCAAGAGCTCATAATAACAGCATTGTGCAATTGTTTTATTATTGTCATGCCTTTGCATTTTACTATCTAATTAGGTCAACTTCTAGATTTTCGTTCAAGTTTTGTTCTTAGTGAAGATCTTACCTTTGATCTCTCCACCTCGCAGCGTCACCGAGTCCCCAAGTTCGGCTCCTGGCAAGCTGCAGCCGCAGCCCAAGATGTATGTGCCTCCCGGGTACTCCATCCATCTCTCACGCACAGATCCCCTGGAGAGCTCCGATCAGCCTCTGGATTCGCTCAGGTCTCCCCTGCCTGCTCACCCTCAATTCCCCCTGGAAGGAAGGAAACATCCCGGATCACGCCCGCACAGCTCTTGTCTTATTGCCGCCATGAACCGGACTCACACACCCCCTACTGACAACCGAATCCCCATCAGTTTGCAAGTAAGATAATCTCCACACTCACATCCTGCAACAATCCCTTTCTCAAGTTTGTCCCGCTCACCTGTCCAAACTCCTTCCAGGGATGAGTTCCACAGAGTCTCAGAACTCTTCCCAATGCTGGATCTCCTCGCCGCCAGATTCAAATCATGCAATAAAGCTTGCTTCCTTGTTCTTCTGTGTTTGAGTCAAGTGTATGCGTACTAGAGTCTCTCAGCAGTTATGACACCATGAGCCAGACGTGCTTTACAATTATATATGAGATTTAAGCATTTTTGTGATTTTCATTACATAAGATCTGGTGTTGAAATGTGCGTGGTCATCAGCCAGTTTTTAATAACTGACTTGAGTTGTGTTTTCAGATGTCTACACAAACTTGACAGACATATGACTGAAGCTGTCTATTGGGCTCAGTTTATTGATTTCTATCTCTGGTGAAGCTGTTGGCTAATATTCTTCAATTCAATTTAATTCGGTTTATTTATATAGCGCCAGAATCCCAGCAGATTGCATTGAGTTATGATTTACAGTGCTCAGCATAAATTAGTACACCCCATTTAAAAAATACTAAATCAATCAGTAGCACAATGAACAAAGGAACAACTTCCAAACTTTTTACAAGGCTGAGTTTTATTTAACACTTATTTCAGTTTCAATTCACTTTTATTTATATAGCACCGATTCTCAACAAATGTAATCTCAGGGCACTTTATAACAAAATTCATTTAAATACAATTATACAAACAGTCCAATCAGTTAAAATTTTTCTATGTAAGGAATCCCAGTAGATTGCATTGAGGTTGCGTTATTTAATGCCATAACCTGAAATTAAGGTTATGAATCCAATTTTATTAGTTATTATTGCTGATCAGATAGGAAGATTACAGGCATGTCTCGAAGACATACAAACCTGTATGACTCTGAATTTTCTACTTTTAAATTCAGATAAGCCAGAAGTTGTTGTTTTAGGACCAGAACCTTTAAAAAGGAAACTGCTAAATCAATCACTTCATCTGGATGGCATTAATTTGGCATCTGGTAATAATGTAAAGAACCTCTGTGTAATTTTTACCAAGACATGACATTTAAATCCCATAATAAACTGGTTTCTAAGATTTCTTTCCTTCACCTCCGGAATATTGCTCAAATTAGAAACATCCTGTCCAGGAGTGATGCGGAGAAACTAGTCCATGCATTTGTTACTTCAAGGCTGGACTACTGTAATTCCTTATTATCAGGAAGTCCACAAAAGCAAAGTAAAAGCCTTCAGTTGATCCAAAATGCTGCAGCAAGAGTTCTGATGAATATTAAAAAGAGATATCACATTTATCCTGTTTTGGCTTCTCTCCATTGGCTCCTTGTTAAATCCAGAATAGAGTTTAAGATCCTCCTCCTTACTTATAAAGCCCTTAATAATCAAGCTCCATCGTACATCAGAGGTCTGAGTATTCCATATAATCCTAACAGAGAACTTTGCTCTCAGAATGCAGCTCTACTGGTAATTCCTAGGATTTCTGAAAGTAGAATGGAATGCAGATCTTTTAGTTATTAGGTTCCTCTCCTGTGGAACCAGCTCCCAGTTTTAGTCCATGAGACAGACACTCTGTCTATTTTCAAGACTAGGCTAAAACCTTCCTTTTTGATAAAGCTTATAGTTAGAGTGGCTTAGGTTATCCTGAGCTATTTTTGTAGTTATGCTGCTATAGGTTTAGACTGTTGGAGGACAGACTGACCACTTTTCTTCTCTCTTCTACTTTTCTCTTCTACTACTCTTCAGATATATTTCTTCGGCCTGGATGTCTTTGTAAGATGGTTACATTTACATCTTTCTTAAATTTTTGGATCACTTTTGCTACAGTGTTTTGACTGATATGTACGTAAAGATTTGCTGATCTTCTTTAACCCTCACCTTTTTTGTTTAAAAAATTGTTTACGTTTTTCAGATTTTGTGACATTTCTCTTTAATGATGAGCCATTGCTGACAGCAGTAAATGTTAAGGGCTTTTCTTTGTTAAGTAATGGCCTTTTATAGTCACCTGTCTGCTGGATACCTCATGAATTAATTATTAGACTTAGCTGTGGTGCCTGCTATAGACTATAATTGGGGTGTACTCATTTTTGCAACATGAGCTTGAATGAATTTGTAAGGAAAATCACTTTTTTGTGTGTTCAAAATAAAGGTTCAGTGTGTAACAAATTCGTCTTTTTATTAATAAAAATCAAGTACTGCCTTCACAAATACGTATTTTACCGAAGTCTAATCACAATCGCATTATCATGAAAGCGTTCTCGTGTCTTAGAATACATTGTTTATAGATGAAGAGGGTGCACCGCCCCCCATCTGAAGAAACAAGCAACGAGCATAAATAAAGCAGAATTATGTATGGTTCTGTACCTCATCACCTGACAAGACAATCAAGCTTGTGCCAAACCTTGACATGATCACCATTATGACACTCCGCGGCTTACGTAGTAGTAATGACGAGTTATAACAGCGAGAAGCCAGAGAACACTGCTCAGTTGCTTGAATTTACTTAGCGCACCACTAGTTGGAGGTAATTCTTACACACGAGGGCTTTAACAAATCTTGTTTGCAATTAATGGCCCACATTTGTGGGAGTATTTTGTAGTATAGTATCTCATAGAAAATGTAAAATTTGAAAGGAAACTAAAGGTTTTCTGACAAATGTAGTAGGGTTTACTCATTTATGCTGGGCACTGTAGTTGTGCCCAGTTGATTCAGACTCCAAACACAGAAATCCCTCACACTGAGCGTGTATTTAGTGACAGTGGAGAGAAACAAGTCCCCTTTAACGGGAAGACACCTCCAGTAGAACCTAGCTCAATACCAGCGACCATCTGCCACGACCAACTTGGGGTTCGAGAACACATAGCAGAGACACAGAAGGAACAAAATAACTGATTATAAAAAATAAGTAAACATACTTTCCATATCAGCCTTGCAGCAAGAAGGTCATGGGTTCGTATCCCGGTCCAGGGCCTTTCTGCATGGAGTTTGCATGTTCTCCCCGTGCATGCGTGGGTTCTCTCCGGGTACTCCGGCTTCCTCCCACAGTCCAAAAACATGCATGATAGGTGAATTGATCATTCTAAATTGTCCGTAGGAATGAATGTGAGTGTGAATGGTTGTCTGTCTCTCTGTGTTGGCCCTGCAACAGACTGGCGTCCTGTTCAGGGTGTACCCTGCCTAACGCCTGATAATTGCTGGGATAGGCTCCAGCTGCCCCGTGACCCTGAATTGGATAAGCGGTTAAGAAGATGGATGGATGGATGGACTTTCCATATCAAGGATGAACAGCTACTACAAGCTTCATCCAAGTTGATGCCCCCTCCAACAATGCATTGCAGCTAAGCAGGATCCCAGACCAAATGTAGCTTCTATGGAAAGAAAACCACAGAGAATAGACAAAGTTAACTTTTGGAATAAAAGCAAAAAAATAATTGAACAGTAATAGGAGAGTAGCAGAGTGAACAAAAGAAGACAGTCTGTCCTCCAACAGTCCAATGGCCTGCTTTATAAAAATTCCAGAAGCGGAGCGCTAAATTGCAATCGCCACAAAAAAATTGCTCCAGTGGTTTGTCCTTCATTTGCGGGTGATCTCCTAAGACTCTGTATGTAACTCACAAGAGGCGCAAAGAGCAGTATCTACCGTGTGCCAGATGCTCTGCCTAAGAACTGCGCCAAAGCGAGGAGCAATGGGCGCAATAGATTCATGATGCGTCATGTGCCGCTCTCTGCTCCATGCAGGCAGCATTTTCCCAAGTCAGCTTTGACAGACAGACAGACAGACAGACAGACAGACAGACAGACAAATAACCTGGCCAGTTCACAATGGGTGTCCATTTAAATATACTATACAATAAAATATACTAAAACAAATACGATGTACAAAATACAAAAAGCAAGCAAGCAATAAGGTAAATAAACAGTCAAATTAAGGCAAATAAACGTATTGAGACTTCTGTCCATTCGGAGTTCTGACTGCTCAGGGCAGAAGCTGTTTTTCAGTCTTGTGGTCTTGCAGTTGAGCGATCTGAAACTCTTGGATGAAGGGAAACTCCGTGCAACACTTAGAAATGAATATATCCACTTTATTAAGACTGACAAGTTTCGCCGTAAAGCCTTCATCAGGGTCTTTCAAAGAAACTGCATACATACCCAGGTTAAATACAATAAAAAAAACTACAGAGGAATTACAAATCAGCCACTCATCATTCAACACATACATGAGTGAGCCAATGCAGTTAGAGGGGGGAATATTGAAGTTAATTGAAACAAAGCTTACAGTTAGAGATATGTTAATGGGCAGTTAGAGACAGGTTAGACAGGTAGCTAGGAAGAGATAGGTTAATGTTAGTAGCTAGGTAGAGTGTCAAAAGCTAGGAAGGGATATGAAGAGGTAGAGTAGCTACGTAGATATAGATTAATGTAAGCCAAGTAGAGAGTGTTAGTAGCTAGGTCTCCTAGTAGCTAGGAGACAGGTTAATGTTAGTAGTCAGGTAGAGTGTCAAAAGCTAGGAAGAGATAGGAAGAGGTAGAGTAGCTAGGTAGAGATAGGTTAATGTAAGCCAGTTAGAACGTGTTAGTAGCTAGGTCTCCTAGTAGCTAGGAGACAGATTAATGTTAGTAGCTATGCTGCTTTAGGCTAGGCTGTTGGAGGACATTATTAGGGTCTGTTCCTACTTTCTCTCCTACTTCTCCCCAACTGCATGATGTGCTGTCAATTCAAGCGCTAACCTGTTTTCTCTTAGTCTCTTCCTACAGTAGGTGCTCCTGCTTGACCACCCTGACTAAGATGGTATTGCAGTGACGGAAAGTTCCCCACATCCTACAACAAACTTCTGCATCAGTTCTGTTGCTCTTTCTGTGTCTCTGTTCTGTGTCTCTGTTCTGTATTCTCCAAACCACAGACGGTCTTGGCAGATGACCGCTTGTGCTGAGCCTGGTTCTGCCGGAGGTTTCTTCCTGTTAAAAGGGAGTTTTTCCTTTCCACTGTCGCTTCGTGCTTGCTCAGTGTGAGGGATTGCTGAGAATTGCACGACGCAATCTTCTGTGGTTCTCTAATTTCTAAATTAAACATTGTATTGTAATAACTCTTCTTGTAAAGTGCCTTGAGATGACATCTGTTGTGAAACGGCGCTATATAAATAAACTGAATTGAATTGAATTTCCATTGAGAAATACAAATTTAGGGCAAAATCTAGAGCATATGTGTATATATAAATCCTCAGCAGCACATCACAACAATAAAATAACGTTGCTTCAGAAGAAACCAACATCCATTCAAAAAGGAGAAGAAAAGAGCAAACATTCAAGCAAGCAACTGAAATGACAAGCCAATAAGGCACACCCATACCACCCACAACAACAACTACCTGTTAATTGAGCACAGGAGGCATGATTGAGAAATCATGCCTCCTGTGAAACTCTTCCCAGAGCACAGCATGGTGAACAGGTGATTATTAGGGTGGTGATAGTCTTTTATGATCATCCTCACTCGGTTGAGGCACCTATGGTTGGCGATGGTATCCAGGGAGAGAAGGGAACAGCCAATCACTTTTTCTGGCGTTCTAATGACTCTCTGCAGTCTCTTTTTATCGTCCACTGAGCAACCAGCATACCACAGGGATAGCGTATACTAGGGCTGGATAATAATTCGATAGCAACATCTATTGACCAATAGACGTGTTGTGTGATGGGTGGTTAAAACATTTTATAAAAAAAAAAAAGAACTTTCCCCTCATTTTTTCACTCATCAGGTACCTCAATAAAGCAGTCACTGCCTACTCTGAATGAATCAATAACACATACCCAGGCAACTCTGTAAGCTATCCCTCTCTCCTTTAAAACCACAAAAAGGAACAAATGACTTAAGCTGCAACATAATTTTTTATAGTCCCTAAGTGAATCACAACTGTAAAACTAACTTCACCGGTCAGATGTCACAGCAAGGAGGAAGCTGTCCAGGGAAAATTTTTCAGTAGCTCAGGTAAATGCTGCGTCCCATTTTTACTGGTTCTCAACAAAATAAAACACTAAGCTTAGTAAAGACAAACCAATAAAATGCTACTATTGGGTGTCTTAAGCAGGATTTCACTACCATGGCTTGCTACGAATCACTGTTAAAGAGAGACTTAGGGAAACTTAGCCAGGTGATGCTGCTAACACCACCTGCAGCTTTTAAAATGTTGCCCCTGTTCTCCACCCAATACAGATTTCCCTTTGTTTCTTTTTACACAAATTTGTGTGCCTTAGTTTTGCAATTTAAAAAAAAAGTGTATGAATCTGTATGACCAATATTTTGTATATATATATATTTTTTCTGCATACAGCTTATCTTATCTCGTCAAGTTCAAAATACAAATGTTCTAAAATACTGTATATGTTTTTTTTTATTGGTCGTTCAGTAATAAAAATGTTTGATGTTACAGATATTATAAAATATAACTGTGCTATATAACATAAAAATACTGTCATAGTTACTTTGCTGAGCAACTCATTACTTTTAAAGCATAGTAACTGAGTTACTATCTCAATTACTTTTTGGAAATGTAATTTGTAACTATAACTATTTACTTTTTTATGTAAGATACCCAACAATGGTAGCTGGTTAACTTTAGCAGCTGGTTAACTTTATTAGCTGGACTGAATTTGAATGAGCTTTTTTCTTAATTGATGGAAGCTGTATTCCCTGGACTAGTGATCTGAGGTTACTTCAATCAGCAGACTGTGATATTGTTGATTGTTAATAATGTGGATTGATAGTGTTATTTTGCTTCATTAAAGCATAATAAGTTTAGTCCAGTGTCTTTTGTCTGATCAGAAGTCAAAAGCTGAAATGCCACATCATTTAAAGCAACAATGTTTTGCACATCAGTCTTCTGGGCTAAGCTTCTGATCTTCTTCAATCCTAAATCCGCCCCTGTAGGGCACAGAATTAAAGGTCAAAAGGATTATTTATAACAAGGAAATGTGCACATTGAGGGAGAATTTGGGTTACTGGATTAGGGTAGTGACTGGAGAGGAGAGAGGAGCAATTAGAGCAGACGATAACAAATTGAGATAAATCAATTTAGAGTTGATGAATATTATTGATCTTATGGTCTGTAGTGTTTGTCCAGTATTGAGGGGAAGGAAGGATCCAGATGGTGGTAGTAAGTTGGATGCTTCTGGAGGGCTTTGGCTGGAAGACTAGAGTGAGGTCCTTTTGTTTCTTGAATAGAGTGTTTGTGAGAGCATGGAAGCGGGTGAAGGCTGAAGGCGGCGAAGCTGCTGTGGATGGCTATGGAGCAAAGGGATATTTGAGGACAATCTTGATGAAGCTGTGGTTTGGTGATTGAATCCAGAGTGGCACTGAAATCACAGAGGACTGGAAATAACTGGAAGGAACTAGGTGAAAACTCAAACTTTCACTAAATGAGAAAATAATACTCAGAGCTTCTGTTGGCTTAACACTACCAGGAATGGTTAATCGTTGGGCACAATTAACAGTTGAGACTCCCAAAGGGCTATGGCGAGGATAATGTGAAAGAAAAAGATACATTACATTCAAACAAACCTTGGTAAAAGGTTTAAAAGTTAAATAAAAAGTCAAACAATAACTATTATTTCTTTAACAACCTGAACACCGTGCCTATTACCATAGTTACTGAACAAACCCACTTTCAAGCAGTAGTAAAACTTGAGAGAATAGTATGAAAACACATTCTAAAATCCCATCAATGTATGACATAAACTGCAATGTCCTAGAGAATGTTTTCAGTGCAGGGCAGTTTTACATAATTTCTTTTTTCCCTACATTGTTTAAAGGTAGCCGAAGCTGCTAAAATCATCTTCCACTTTATTGCAATTTTAGTCACGTTGTTATTGTTATTGTCTGTGATATTCCCTGTTTTATCTTTGTCTTTCCCTAAGAATTTCCTAATTCTCTCTTTTGTCCCTTGAAGTGAACACCTCTTTTGCCAGCAATATTCCACACATGATAGTAGATCATAAAGAATCACATATTTTTTTGATAATGTTCGGATATGAGGTTAGTGCTTGAGCCAGAAATTGTTTTGTACATTAAGCTTTTTCCCTACAGATATCTGGTCTGGGAGTAAAATCAATTGGCTTATAGCACAAAGAAGCAAAGTGTGACACTGTGTGGATTTAGCATAATGTAAACCTATTCTGCTTCACTGAATTTCTCATTAGATAAACCTCAGTTTAACTGGAAGGTAGGTTATGGATAAATGTCTTATTTAAAAAAATAAAAAGATAAATAAATGAATGCAGCAGAAGCCCCAGGAAGAGATTTTGAAATTGTCAATAAATCTTTTCAATACAGGAAAGGCTTAGTGACTTGTTTAAAACAGGCAAAGTAAGAAGAGAAAATTATGTTCTTTGCTTAAGAAATAATATCTAAATGTCAAAAGTATAAACTAACCCAAAAAGCATAAAAACAAAACCCTGGGATTTAGTTGGAAGCTATCTAGTTCTTACAATTTTTTTAATTAAAATAGTCTTTCACCCTGCCCACTATGTTCTTTCCTTTTTCCTTTGCCTACTAAAGAGACTCATCTACTGATCCAGTTGACTCAACTCAAATAAAAGAACAAGCAAATGTTTTGGATGGCAAACTTTAGGTTTATCTAGATGGCTGCTCATACACATATTATCCTTGGACTTTATTTAATAAACAATACAAAATAATGCATATATGTGAAGTGTACGGAAAACAACATATGTTTTTTCTAATTTTTTCTCACCCATAAATCTTGGAAGTGTGGCATATGTTTGCATTCAGCCCAGTTTTACTTTATTACGTCCAAATCACAAACAGTGGAAATAAAGTTCACTTATGTGGCATAAATCCAGGCAGCATAATCCCAGGTATTCTGTGAAGGCTTCAGAGATTTGTTAGAATACATAAATAAATAAATAAATAACATCATGAAGACCAAATAATCCACCACACAGTACACAGTTATGGAGAAGTTTGAAGCAGGGTTACATTATAAAACAATATATCATCCAGGGATTCTCTCATACAGCACTATTCAGTGCTTTATCTGAAAATGCAAAGAGTAAGTCACAACTTTAAATCTACAAAGATATGACCATCTACCAAAATGGGGAGGCCGGGCAAGAAAAACATTATTCAGAGAAGAAGTTGGGAACCCTTTAGAAACACTTCTGCAAGGATGAAACCAAAATTAAACTTTTTATCCAATATCCAAGACACCTCCCATCCTGAGTACACCATTGCCATTGTGAAATATATTGATGGCAGCATCGTCCCAGGGGGATTTTTTTTTTTCAGAGAAGCTATTCAGGGTTCACAGGAAGAAGCTAAATACAGGATGAACCTGAAAAAAAACATGTGACTGCAGAAGACTTGAGACCAGAGCTGTGTTGAAATAATTGAAAAATTTATTCTGAATTGATTTTTGTAGAAATCTTAATTTTATTAGAATAGTTTGCCCTTTTTACAGCTGAAATAAGAAGGAAAAGTCCAGACGGCCATTTTAAGTGTTGTGTCGGAAAAGCTTAATACAGTTTCCCATGGTGAACTGTTACTCGCCCTTTGGTGATTCATTGAATTTCAGTAATATAATTTGGATAACTGTTAAAGAAAACGGTTTTAACAGTCCTGAACAATATCGAAGTGGATCAGATTTAATCAAATCGATTCTAACTCTTGAGAATCAGAATTCAATCGCTTCTTGAAATTTGAATCGATACCCAGCCCTACTTGACACTTGAGTCAATGTTTGCTTTCCAGATGGAGAACATTTAAACATACATCCAGAGCAATAATGAAATGGTTAAGAACAAACTAAATCCTTGTATTAGAGGGGCCTGCTCATAGACCAAAATCCAATTCAGGGTGTGTTGGCAAGACTTGAAAACTCTCTCATCTCTCTTCATCCAAGTAGACTGAACTTCAGATATTCCCAAAGCTTTCAGTGTCTGTGCTCTCCTTATCTGGAAAAAAACTACCTGACTTTTGCAAAGTTGCTAAAACACTGAGCTCTTTTAAATCAAGCTAAAACCCCATCTGTTAAGAGTTGCATTTGACTATGTGAGTAATAATAGCTGGAATGTAATATGTTTTAATGTGTCATAGGTTATGTGTGTCTAATGTTGTGTTTTATGCTTTTACTGTTGTTTTATTGCTGCTTTTATTTTATCCCCTGATGATGTAAAGCACTTTGAATTGCCTTGTTGCTAAAAGTGTGCTATAAAAAATAAAGTTGATATGCCTTAAAAAAAAGAATGAAGAAGCCAACAAAACATGCCTCAGAAAGGTATATTTATCCACTAAAAGGGCAAATTGTAGATGAAAAAAAGTTAAGTAATCCTGAGAGTGTGAACTGAATTCTTAGAAAATTCATCCATGGATGTGCTACATAACTGAAATATCTTAAATTGAGTTCTGTTAATCTTAAGAGGCTTCCCCTGTAGAAAAAGATGATGGAGGTGGAATCAAGCTGCTCTTACCGCACCCCAAATATGGCTGCTATGAAAAGAGGTGGAAATGTATGCATTGTGATGGAACTGTTTTCTTATGTGTTAGTATTGTTTTTACCGAGGCCTAACAGATATTTCATAAAACCTGAGGAAACTGTCAACTTGTCAAAAAAGAACTGCATTACCCTCTTTGACAGATGATGTGAGTGTCTCTTTCCATGGTGAAGCAAGTTTTACAGTCCAGAAGAACCTAATACAAAATCATCATTCTAATGGAAATTTACAGCAAACCAAAAAGGTGAAAATACAAGATTAAGCTTTTTGACCACACTGACAAGTATGTGTGAATGTGGGAAGATGATACTTTTGCACCAAAAAACAGTAATTCTGCTTTCAAGCATGGTGGTTGTACTGTTATAAGGGTCTGTTTTGCTGCCATTGTTACTGTGGATCCCTGTTTATTTGCAGTTTAGTAGATTTACCTGTTCTGCAAGCTTTCTGAGGACTGAAACTTCAACTTCTTTTTGGATGTTTCCATAGAGTAATCTAAACTATTCAAAATAAAATCCTGCTTTGGAAGCCAGAATAACTAGGTACGATTCTACTTGACACATTATTGGCTGGCATTTGTAAAGCAACCATTCCCACACTGCATTTCATTTTCTTCTGTGCTGATTGGCTGTACCACCAAAAGAGGAAATAAGACTGTAGATATTAGCTTCTGTGGTAGTCGTAAGGGGGTTTACATTGTGTGTGTTAATGCATACTTGACATTTTTGGTTTTGAGCTCAAGGACAGTACAAGACCAGAAGCTGAGACAAGTATAAATTTAAATAATGATTTATTTTAGAAATTTGGATGTCTTGGAGAAACCAGGAGCGAAGCACCAGCTGGGGAATCACGGCTGACCATGAAAGAGAGAGAGAAGGTAAGTGTTTGAATATTGTTGATGGGATATGATATGGGGAAAAAAGACCTTACTTGTAGTTGACGAAGTAGAGGCTTGGAGGGAGATAGGTTAGGGTCCTTGGTGGGTGGTAACTGATCGATTTTGTTTAATATGTTGCAGGAAGGTGAACCAACCAGAGAGGACGACTGCTGATGGGAGGAGAGGCGGCAGGCAGGCAGGCGAGCGAGAATCCAACTAGTGATGGGACAAATGAACCGGTGCTCCAAGACGTGTCTCGAGCAAAAGTGGGCGTGCCAGATGAAGTCTTGATTTGAGTTGTGTATCAAGAATGGAGGAATCACGTGACCAAGGCCTCGGTTTGAGCGGGTGACGTCATAGGTTCCTTCAGTGTATTGCTTCCTCATGAGCACTTTGAATTTCGTTGCATACTGCGGTGTTGTCAGGGTTTGTGAGTCAGTGAGTTATTGAGCAATTGAGCTGGTCAGTCAATTAATTGAACATCTTACTTGTAGCCCTCTGAGATTAACTCAAGGCTGTATTTTCTTCTTTTATTTTCTTTATAATTTGGAGTTGGTTAAAAGTCCGCATGTTTTTTTGTATGAGTTTACTATGAATGATGCACTCCCGCGTAGTGTGGGCAATTTATTCTGCAGTCACATAAGTTCATACACATTTAATTCCCTTGAACAGATAGCACCTCCAAAGAAGGAAGTGTCCATCAAAGTGGGATTATTTTGAGTTGATCGCTCATTATAAAGTGTGAAACTGTAAATGTGAAAGAGGCTGGAAAAATACGGTGCAAAATTAACAAGTTAACCCCAAGCGTTTTTATTTGAACAAAGACAAAAGAGATTCACATCGGGCTACAGTATATGACATAGCGTGTAATACATTTAATTACACAGCAGATGGCAGCATTTTGAATTTTGAATCATTTAGGTAAGGCCTCGAGTAGTGAACCATTTAGCAAAGCAATGTGTTGAAAAGCCTCATTGGTTAATGGGGATTCATTTTTTCCCATCACTAAATCCAACAATGGGTAGGTTGGTGAGTCTGACAACCGCAGGTAAGAAAGCCTAGAAAAACTTCAGAACTTGTTATTACTTGAATACTGGGCATAACTTCAGGCATCTACCACGCTAGTTGCAAGAACCATCTGCCATCAGCTTGCCGGAGCCGCTCTCCTTTTAAGCCAGAGGTTAATGAGGAACCAATGAAAAGCACCTGGTGACTGCTGCCCCGACACGCCCTAAAGAGAGGTTGGAGAAACACATACCACACCCCAGCACATAACTACAAATCCTAACAATAGTAGGACATTTTTGGTGTATGAACTATTAAAGCCACAGTAGTGTAATTTTTGGCCAGTAGGGGGCATCCCTAAATTATCACAAGCATGCGGTATCTGTGTCTTCGAGTAAGAAACTCACCAACGGAGGTCCAGCTAGTGCTGTTTTCAAACGCTCAATTCCCTGAGAATTATCTATTTGCAGCAACATGACGAGCACATCAGTCTCTCTTTCATCGCTTGGAACTAGCGAAGAGGTAAAAATGTATTTATGGTGAAACTTTTTTGCATTTTGAGGGGAAATCAATGTTTTAACAGCGGGCGTGTTCCGTGTGCTTTGTCCGTCCTGGCTCCTGTAGAAGTAAAGACGTCATCTACTATGGCTTTCCCATGAAAAGAGGACCCGCGCCTATGTATTTTAAAACTGATTTTTAAAGTCATATTTTACAAAATTTCCAATATTTTGCAATTAATGTTTTTTACGTAATCATTATTACATAATGTTTTAATGGCTATTTTCAAAGACGTACTGCAAAAACTACACACTTTCACTTTAAATAAGACAGTTGTAAGAAATTTTGGGGGGTCTCAATTAATTGCAGATTTTTAGTTCTTACATGCAGCAGTGGCCCCTACCCCTGTGAATACTGAGGGTCCACTGTACTCTATCATTATCCAAAGTGGATGAAATAATAAGGCAGGAGAACTAGCTCCAAATTTTTTGACTTCACTACAATTCGACAGCTGGATGGTTGAAAGGTGGATGGAATTCAATGTTTATCGACCCAAGTCTGGTTTTGCAAAGACAAAGATAAAACACCCATCCCCTGAAAAAGAACAGTTCAAATATTTAATGTATAGTAAAATACAATAATATGGCAATAAAAGACAAGTATGTAAAATTAGATTTTTTTTACACCATATATATTTTTGATCTTAAAAAAACAGCTAAATTTTGCATGTCAGCTCACTGTTTTGCCACATGAAAAGCCTCTACAGCATTATGTTGTGTAAGAAGTGTCTACACCTTGCAAGCATTTCTGTGACAACAACCTTTATTATTTCCTTTCAGCAGATGGGAATGATCCATAGTTTCCTCGAGAGCTTTGTCTTTCATACGGGAAGGACTCTTTTGCAGCCTTTGCAGAAACAGCTGACGCTGCCATTCCCTCTGAGGAAACCACATTTGTTTGACTGACAAACACATTAATGTGTTGGTCATATGAAAGCAGCTGTGGGCAATCCATTTTTGAACACCGAGGGTACATGTATTATTTTATTGGAAAAGTAATATGACTTATGCAGCTCAATTTCAAGGAGAGATGTATGGAACAGAATATAAGCATTATATTTATGTAGGACTTTTGACTCGTTGCTCCTGTTTTCCTAAATAAATTATTTAAATGTTTGTGTCTGTCAAATCAATTGTATCCTCCTCCATTTTGCTCATATTGATGCATTTCTGAATAGTTATACTGTCATGGTGTGTAAAGTGATTTCACAGTGTCTTAACCATCGTTTCTGGAGTTAATTGCTCAAAAGAGTCCCTGCACAGTTAAACCCAAACAGGATTAAACACCAATTGATCTTCCCCCACATGCTTCACACTGACAACCTTTACCGATTAATGTATACTGGAAAGGCACTAACAAGCATTGGTCTTTGCGACTAATCACACTCTGTTTTACAGATCTGCAGTTTTGCTCAGTTTTTTTTTTTGCTCTCAACACAATTCAATAAGACAATCAGGCATAAATCACGTAAACTCAGCATATTTGATTAAATAACTTGATTTCTGTGCAAATCCTTTCTTTGACAGCTATAACATCTGCCACACTTAATAACAGTAGACTCAGTTTAGTAATTATAGAATACCTCAATATTTGTCTATGCATAAGGAGCTGAAAGAACATTCAGTGCATCATGGAGATATATATATTATATGGAGATATAATTGCTAAACATATGCATTGAAAAAAATAGCTAATTAAATTGGTTCACAGCATGTCTAAATTAATGTCTTCTCTCGCAAGAATGATAACTGAATGTGGAAGAGATGTAATGCAAGGTTAAAGGAGAAGGACTCTTCTTTTCAGTAAAGTGAAGCCCCCTTAGGTAGCTTTGATTATGTCTTCTGTAGCTTTGTTCCGTGTATTGATGTAAATATTTTTCTGTCAAGATTTGCATAGATTATTTATTGAGATTTCATATTGATGATGGGATTAGACTGCTTTGAAAATTTTTCTGTAGCACATTATTGCATATTAAGTGGGGATAAGGTTGGAGCTGTGGTCTGTGCAGCATCATTTTATCCTTAGCTGCTGTTACCTTTTTCTTGAAGGAACCTAAAGTCTTAGATCTGCATGCACATTTTTTATTGCTTGAGGCTACAGTGTTGATGATAGCTGCAAAACATCTTTTTTTTCAGAATAGTCTTACTTTAAAGTGCAATTTCTACAGATTTGGAAGAAGGGAGACTGCTAGTCTACACATGTAAGAACGCAAGGTTGTTTAGGTTTCTTTCATTTTTGCAACATTCTTGTTCGTGCATAGCTTAGTTTTTCATTGTGTCCTGTCTTTTCTTTAGATCAGTTTTTATTAGTTGTAATTTGTTTACATTTGATTTAATTTTATTCATTTCTATTTTTCACCCTCTCTGCTTTTCGTCTTGGCATTCCCTCACCGCTGTTTCCTGTTTCCTAATCAGTCATCTGTTTCTTGTCAGTAATCAAGCCTCCCAGTATTTAAACTCCTCAAACTGTGTGCTGTTTGCTGCTGGTTTCTCCTGTTTGGTTCCTGTGTGTTTCCTTTCATCCTGCCTTGTAGTTCCTTGATCCTCTGTAGCGCTTTGTAAGATTTTGTAGTTTTTTTTTTTTTTTTTAATATATACTCCACAATGTATTTGGATTATTTTCACAGATTTATCTCCATATTTGTAATACGGTTTGTAGCTTTTCATATGTTAACTTTTGTTATGGTGCAAAAAGGCGAAATAGAAGGAAAAGCATAAGAAAACAATAAGCTGATTTTGTGCAGCCAAAAGTTGAACATAAGTGGTGATACTGAATAATAAACTCCAAACTCTAGCATCAACATGTGATACTAGTACAGAATGAAGCCAATATTAGTATAGTCTGCAACT
The DNA here is from genome assembly GCA_028564705.1 of Apricaphanius iberus. Taxonomy (NCBI): domain Eukaryota; kingdom Metazoa; phylum Chordata; class Actinopteri; order Cyprinodontiformes; family Aphaniidae; genus Apricaphanius; species Apricaphanius iberus. Next base: position 133,483 of record JAPXFQ010001299.1, read on the forward strand.
CAACTATACCTCTAGAGTGGGTCTGCTCTTAGCAAGCATTTAAGTGCAACTCATCCCCAGATTAATTTTGTTTTGCTGATAAACTGTTTAAATTAGTGTCTAATACTGGTGTTTACATGTCTGGTAATCATTTTTGGTATTTTAGGACATTTTAGTAAGAATATTAATTTTCTACCAAAAACCCTGGTGGTGCCCTATTCTGATTAAAACTTTACTCTTTACTTAAATTTGAACCGGGCCTTGTTACTGCTACAAGCCACTATGGGTGACATCGGCCAATTTGCAACATTGTCATTATGAAGTTGTATAATCAGTCAGTGGGGAACTTCAATAGAGACAATATGGTAATTCGCTGATACAGTACTTTGCTGAACAGACAGAAATACCATGTGGGGTCCCCCAGGGCTCCATCCTAGTACCCCTTCTGTTCAATATCTATATGCTCCCACTAACACAGATTATAACAGCCAACAAGATTAGTTACCATAACTATTGTGGTAATATTTCTACATATGTTTTAAACTATTATTCAGAAGGTAAAAGTTTGTTTGATATAGTTTGCATGGTTGTAAAAAATATATTGTCTGTCAGTATTTATTATTGGGATAAGCTTTTAAGTCATAAAACTCTTGGGTAAGTTTTATTGCAGGCTGTAAAAACAGGATGTCTGTATAGATAAGGATGGAGGCCATAAATTAGGTCAGGAGGAAACCTTGGGACTAACGTGTGGTCTGATAAAGTTCTGGTGGGAGTATGTGTGACCTGTGAGGATCTCTCAGACAAAGAGTTTTGCTTAAGAAGGACCATAAACCATAAAACTCAGAATGAACTTTTGAATCTTTAATCCAGGAGAAAAGACACGTCTCATCTTATGACTGCATAATTCTCTGACAGCCAATCATGGTTAAGACACTGTATGGAAATGTTCTGATTGGAGGGAGAAGAAACGCCTAGAGTCCTGGCGAGGCCCGGTGTCTATAAAGTTGTGAAATGAAGATCATTCAATTGTCAGATCTCTTTAAATCTGGCCCAGAGAAACTAGGGCATCTTTCTCTGTAAACTGCAATTTGTTAATCTGTTCAAAATAAATGTTAAGAACTGGAAATTGGCTCCATTTTGTCTCTGCTTGAACATGCACTGAATTAATTTTGAATGATTATTTAATTCAACAAATGGTGACGTCGACCATGTGCAGAGTTTTGGACCAAGATCCAGTTATTTTTTTTAAGTTAATTAACGGACATGTATTTGCTCTATTGACAATTTGCGCTGAGTTGCGTAGTTTTTAATTCTGTTGATTGGTTGATCTAACATTGGGTAATGTTGTCATGCAAGTTAAATATGTTTTTTTGTTTTGAGCAGATTGACTGTTGCAAGCCCGTGGTCGGAGCTGCTCCGGTGTCTGTGTCTCTGTTCTGAGCATGACTGCGACCTGCTTTGCGCTCCGTAGAGAGACACCGGTGCCTGCTGGGAGATGGTGTTTGTTACTCTGCGGGCCCAGGTCTTTCTCCGGAGGACAGTGGAGCAGATGGAGCGATCCCTTCGACGACTCAAAATCGGAACCAAAGTGCGGATCGGGGCTTGAGAATTGGCAATCTCAATTACGAGAGGACGCTTTCGTAAGATTCTTCGAGGCTGGCAAACGAAATAAGCTGATTTTGTGCAGCCAAAAGTTGAACATAAGTGGTGATACTGAATAATAAACTCCAAACTCTAGCATCAACATGTGATACTAGTACAGAATGAAGCCAATATTAGTATAGTCTGCAACTCAACTATACCTCTAGAGTGGGTCTGCTCTTAGCAAGCATTTAAGTGCAACTCATCCCCAGATTAATTTTGTTTTGCTGATAGATTCCTGCTGATCCTCGACCAGGTTCGTCGTTGGCGTGGAGCTGCACTTTGTGTGTGTTCCCAGCTGTCATCTGGAACTGGCTGAACCACTTGGACTCCTCACGCCTTCGACCTGGAGCTGTACCTTGGACCCCTTCAGCAGCTGTAGTCAGCTGTGACCAGAGGAGACTGTGTGCTCCTCACGTGCTGCTGAATCCTGGGGACATAAGCTTGTAAACATCTAAAAATGACAGTTTTTTTTTTTTTTGATCCGGTCTTGTGATCACTCCTTTTCAATCCAATCCAACTGCATTGTGCTGAGAAATTATTTCACCCATCCAATTAAAAAGTAAGCCCTGGGGAAAGAGCAAATCCATCTTATTTTGGTGCAACACCGTTATCATTCCTGAAAACTAAACCAAAACACCTCCCTCATTAATGGATTTAAAAGCAAGAGCAGGCTCAAGAGTTTACTTTTTTGTCTACAGTTCAACTGATTACTATCCATTTGCTTGTTCACCCAAATTGATTCTTTTATTTACTTATTCTATTTATCAAGTTTAAGACACTTATGTCTGTTTTACTATGCCTCCTTTTAAATGTTATTGATTATTCTATTATCTATTTCAACTTATTAATTATCTTAAACCGTTAAGCACTTTGATTCATTCTTTCTGTGAGAAATCAAATAAAATTCTGACGTACGTTTGATTTAGCTGTTCCATTACAATATATCCTATCTTAAATTTAGTACATCCCTGTGGATGAAACGTAAAAATAAGGAAAAAATGTTTTCTCTCTCACCAGCCAGCAACCCCATGCTATCGGCCCAGTTTTTCCTTCCAAATTTTGTTCCCGGTAAATGGTGGTATTTTACCTGGAGATAATCCTGGGGAAGGCACGGGGTTATCAGAGTTCGAGGAACCTCGGCCACCTTCGATCTGACAAACAGAAACTCTTGTGGTTAGTTCAGCAAAATTGACATTGAATCAGCAGTCTTTGATCATCACTTCTTCAGCAGAAACTGTCCATTTCACGCCAGCCAAGTGGATTCACACATATTGTCCTTGAAAGTTCAGCTCAGCATGAGGAAACGTGCTCCCCCCTAGGGTGTCCTCCAGTTCACCCCTGAAAATATACAGTCACTGGTGCCCCCCTTGTTTTGGGAGCAGAGCACAAGAGAGACAAACTTCTGCGCTGGTGTATAGATCTTTCTTTCTTTGGCAGTTATGGCGGGCGCCTGGCACTATCCATCATCAGCCCACGCACCCCCACCCATCTTATCTCCCCAGGAACATAAATTACATCTCAAGAATGTTATCTGAGGGGTCTCTGTTGCGGGATGGGAAAAAGAGAAAAAATATATAATTAGAGGAAGAAAAAGACAGACAGAGAGTCGATCCTCTCAGCCTTTTCAAATCAAGTTTTATTTAAACTTTTTATTTTCATATTCATTAGTCTCCTTCCTCGAATGCTGAATTTAAATATCTTCAACACTCAGACTGCCTATGTGGGCTCTATTTTAATTTTACTTTAATCAGTTATACTAGTAATAATTTCTTCAGTATTAATTCTGGTAAAAATATACCAATCAATAGGTTTGCTCTCTCCAACAGGAATGATAATTAATCCTTATATGTCTAATTAAACTGTTGTTCCAATTCTTCCCCCGCCCATTTCAATTAATGCCTCCTTCACTTCTTCATCCAACCCATATTCTATACTTTATCAATGCAATGCCCCTCTCCACTTTTGTCAATTTGATAAATGTCTCTTCCATCTCATGTGTAAATTAAATATTTATAAAGATTGACCATCGCAATATTTTATCAACACACTTAGTTCTTAGAAAAATAAAATTAAATTAAAAAAGAAACAAACAAAAAGGCTGGATTTTTCTGTTAGATATTGCTAAAGCACCACTAAAACATTGCAATAACAAAAATAAAGTTAATAACCATCTGCAAAGGATCTATCCCCTTTTTTTCTGTCCCTATTATAAACAGTCTCTATGGAAAAGTGGCTCTCCTGGTTCCGCTTCACTGAAATTGAGACGAATAGCTCATATTGAACTAAACCCCTTTGTAATTCAGACTTCACACCAGTTTTCCCAGACTCTGTCCCTTCAATCAATTAATAATTTCTGCTAATATCAGTATGCTACTTACAGTGAGATAAAGATGTCCAACTAGGTTCCCCTCCAATTATAACTGTTGTTGGTGTTATCAAGGTTACCTGTGAAGCTCCTCCCATCTGAGCAATTACCAATAACGATCCAGTCTCCAAACTCCCCATCACTTAAGTGTACTGGATCTCTATCAAGCTGGCTCAGACAAAAAATATCAAAATTAAAAACAGCAAATGTTTAAAACAAAATCAGAGAACAGTACTAACTGATAAACACAACTGAGTTTACAAAAACAGTCTTCTGTTTGCTATACTTCAAATTCTATCCATATTTCTAAAGAAACATCCAAGATTTAAATCCCTGACAAAACAGCTTCCCTATAAATATTTCTGTGGGACTTTAAGACCGTAGTGCAAAACATGCATGTCTCATTCCCTGATCAAATTGATGTGAAAGTAACCAGGTGGTTGCTTATTGTTAGAAATTGCCAAACCTAAAGTACTTGTTTTTTTTTTTTTAACACAATCCAATATTGATTCAAAGTACTTCTGCTTATATGATTCCTCTTTAAACAAACCCAAATGTGCTAACTTGCCCAAATATTCTGATTGTAAATAACGAAACAGTTCATACTTCAAGAACATTTGTCAGATTCTGTGAAGTGAATCAAACATAGTCAAACTGATTTTTGCAACTAAAACTCCTCTTAAATTTTTGTAGGATACATAGTAGTCTCTGCGATGGACTGGCGACCTGTCCAGGGTGTACCCCGCCTCTCGCCCGTTGACAGCTGGAGATAGGCACCAGCCCCCCCGCGACCCATAAAGGATTAAGCGGTTAAGAAAATGGATGGATGGGGGTCCGTGTAACGCTTGTCAGTTCATTATTCAATTTGCAGCACCTCCTGCCGCAAATAGAAAATTGAGCAGTCGTTTCGTTTTTCATTTTTCACTCGTTCAGCCGCAAATAGAAAATTGAGCAGTCTTTTCGATTTTCACTGTGTCTGCTATAGTCGGCAAATGGCCCTATTCATTTATTATAAAAATATGTAATTGACCTTTTTTCATTTCAATTTCGTCTTGGATTGTACCATTATGAGATGAGGTGAGACCGGGCGGTGCAAGTGAATGCACGCGCCGAAAGTTTCCGCGCGCTCATTGACGTTCTCAATTGTTTATCTGGTGGCGGCCACGACCTGATGGATTCACAGTTTAGTCTTCACAAAGGCATAAAACGCCTAAACATTTCTGCCCGGGACTTAAATCGCGACAGAATTGTGTTCATATTTCAGGTATGTCAATTTAACAGAATTTGTTCCAATGTAGGCCTAATTTTGTGTTTAAGTTAGCAGATTCCCTTAACTTGGCTCATCACGTGGCCATGGCAGTTTCCATAAATGTTTTCATGTGTTAATTGCTGTGGGGGGGGGGGGGGGGGGGATACGTTGGGTAAGGGGGTGTGAGGGTTCAGGTTGCATATGGTTTGGGGAAAAAACTAAACTATTTTAAAATTCAAGAATGCAAAAGTTAATAAAATTAAGCCCGCACCAGGCATATTCTCATGCGTTTTTCACCGCGGTCACGCCATCCCCGCTTCTCGCCATTAATATGATTCCCCTGACTAACATTATTAAACAAGGGCCAAACCTCCCGTATTTTACAGGATTAAAGGTTCAGTATGGAGGGTGAATATTTACACAGACACCAGGAGGTAGGGCTGGGCGATATGTCTTAAAAATTAAGTCTCAGATTATTTTCATACCAAATCCGATGTCAGATTTTAATCAGTTTTTTCATATTGTTTTTTTTTGTGTTTTTTTTTTTTCGTAAGAAGAAATAAAGTGATAAAAATATTTTCACAAACTTGCTTTTATTGCAATCACCCTGTCCTGGGGCTGACTTGAATTTAATGTCCAACTAAAAACAAGCTGCAAAGTATCGTTGTAAAACAAGATGGCTAGATTGATATCCCTCTGATCTATGGAAGTCTAGTACATTGGTTAAAAAAATCTCTGTTTTCCAAAAATCCAATCTTCAACAACAGAAGATAGATATTTTTTTGCTGGAGCTTTTGTTAAGCTAAGCCCACCCATGTCCTCGCCCACTACAGTTCTTTTGAGATGGTAATGGCAACACAGCCTACCCGTTCCATACTGTACCGTACTGGCACTAGTGAAAAAGGGCCTAACAACAAACCGTAACAGCTCAGTGCATGCCTATGCATCTCATCCCTAATGCACAGACAGGCAGGTAAGCCACTCCAGACCGCCTATCGGGGCTGAGGGTCAACTTGCTTAAACAATGCTACAGACTGGCTAAATTGATTTAAATGGAAACACCTTTAACGAGTGAGAAATGTCCTAAACTCCGAAATCGGTCGACATTCGAAGCCACCTGACAATGTCAGGTTGATAGAACTCACAGAGAAGTGGGCACTGTGAGGTTTGGAGCAGGAGAACTTGCTTGGTTGGGCTTTGAACCTTTTAACTGCTTGCAGTTCTAGTTCATATTTCAATCAATGAAGGCCTGCATTCAAGTTTCTTACTGTTTGAGAAAAGAACATTCTAACATCAGTAATCTCCTGTGAAGAACAGTAGGGAGGCCATCTTTATATAAAAATAGGGAGGGAATCTTTCTATCTCAAAATTTGCACTTTAAAAATGTCTCTCCTTGATATTTGATTTCTTAATAACCTAATTTCTAATCAAAAGTATTCAATATTTATTCCAAACCTTTTCTTTTCACTACAATCTTTTCAGATTTTAATACTTCCCTGAACATTTTCCAAACAAAATGCAGTGGTTTGTTTAATCTTTAGTATTGTGACAAGCTACGTGCTGGATCAATCTGCTTAAAAAAACTTGTCTGCTGTAAAATATTTATCACTCTAGTACATTTCCAATAGGAGGCTCTAAACTATTTGCTTTTGTATTTAAATAAATATTTTCATTTTTGTTTGTATGAGGTTTGGTCAAATCTGCAACTAACAAAAAGAAACATTAGCCAAAAACATATTTTCTGATCTTTGGATGATTTTTTTGAACTGATGATTTAACCTTTTAGCAGAAGAAACTCTTCTGAGCTCTGATAATATTGATCAGTGAAACGAGCCTCAATCACCTGATTCACTGTTGTTGCGGAATAAAACATGGTATTGAATATTGAACGATCAGCCCTGGGGGAAATTAACAGGGAATCACAGCAAACAGGCTGTATCTAAAGTCGAGTTAAAATGACATTGGCAGGAAAGATGGTGAAAAGGAGCTTTGGGGATGGAAAAGTTCAAAATGCTTAGTGTTATCTATTGAAGTCGCAGACCTGCAGGTGCTGTAGGCACCACTTCAGCTCCTTCTCTCTTCCTGTGTACACACTTGACTCCTCTGAGAAAAGAGCAGCAACATCTGTTTAACCTCAAGCACTTTTGTCCAACTGAGGGATTAATAGATAAAGGCCTGTCAGTAGAGAAACCAGAGAGAGCAGTTGCACTCACCACATTCACTAGTCCCATATAAAAGGACAAGTACAGAGAGCGAACAGCTGTCTTGAACTTAATTCTTGCTTATCTTGCAAAATGTTCATACAAATGGATGCCCTGGAAGAAGGAACAGCAAGCTTCAAGTCTGTAATATCACAGAAAATCTCCTGTGCTGGGGGATTTCTGCATAGAGGCAACCTTAAACAGACTGCTTTCAATGCTGGGCAGATGTACTGCTGGAATCCAGCATTGTCTCAATTATAGCCAAGTCCCAGATCTACTTTTTGTGCCAGTTGGAAACAAAACATTGTGTATTTACAATTTTATTTCTCCTGCTGCAACTAGCAATGAAAACTGAAAAGAAGAGGAGCCTGGAGGCATACATAGCACAATGCCAGAGTCATGTTATTGTAGCACTATAATCCCACAACTGCAGGCTGCCAGTTGGATACAAAATCACCTTAGAACACACAAATACATTTTTGTAACAAACAGGGAAATAAACATGGTCTTACATATAGATAAAATACCTGGGGTCTCATTTATAAAACTTTGCGCAGCATCCTTACTAAAACTGTACTTAAGCTCAGCTTTTTTTTTTTTTTTTGCTTACGTCAAGTAAGTGATCTACAGTGTAGGGAGTAAAGCATTACAAAAGTAATAAGTTACAGGAAGAGACTACTTTTTTCAGTAACTGAGTAATGTAACTTTAGTATGCCTTTTAAAAAGTATCATCCATGCGAAATATTGATTTGGGGTCACAAATAAACGGATGAGCTGCAATTGACACAGCGTAGATGCAGCAGAATGCCTGACAAAAAAAAAAGAAGAAAAAAGACGAGGGGACAGGTTCCAGTTGGTCTAACACCGTGTGAAGTTCAGCACATAGATCTAATAGGCTTGGTGTAAGGAATCTACATTGGATTCCTCCATCTAGATGCTTTCAGTGGCTGATCTTTAATCAGCGCAAGCGCATGCATTGTGCACCATTATGTAGGTGGCACGCCGCAGCATATTTGTACTGCACACATGCGTCAATACGTGCAATTCCTTTATAATCTTAGTGTGCTTAAAGTCCTGCAGATTTTTCCACCACCGTTTATCTATGAATCCCAAACTTGGAGTAGAAAGTTGCTTACGTAGTTTTCAGACCCCGTTTTGTATGTAAGCAAGCTTTATAAATGAGACCCCTGGCATTTGTAGTTTTCTTTACACCTACTGTATGTATCCAGCCAAAATAGAATGCCTTATGCTGTCCTTTAAGACTGTTGATTTTTTTCTATATACGGTTTAAGAAAAAGGATAATGCAAGAATTAAATGCATATTGTGAGAAATATGTTTAAAAAGGCACTAAAGAAAAAAGTCATTTGAATGTGGGAGATGAAACTTAGGCTTTACAAAGTGTACTGAAAGTTGTAGAAATGATTTAGGCTATGTGTGCTGGCCAAGGCAAGTTTTAACAGCCCCGTAAAGAAAATCTAAGAGATAAAGGTTGTCTCATGTTGTTTTTTCTGCTATTTAATGGAGAAAGTGGTATACAGTAGTAATTAAGACCTTTCTTGTCTTGGGTGAAAAAAAGTCTTCTTTTCTTAAAGCTAGATAAGATCTTCTCTCCGACGTGGGCTGTCAGTGATGTGCTTCATCCTTCACCTTCCTTGCAAAAAAATAATTCACTGTGATATGATCAGTCTTGTGTATAGCTAAATTTAACAGACTTAAAGATCAGACTTCAACAACTAGGCCTCTGTGCAAGCTACCCAGGACTAATCACAGCCCCAGCATAAAAACACCCAGAGCCATGATGGTCTCCATGGATGACATATTGCTCATCGATGAAGTGCTCAGTTTAATAAAGTGTTGCACCATTAAACAGGAGTAATGCATAAATCTATGCCTTTCCTGGAACTGATTCACCTTATGCCACAGTGTATGTGTCCCCCACCCCACCCCCATCATTCAGGCAGCCTTGACATTCACCCGCCTGCCATTGCGGGCAAAGAAACAGACCAGCAGCTCTAACCTTTACTCAACCAGCGATTTAGTCTGCCTGCTTGCACTGATAACACACTCCATCAGAGTCGCCCCTGAGAAGAAGAGATGCGGGTTGCTCTGTGGTGCTGCTGTGTTCAACTTGGGCCTTTAGTCACTGCCACCCGTCCTCTGTGTGTTTGCCAGCATCCTCTTTTTATCTCAGCCTTGCTAGCCTCCATTTCATACACCCACTGATCCCTACCATTCTTCTATTCTACAGCACAAAACCATGGCGCAGAGCCTTGAAAGTCACCTACACGAGGTTGCACAGCCTCCAGAAGCATCTGCTTGCGATTCAGATGAGAAATGCCGTCCTGCAGATACATGCTTGAAATTTACCTCTGCTGTAACTATCAACAAAGGCATAAAGATATGCTGTGTGACTAATTCGTTTTCATAAGTTCTTTGTTCTCTGCTGCTTGTTAGCAGCAAATACAGTGCCACAGTTGAGTTTTGATATCAACTTACAAAACCTAATTAAGATCTAGAGCATTTTTTAAATATTGCTAAAGTGCCAGTATTTTTGCATTTCCACCTATAAAAAAAGTGGCTAATCGGTTTCCAAGCTCACATTGATTTAGATTTTAGCCAAAAAGGCAAATTATGTGCTACTTTCTGTTGGTCAGACACATCCATCCATCCATTTTCTGAACCGCAACCCCTTGAGGGATTGCTGAGAAGTCACGACGCAACCCCTTGAATTCCTCAAGGGGTCGCGGGGGGGCTGGGTCCTATCTCCAGCTGCCAACGGGTGAGAGGCAGGGTACACCCTGGACAGGTCGCCTGTCCATCACAAGGCCACATAGCGACAGACAGGACAAACAACCATACACGCACACACCCACACCTAAGGACAATTTAGCTTGCCTGACAGTCATGTTTTTGGACTGTGGGAGGAAGCCGGGAACCCACGCATGCACGGGGAGAACATGCAAACTCCATGCAGAAAGGCCCTGGGATATGAACCCACATCCTTCTTGCTGCAAGGCAATAGTGGTAACCACTGCGTCACCGTGCAGCCCCTGGTCAGACATATGGAATCCTAAATAAAATATGCAAAAAATGTATGGTTGTAGGAAAATGTGAGAGGTTTAAGGGATCTTAAAGTGTTCATGACACCAATTTGCAAGGTAATTAAAACTGTCAAATGTTATAACCAAAATGAAACAAACGTCTCACAGACCTCTGTATGTGGCTCACAATTTGAAAAGCATGCCACTAAAAGCTCAATCAATGTCCAACTCATCCTTCTTAACTCTTGTAGTGAGCACTTCAATGTCTTTACAAGGAACACTGCTACATAGATATTTAAGTCAAAATCTTTCACTATTTCCTGCATTACACTTCTGCAGAATGGATGGTTATCTCACATTTTGTTTATCTGGAAATAAAGTGTCCAATAATATATGTCACAATATTGTGCTCTGGAGCACAGGGGGATTTTACAGAGCCATCATCACCTAATAATGTGCAGCTGAGAGTTGTCTATTCAGCAAAAATAAAAGTGGTCAGCTGAGAGTTGGATTTGTTTTCCACTTTATTTCCCACTGACAGATGCTCACTAAATCTGTGCTCTGAGTGATTATGTTTGTCAGGACAGTGGTCTGTTTGCTGAGCAGCAGAGAGTGAGATTGGAAGGTGAGAATAGCCACCAAAGATAGACAGCTGCAGCGTTGTGTTGATTGCCACTTCCTCTTGTGTGATTGGAAATAGTTTTTTTTTTTTTTTTTGTCTCTGTCTGCCAAGCCCTTGATGTTACCCTTCATCTCTATGCTGAGGCACTACAGCTACTTTCACTCATCCTCTGTCTGAAGGACCATGATGGAACAGGAAAAACTGTGTTTTTGCACTTTTGGTCCATGTGTAGAATAAATCACAATGCTTGTGTGAATGCAATCAGACTCTTTTGCTCCTGCAATTGGAGTAACAAATTGTCTCCCTTGTAATCAGCTTCCCTTTGCCTGCTGTTCTCATCAAAATTCTCTGAATGATCTGTTGCCATGGTACCTTGAAAAATCTGCTGCTGAGATATGTTTTTTCCCTGAAATGGCATTTTTCCCATTGTTTTTTCTCCCGCTATCTTACAGATATAATCTTTTTTAATCAATTCAAAACAATATTGGTGGATAATGTAAAATAGATTGTTAAGACAAATAACTCCTGCAGGATTATTGTAAAATTGTCTGAATGCGGAAACACTTTTCAGAAGAGCGGGGTTGGATATTACTCTCCACAGGGCCAGCTGTTAAATTCTGAGGAACCTCATTCTCAGTATTCACATATCCTTACTGTAAACAGAACAAATATGATAGGCTTTAGTTGATCTTGAAAAGTTTTTCCTCAAAATCATTCCCTCAGAGGTGAAACCAGGAGCATACTGTGTTTGTCTCTCTTTCTTCACACCAAGGCCTGGAGTCATGTGGGAGCTGATCTTCGATAGAAAGATATCTGAACTTCTATATTATCAGTCTTAAATCTGTGGGGGTCGCTAATGCACTGCGTGTCAAAAAAGAAAAGCCTGGTAAAATAAGAACACCAAATTGGAAACATTGTCCTGCCAAACAACAAAGAGACACATTCTGACAGAAAATACATTTGAAACATGTTGTTTTTTTGTGTGTGTTAATGTTTGTAATGTTGTAAATGCTTTTATTGATGCTTGTATGCATTTATCAGATGGGGTATACAGTGTATTTCTTTAAGAAATTTTTGTTAAAAGTATTCAAAGGATTTCATTACTCCGTTTAATTGCTCCCTGGCTAAACAACTTAAAGGAGCAGTTTGAGCCATTGGATCTGCTAATGTAGTCACCTACAAGCAGTTCTCTGAATCTGCACTTGATGTCAGCTGGTAAACATACGCACTTTCAAAAATATTAATACCCTATGAAGCCTTCCACATTTTGTCAGGTACAGTTGATTCTAAAACTATTGACATATTCATGTTTAAAGCAATCATTTACCATCGTCCTTCTTTTGACTGGAAGTATTGTTAATTTTTGGAGCGACTCGTCCAGAGTCCTGACTACAACTTCATAGACTGTCTCTAAGAGCAAAAGATTTATTGGATAGGGAAGAGGCCTTGAACTTTAAAAACGTATTACCATAAATAAATCATTAAAATACAAATAAAAAACATGCAAATGATCAGCAACAATACGAAATGTTTGACTGTTGTAATCCAAGGGTGCCCAAGTCCAGTTCTTAAGATCTACAATACTAAAATTATGTTTGGACACCTTCCTGCTTCTACACAAATTATTTAAGTTAATGGCTTGTTACCAAGGCAATTTTATTTATATAGAACCCTTTCAACACAAGGCAATTCAAGGGGCTTTACATGATTCAGTGATAATGATACCAAATACATGATAACAGAAGCATGATTAGAGAAAAACAGACACAATCAATCAATGAGAAAAGATGATGTAAGGAACAAATTATGCAATATAGATTAAAACAGATAAAACACAAATTTATGCAATATAGAAAAAAAACAGATAAAACACAATAGATTAAAAATGAAATAAATAAAAATAAGGGTAAAAATTGAGCCACAAGAGTCAAATAGTGATCAGAAAGCGCAATTTAGGGCTCAAAGGCAGCGCTGAATAGTAGAGTTTTAATCTTTGATTTAAAAGAGCTTAACGATTCAGCATTTTTGCATTCTTCTGGAAGTTTGTTCCAAATTTGTGGAGCATAGAAGCTGAAAGCAGCCTCTCCCTTTTTAGTTCTATTTTTAGGAGTGTTAAGTAGGCTCGAGTTGGAGGACCTGAGTTGTCTGCGGGGTTGGTATAGTGACAGCTGATCTCCAACATACTTTGGTGCTAAACCGTTCAGTGATTTATAAACTAGTAGGAGTATTATAAAGTCTATTCTCTGAGCTACAGGGAGCCAGTGTAAGGACTTAAGAACTGAGGTGATGTGTTCTACTTTCTTAGTTCTAGTGAGAATACAGAACCTCTGTAGAGCTAAAAGTTGATTATGAGCCATTTAATTCAGGTGTTTTGGTGAAGGGAGGCATCAGTTGCATGATGCTAGAGCTTGAGGACTAAACTTTGGCACCCTTGCTGTAATACCATTACAGATTTTCCCAATGAGTGAGAAAAGCATCAATAATTTTTTATGTGATTTTTGTTAACACAGTGTAGATAAAAACAGATGAATTTCTTTTTCTGAAGATGATAATCTTTTTACACAGTCTTATTCTTTTACAGATGCCTTGCCTCATTTGCAATCAGAAACTATCGAAGGTGAATATCTTTTTAGATTTAGATGTAAATAATCATTACATGGAAATCTGTCAGGGGTATGAATAATTGTGTGTGATGTCTGTGTGCAAAAAAGTAATTTTAAAATCCTTCTCTTGCCTTTTAAATGTGTTAATCATCTTGCTTCTCTTTACGTTTCCAATTTGCTTCAGCCTTTTGTTTAACATTTTTGTTGTTTGTTTTCTATCTTTATTTTCTATCAATAACTTACTCTTCACAGATTCTACATCTGGCCCTGTTTCCTATTTAGCAACTATGAGACTTTCCTGGAGGGGATATCTATGCCACAACTTAACATTCTCCTTCTCCTGCTTTTAACTTTTAACTTTTTTTAACCTAAACATAACAAATAACATAACCTTACTTTTCTTAACAACAATGTTGCTGGTAACCAAACAGACCTTCTGAAACATTCAATATGCCTATAGCTTTAATTGACCATATAGAAGAATATATAAAACACATGTAAGCCTGTAGGCAAGGAAAAATTAATTAACTACAGAACAACAGAAATGATGGATGATTTCATGCTTTTGTGGAAAGTGAGACAGAGTGTTCTTTGAAATGTTGAATTACTAAATGCAGTAGCGCCATTAAAAGCAAAAGAGTCAAAAAAATAATGTAAAAAGGTATTTTAAAGGAGGCCAGACATGCTATGTCTGCTTTTTTTACCTGCTAATGAAAGGGTGTCTGTTTATCCAGAAGAAGGTGATTAGATTTTTTTTTCATAGGAGACGTGACAGTTTGATTCCCTTCTTTTTACAAAACTTAACCCAAGATCACTGAATAGGAAAATTTCATTTTAAAATGTATCATTTCGCTTTTTTGATAAGGAAAAAATGCCAGATCTTTAATTACACCCAGTGATAAAAGTTTCATATTTTTAGATTGTACCACTGAGTATTAGCCTTTCATGTTGCTGAGATAGTTATATAGCACTAAATTAAGCTTTACCTCAGGGAAAAAAAATAGAAAAAAGAGATTGCCTTTTAAAATTAAGCAACATTATAGTGTTGACAACAAACATGCTTGTAAGTGAGCTGTACGTCACACTTTCCCAGATGGCTTGTTGTCTTTATGATTTTCAATATAAGGATACATTGAGGACTCCTTAAAGCAATAAAGTCATACTTTTTATTAAGAACTATTAGATATGAGATCGGACTGGTATACTGAACATATAATGCAGTAAAACATTTAGGGTACACAATGCAACAAGCGTGAAAAAATAAATTTCTTATGGCTGTAGTTGGTAAAAATTACCCAAAGGAATAATGATTTTTTTTTTTATTTAGTCTGATTTTCTTTTGATTCCTCATGTTGTAAAAATCTTAGCACAAATGTGTGTTCGTAGATTGTCGGGCAACATAGTCTGCCTTTTGCAGATGTCTGTTTTTAGTTCTCACATATAGCTGTGATAGATCTGTAGAAGAGAATAATTGTATTCATTTGCACCTTTTAAACCTTGGTTGCTTTGTACTTTGCATAAATTCACAGATAAAATGAGTGTCGCTGTTGTTGCTGCAGATTTGTTACCTGCACATCCAGGGTATTATGTTGGATTTATTGATTATTCTGCACAACATTACACCATTCAAAAAGCCAAAACATTGATTAAAAAAGAATATGCTTTGATATTGTTTATGCCAAAAACTGACCAATCTGTCACTGTTTAATTTTGTCATGCCTGCATGAGCCCCATTTTGCTAAAAGGAAGGCCTGTGCAGATCCTTTGGAGGTGGATGGCTAAAGGTTAAAAAGAGGCACATGGAGCAATATTTTAAAGCACCTTAAAACAACATAGCTTATTGTATACCATACTGAATAACGCAATCAGTATTATGAATCTAATAGGGAATCGTAACATAATTTATCAACATCATCAGTTGGGGACTACTTTTTTCTCTTTCGGGTTTTCCCTTCAGGATTCGCCACAGTGAATTATCTGTATCCATTTAGTCCTATCCTCTGCATCCTCTGCCCTAACACCAACCAACTTCATGTCCTCTTTCACCACATCCATAAATCTCATTTTTGGTCTTCCTCTCTGCCTCCTGCCTAATAGCTCCATCCTCAACATCATTCTACCAATATAATTGTCATCTCCTCTCTGAACATGTCCAAACCATCTCAGTCTGGCCTCCCTGGCTTTATCCCCAAACCATCTAATAAGCTTTCCCTCTGATGTACTCATTCCTGATTCTATCCATTCTTGTCACTCCCAAAGAGAATATCAACACCTCGAGTTCTGCCTCGTGTCTTTTCCTCATTGGTACTTTCTCTAGACTGTACAACATCGCTGGTCTCACTACTGTCTTGTACACATTTCCCTTCATTCTTGCTGAAACCCTTTTATTACAGATTACACCAGATATTTTTTTCCACCCATTCCAAGTAGCTTGCACATGCTTCTTCGCCTCTTTTCCACACTTTCCATTGCTTTGTGCTATTGACCCTAAGTACTTAAAGTCCTCTACTTTCTTCACTTCCACTACCTGTCACTTCATTGTTCAACTTCTGTCTTTCTCATTTACACATATTTATTCTGTCTTGCTGCGACTAATCTTCATTCCTCTCCTTTTCCAGTCCATACCTCCATCGCCCAAGCTTTTCTCCACCTCCACTCTGCTCTCACAATGTCATCTGCAAACATCATAGTCCATGGAGACTCCTATCTAACATAATCCGTAAGCCTATCCATCACCAAAGCAAACAAGAAGGGGCTCAGAGCCAATTCTCGGTGCAGTCACACCTCTACCTTTAACTCCTGTGTTACTCCTACAGCACACCTCACTGCTGTCTCACAGCTCTCATACATGTCCTGCACAGATCTAACATACTTCTGTGCCACTCCAGTCTGCCTCATGCAAAACCACAGCGCTTCTCTTGGCAGCCTGTCATATGCTTGCTCTAAATTTACAAAGACACAATGCAGCTCTCACTGACCCTGTCAGGATCTTTAAAGCAAAAATTGCATCTTTAGTATGCTTTCTTGGCATGAAACCATACTGTTGCTCACAAATTCTCACTTCTGACCGAAGCCTACCTTCCATCACTCTGTCCCACAGCTTCACTGTATGACTCATTAACTTCATTCTGTACATCCACCTTGTTCTTAAAAATTGGCACTAGAAAACTTTTCCTCCATTCCTCAGGTATCTTCTCAGTCTTCAAGGTCTTGTTGAAGGACCTAGTCAAAAACTCTACTGCCACCTCTCCTATGCACTTCCATACCTCCACAGGTATGTCTTTAGGACCAACTGCCTTCATCCATAACATTTACATCCTCTACTTTACATTCTCTCTCATTTTGCTGATTCATCAGCTCTTCATAGTACTCTTTCCATCTTCCGTCACACTCTTTGAACATGTCAGTACTTGTCCATCCCTATCCTTGATAATTCTTACCTGCTGCACATCCTTTCCATCTCTGTCTCTCTTCCTTGCCAACTTATATAAATCATTATTTCCGTCCTTACTATCCACCTACCATACTGATCATCATACGCCCTTTGTTTGGCCTTTGCCACCTATACCTTCACCATGCACTGCATCTCCCTGTACTCATTTCTTCAGTCTTCTTGGTGTCCCACTTCGTCTTAGCTAACTTCTTTCTCTGTGTATGTTCATGGAACTCCTTGCTCCTCCACCAAGTTTCCTTATGTACTTTCCTCCTTCCAGATGACACACCAATTACCCTCCTACCTGTCTGTCTAATCACATTAGCTGTAGCTGTCCAGTCATTATGCCATCAAGTGCCTGTCTCAACTCCTCCCTGAAAACTTCAGAGCACTCTTCTTTTTTCAGTTTCCACTACTTGGTCCTCCGCTCTGTCTTTGTTCTCTTCCCCTTCCTCACCGTCAGTTTCATCCTACAGATCACCGTCTTATGCTGTCTAACTAAACTTTCACCAATCAATTCTGCAGTGACTAATCTCCTTCAGATAACTTCTACATAAGATGGAGTCCACCTGAGTGCTCCTACCTCCACTCTTATAAGTCTATTATGTTCCTGCCTCTTCTGGAACAAAGTGTTTACAACAGCCATTTCCATCCTTTTTGTAAAGTCTACCACCATCTGTCCTTCTTAGTTCCTATCCTGGATACCAAACCTGCCCATCACTTGCTCACTACCTCTATTCCCTTCACCAACATGTTTGTTAAAGTCTGCACCAATCACCACCCTCTCAACTCTGGGAATACCCTGCATAAAGTGATTTAGTTAACGCCAAAATTTATGCTCCTCTTCTAACTCACATTCTACCTGTCAAGCATAAACAGTAATAACACTGATCATTATTCCTTCCATTTCAAGGCTCAGACTCATCAGCCTATCTGACAGCCTTTTCACTTCCAGAACATTCCTAGCAAATTCCTCATTCAAGATAACTCCTATTCCATTTTTCTTTCCATCTACCCCAAGGTATGACAACTTGAACCCTTTTCCTAAGCTTCTAGTCTTTCTACTTTTCCACCTGGTCTTCTGAACACATACAATATCCACTTTCCTTCTCTGCATCATGTCCACCAGCTCTTTAGCTTTACCTGTCATAGTCCCAATATTCAAAGTCCCTACTCTTAATTCAACAATACTGAATTTCCTCTTCTCTCTCCGCCTACCAACATGCCTTCCACCACTCCTCCTTCAACCAACCGTAGCCCAATTTCCACCAGCACCCTGTAGGTCAACAACACTGGTGGCAGTTCTTGTTAACCCAAGCCTCAACCGATCCAGTATGGAGTTCACGTTTGTAATATGCATGTTTCATTTGGCTTAGGTTTTATGTTTGATGCCCTTTCTGACACAATCCTCTTCATTTTTCTGGACTTAAACTAGCACAAGAAATCACTAGCTTGTGTCCCTTTGTGGTTGTATTATTATCAGATGGGGACCATGCAAAGAAAATGTAGCCCATTTTTTATCAAAGGGGTTCAGTGTTGCTGTTAAAACGCTGACCTTGAAATTAACTACCATAAATCCATGACTGGTTAACCTTCACACAACCTCAGTTTCAGACTGCTTTAGAGAAAACAGCAAAGAGGGGCTAATTTTACTTGTCTGTTGTAATATTAGCCACTCTGGGAGATTTGATGTTTGAAATAAAGAGATAAAAATAAATTCATGATCTTTTCAGCACACAACCATACAGAAAACATATTACTAAAATTTCTAATAATTTGAATATAAATAATTCCATATTTATTTGTTTATCAAGGTAAGAATAAATAAATGTTTTGACACATATATTTAAATTATTCATATATTTTTACATGTATAAATATACATTTTGAGACATTGTGGCTTTCCATACATACTGCTCTCCAAATAGTTGGCACATAATTTTTAGGCTTCTGTGTCATTCCATTTATGGCCCCTCAACTCAAGCCAAGATCCGGGGTCTCATTTATACTGCTTGTGTTCACACAAAATGGGGAATAAGCAACATTCTACGCCTAATTTGGGATTTATAGAAAAAAATACGAGGTAGAAAAAATATGTGCAACTTTAAGCACACTAAGGAACTTGCTTACGCACATTTTGGACAGGGAGGACACTGACAAAGCAGCAGGAGGGATGGCAAAATTATGAATTTAGCTTAGTTTTAGACTTGTAGAGCTTTGCGTGTACAAACACAACTAATAACTCCCTACTTCCTCTTCCTCACCATGAACTCAGAATAAAAATCAGAATCGGGATGAAAATATTTTGCACATAAGAATTATATCACAATATGTATGTATGTATGTATGTATGTATGTATGTATGTATGTATGTATGTATGTATGTATGGACGTTTGTATGTATGTATGTCTTTAGGTTATATAGCAATTTCACTTATTGGTGCATTAAATGTGTGAAGTACAAATATGAATATTGCAACATCCCTCCTGCATAATGCTACAAAATGGATAAGCTGGTGCTCATTGAAGATCAGCCACTGGAAGCTTCTGGATGGGGAAGGTGACGTATATATCTATAGGATCTATGAGCTGATTGGGGGCCATTGTTAGATCTACCAACCCCCTGGAACCATGCATTTCTATTCTTTTTTATGTCAGGCAAACTGCTGCATTAACACTGTCACTTGCAGCTCTTTTTTTTAATTTCTGACCACAAATTATTATTTTGGACATATGATACTTTTAAAAGTAGACTTAAAATGAAACTTTTCTATCAGGCTTTTGATATAGGAGTGCTTAAATGTATTATGTTCTGCTGTAATTTAGTTTTGTTTCAATAATTTTCTTGTCTTAATAATTTTGTTTGAATAAATTCCAATCTTATTGTTGCTACAAAAAGTAATCATATCATTGAAACTTTGTATTAAGTGATCCTGTCTGTTTTATCCCTTGTGCTGCTTTTATTTTTAAACTTGCATGTTAGACGCAGTCCCAACTAAACTTTTAAAAGAGGTTTTCCCTTTGATTGCTGCTCCAATTTTAGATATAATTAATCTATCCTTAATCAATGGATATGTACCACAGGAGTTTAATTGAGATTGCTGTAATTAAACCTCTACTTAAGAAACCATCTCTTGATCAAAACGACTTAATTGACTATAGACCGATATCTAATCTTCCCTTCTTATCTAAAATTCTTGAGAAAATAGTTGCACATCAGATGTGTGAGCATTTAAACAATAAAGAGCTGTTTGAGAAGTTTCAGTCAGGCTTTAGAGCTCATCATAGCACTTAAACAGCTCTGGTGAAGGTTACTAATTATATTCTCATAGGCTCAGACAATGGACTGGTGACCATTCTGGTCCTGTTAGATCTCAGTGCTGCCTTTGACATTGTCGATCACAATGTTCTCATAGAAAGGCTTCAAAGTGTCGGTATAACAGGAACAGCACTAGGCTGGTTTAAATCTTATCTGTCCAACATATTTCAGTTTGTTCAGGTAAACAATAGATCTTCCTCAGCCTCAATGGTTACTTGCGGAGTACCACAGGGTTCAGTGCTTGAGCCGATTCTTTTTACTATATATATGCTTCCTATTAGTAAAATCATTAGGCAGCATGGGATAAATTTCCATTGCTACGCAGATGATACACAGCTATTTCTATCCATAAATCCGGATGAATCCAATCAGTTAGGTAGACTACAGGCATGTCTGGAAGACATAAAAATTTGGATGACTCTAAACTTCTTGCTTCTGAATTCTGATAAAACAGAGGTTGTCGTCTTTGGACCAGAAGCTCTGAAAAAGAAACTACTTAGTCAACCCCTTCACTTGGACGGCATTAAATTAGCCTCAAGTAATAAAGCAAAGAACCTTGGTGTTATTTTTGACCAAAATACAGTATGTCATTTAGATCTCACATTAAAGAAGTCTCTAGGATTTCCTTTTTTCACATTAGGAATATTGCAAAAATTCGAACCACCCTGTCCAGGAGTGATGCTGAAAAACTAGTCCATGCCTTTATTACTTCAAGGCTGGATTACTGTAACTCTTCATTATCAGGTAGTCCACAGAATACAATTAAAAGTCTTCAGTTAGTCCAAAATGCTGCTGCAAGGGTTCTAATGAATAAAAGAAGAAGAGATCACATTTCCTTGTTTTAGCTTCTCTTCACTGGCTCCCAGTAAAATCTAGAATAGAATGCAAGATCCTCCTTCTGACATATAAAGCTCTTAATAATCTAGCTCCATCATACATAAGAGACCAGATCGTTCCATATGTTCCTAACAGAGCACTTCGCTCTCAGAGAGCAGGTTTACTGGTAGTTCCTAGGATTTCTAAAAGTAGAATGGGTGGCATATCTTTCAGTTATCAGGCTCCCCTCCTATGGAACCAGCTCCCAGGGCTGGTTCATGAAGCAGACAACTTGAATATCTTTAAAACTAGGCTTAAAACCTTCCTCTTTGACAAAGCTTACAGTAAGAGACAGGCAGTGTTGGGAGTAATGCATTACAAAAGTAATGACTTACAGGAATATATTACTTTTTTCAGTAACTGAGTAGTGTAATGCATTACTTACAAAATATACAGCAATATATTACTAGTTACAATTTCTGTAACTCAAGTTACAAATGCATTTTAAATCGTTTTCCTGGCCATCTAATTCAACAGACCAAATCAAGTTGGATACCATAGAACAAGATCCACTTCCTGTTGCTCAAAACTAAAACATCTAAGAATCAGGACGGCTGAGGAAAAGATCAACTGTACATTTAAACAGTGGCATTATTCACATTGTTTTCCTAACCATCTGTTATAAGACTTCAGACATCGGAGTCTCATCTTTGTCAACCATTTGTGATGAGGATAAGGTGATTAAGCACCTTCTTTTGATTAGATTTGATTAGATTTGACAAACATTACCATGAAATAGAAGGCATAAAAAGTGAAGTAAAAACAATCTTAAATGAGTACCAGGCTTTTACAACAGTCATAAATACCAAGTTGTGTTTAGGAAATTACCCAGTTGTGTAGAAACAGGAAGAAAGATAGTTTAGGACCCCCATAAAAGCGGGTGTCTGTAAATCATTTTGGGGGGAAAACAGACTTAGGGAAGTAGATGATAAGGGGCAGACAATTAATGTTTATGTACTGGGAGTGACCATGTCATGTGATTCTTTTTGTCCTTGTGTTCAATAAAAAGAGATGAGGTCTGTGAGTCGGCGCGCACACTTGGTGAGCCGTCCTGCAGGTCAGTCTCATGACAAACAGATCTGTGTTGTTGTATTTTCTGCTTTGTTTTCTGGAACAGGAAATCACTCTGTCGACCCGGCGGAGGAAAGCTGGATCCTCAACCATGAATAGAGTTAATTGACAGTTTTGGAGTTAATCCACAATAGAGGAACACTTTAATATAGAATTTATAATCCAGCAACTTGGTGGAGAATGCAGGCAGTTATTTTCCAGGAGCAAAGTAGAAAAGTAAGTTGATTGTTGATGAAATATTTTGAGGAAACACTGAAGTGAATTACTGATCTGAGTTTAACAGAATGATGGGGAACTGAGGACTGACCATTGACAAAAGGACCCGGGTCATTTTCTCAGTAATCTGGCAAGCGCTACAACAAATTAATAGGTAAATGTTGGTCTGAAAATTCTCCATTTTAATGTTAACTCTGTCTCTTTAAAGGAAAAGAGGAACGTGCGAGACAAGTTCTGAGTCTGGGCTGCTCTCGCTGGGGAGAGACGTTTCCCCAGCGACAGGTCTAGTGGGAACAAAGGATTCCTAGACCAGCCTGGGTGACTGCACAGCCCGTGACCGAACATCACAAAGTGTGCATAGAAAAAGGTCTGCGTTCCTAAAGAGATAAGGTCAGTGTGTATGGATGACTAAGACTTAAAAGGAAATAAATTGCCATGGTAATATAAACATAGTTGTGGTGTGAATGGGTGCGTGTTTGGAGAGTAAAGATACAGATAAATAGTTTCCAGGAAACTATTTTGCACATGTGCATTCAAATAAACTCTCATTTAGAGGATAGTAGTTGGGTTGAATCTAAAACTCGGGTTGTCCGGTGAATCTTAAACACCTAGTGGATGTCCGCTCCCACAGAACTTGTCTGGGGTGTAGAAGATTGACATTCAGGGACAATCTGGGGTAATATCATTTTCACCTGACTCAATCCTACATATTTTACATATTTGATTTACAAATTCCAGGAAAAGTTTTAGACTTCCTTAATCTTAACCCTCCCAAACTGCTATCTAAAATATACAAAACATTAAATAGAATAGATGAATCAATAGCCCTTCCTATTTCAAAATGGGAGATGGACTTGTCCATCTCAATAGACCAAAACCTCTGGTCTCAAATTTCATTAAGAACCTTTAAATTTCTTAAGAATCCTAATCTACGATTAATACAATATAAAATCCTTCATAGAGTGCATTATACAGGGCAACGGATGTTCAAGATGGGCTATACGCCGTCTGTTACCTGTTTACAATGTACAAGCAATCTACCAGACAATTATATTCATGCTCTTTGGTTCTGCCCACCTGTTAAGAAATATTGGTACCAGATATGTGAAGATCTATCAAAGTGTCATAATATCACACCTGCTCCCACAGTTTGCTTGCTGGGAAATATAGATGAAGTTACCATGGATACAAAGTCTATGCAATTATTTTACATCGCCTTATGCATCGCTAAGAAAAATATCCTCTTGAACTGGAAAAATAAAAAAACTCTGAATATTAATCAATATAGAGATCTCCTTCTGGATTACATTGGTCTAGAAACGGCATCTGCCTCCACATCTGATCAATCTTTCTGGTCACCCTTGATCAGTTCCATCACCTAGTGGGGTCGGGCCCTTGATTCCGTTCTGTGGGACACGGTTGCCGATGTGGAGCTTAAGGGTTGGTGGTGACTGCGGGGAGGTCCTTGGGGGTGGGTCCGCTTGCGGTTCGGCGATAGGTGCCGAGACCCTCGCCTGGGGTGGGACTTTGGGGGCTTTGTGTGGTGACTCCTAGTGGCTGCATGCGGCGCCTTAGAGGGGTCGTGCTGGCGGACACGGGTTACTGGCCTGGTGCTGTGCTGCTCTGGGGGGGTCTGGGCTGGGCCTGGGGCTCGGGGTTCTGGGGCGGCGCGCCCCCCGGCTGGGGCCCTGGCGGGGCTTGGCCGGGGGGGGGCGCTGCCGTCGGTGCCGGCTGGGGGGGGGCTGTGGTCGGCCGGTGGTTGGCGGGCGCTGCTGCCCTTTCCATCTCCCCGGGCTGGTTCCTGTCGCTTGCTCCCCGGTGGCCGCTTGCCGCGTCCGGGCGTCGGCGAGAGGCCGTGGCGGGTGGCCGGCGTCTCCGGGCCCGATCGGCTATATTGACACTGGACATGGCTCCTGGGTCTTGGTCTTAGCCCTCGCGGGGGTGCTGGGGTGGGGGGCTCTGGCCGGTGTTGGTCGGCCTCCACGGTGACTGACCAGTTGGTGGGGTGTGGGCTGGTGGGTGGACGTGCTGGGTTCTGTTGCCACCCGGCCATCGGGCGGTAGTAGCAAGGCTGGAGGATGTCGGCCTGGGGATTGGCCGCCCGGGACTTCGGTCTGCTCACGGGCCTGGCGCGGCATGTCCGGGGTACCCGAGTCGGTGGTGCGCCGGGTTCCGGCCTCGGCCCGGGGGTCCTCGGACGCTGGCGGTGCCTGGGGCGTCTCTTATTGGCGGGGAGGCTTTTTACCATCTAGCACAGGCGCTCTTTTTAACGGGGTGCGCTTGGGACGGGAGGGGGGAGGGCGTTGAGGGTGAGGGGGGGCTAAACTCAACCTGGGTGTCTAGTGACATGTGTTTTGTTAGCAGGGGAGTGTTGGGAGGATTTGGCTATGCCCCTGTTATTTTCTCCTCATCCCCATGCCTCCCACCTGCTCCTTCATTCTACCATTCACAAGGCCTTGGGACGTGGGCACGTCACTGGGGTGCGGGATGGAGCTTCCGTCTTCGCTACCCGGTGGCGGCCTGGGTCCCGATTTTATTGAGCAACTTAGACACTACACTTGCAACATTTACAGGGAACGCACATGTAGGGACCTGGCGGTGTGGCGCCACAGGCGAGGCCCCCCCGTTGTGGGGGCCTCGCCTGTGGTGCCGGCACCCACTGGTTAAACGCATCTAGACACTGAGGGCCCGGGGGGGGAGATGGGGGTACCCGGCAGTATTCCCATGTCCCCCCCCTCTGTTTTAAGTGCACATTAGAACAACACGCAACAACACCACATTGAGCTGGGGGAGAGAGGCTGGGGGGTCTTTCCACACCCCTGTTCGTTGGACCATCAGGGGTCGGAGCCCGGATAGAACATCACGCCGTCTGGTCGGGGTCCTGGGCTGGTGGGCTGCTCTTGCCGGTGTGGGGGCCTTGGCGGTCTACTTGTCCCCGTCCTGGTGGGCAAAGGGGTCTGTCTCCTGGGTGCAGGGGCAGGGTTCTCTATTGGGGCGTCTGTCCCTGGGCCTGGGAGTATGGAGTATAGTGTACGTATGGGGGGTATGAATGAGTGTATAGCGTCCTTTTTTCGTATGTCCTGTATTTGTAAGAATGTGTACGCATGAGAGGGAGGGTACGTATGAGTGTCTCTGTCTGTCTATGTCTACCTGTCAGGTTGGGTGTTTGGCTGCTCTCTGGCCTGATGCATCTTCTTCCCTCCCCGTCACTCCCCGTCGGTGATGGTTGCTCCTGCCCGCTGGTTGATGATGACTCTCGATGCATGGGGCTGGGGGTCCCGGTTGCGGCCCGGCTCGGTCCTGGTGTATGTCGGGCGGGTCCTGGGTGGTCGGGTGTGTCGGGCGGCCACTGTTTCGGGCCGATGTTCTCCTTGGATTGACTGGGGCACCTCTTATGGGGGTGCCGGGGTTGTAGAATAGGTTGGTGCCGTCCGGTGGATCGGTGGGGACCGTGCCTGGCGTCCAGTCCTCCTGCCGGTTCCAGGACTTCTGCTGGCTGGTCTGTTCGCCTGGTGGGGCTGTCCGGCATTGGCTGGGCCCCTGATCTTGGCGCCCCGCGTGGGACGGGATCTGGACCCTGGAGCTGGAAGATCTGGATGTCCAGGTGCCGGCTGGGCGCGGCCTGGGGAGGGCGTACATCCGCTGTGGCTCTTGCTGTGGCTCCCTGGCGTGTGGATGTGTGGAGGCGGGCCGGGTTGTTGGCGGTGGGTATTGGTCCGGGGTGGCGGCGGCGTGTGTTGTCCGTCGGTTGGCTGCGGGTCCTCCTTGCCTGCGGCGGCGGCGGGGGGCCCTTGTCGGCTGGTCCCTGGTTGGGGCCCCGCTGGGGGGCGGGGTGCCCCTGGTCCCCGTGGCCTCCGGTTCCTGATCCGGGCCCGCCCTGGCGTAGCCGGTTACCGGCGGAGCCCGTGGGCTCGTCACTGCGATCTCTCGGGCCCCAGCATTGCGGCTGGTGGGTGCTCCCCTGGGACTTCCATCTGTTCCTCTCTTGGTGGGTGATCGACCCTGCGCTGATCCGCCTGTGGACTCTGTACTCTGTGGGACCCTGGATGCATACATCTCTTGCCTCCTCCATGTCTGTGCCGATTCCTGTAGGACGGATTGACGGTTCCTTACACCAGCTATCAATCACTTGCATGGGGAAACCTTATTCAGACCTGCATGCTCGCACACACATAGGTGTGGGGACATAGGTGAGGACGGACATATCTTAAGCTGAGGTTATCATCATTAGTTAGTTGTTCACAGGAGCTTACCAGAAACATTTGTATTATGTTCATTAATCAATGCTTGTGTGTAGTGAATGTGTAATTCTTTGTTTATTCTACTAGATCCGAACTATTGGTTTGGTTCTGTACAGTTTGTTGTTTTTGTTTTGTATTACTGTTTCTCTGCCGTCCGGCAGAGGTGGAGGACTGGGATGTTTTCTTGTGTTCTTTGTTTGCCTCCCTGTCTTGTGTCGTCGGTTCGCCCTCTGTTGGTCCGGTTTCTTTTCTTCACCTTCTTCCTTTCTCCCTTCTTGTCTCAGTTTAATGTCCATGACGTCAGGAAATTGAACCCACAGTAATTACTAATAAAGATTTTTCATACATATACATCAAGTGGCGTACTACAGCGAAGCTGTAATACTCTGCTTGGGAAAGTAAAACTGTTGGGCTTGTACTTGGTACTCAGACACCAATTCTGAGTAGCATACTGCTAGACAGGACACGTAAAAAAAAAAAAAAATAAAAAAAAAAAAAATAAAAAAATCCTACATATTTTAAGGAAGAGAGCAGATTGACATAGTTGCTGAGAGCATGGACTATAAACCCGCATTCCCCTGCCAGGGAACCGCTGGTGCACCTTAGGAAGACAATTAACACCGTATTTGGATAAAGTACTACCGATGATAGAGACTAGTCTCAGCAAGGCAGATAGAGATAAAGTAGAAAGGAGGGTCAGAAGTATGTGGAAAGATGAGGGACTAGACGCACAGGAGAGGAGATGTTTGTCCCAGTTGTGTTTCAAAGAAGCAGGGAAATGTGGAGATAAAGCAGAAAAGGCCAACGTGGTTACTGGAGGAAAGGCAAAATGGAAGAAAAGACAGGCAAAATGGAATCAGTTAGGTATATTAGGGCAAGGGACAGAACATCTTTGTCAGGAACCAGACTGTGACGAGGAAGACAGCTCGAGCCCTCCCCCTTATACAGGGATTTATCCCCCGATACCCCGGACAAACAATATGTATCCTGTAGTTAGAACTGCAGATGGGACTGAAATTCATTGGGAACTCACTAGGATAGATGCTACAGAAAGAGGTATCTATGAGGAATATGGCCCAGAACACAGATCACACCCACACCCCCAATGCACACCCTCTGCTCCTCCGGTAGCTCCCCCATCTTCTCAATACCCCGTCCAACCCAGCTCTCGGGACGGAGCCACACAGTTATGGCAAATAATGAGCAAGAAGAAAGTAGGTCACTCAAACACTGGTCCAAAACCCCCTCAGGTTAATACACCACCTCAAGCATCTGACAGGACACCCCTCAGGCGTCCGGCAGTCAATCAGGAGCCATAGAGATTAAAAATGAGGACCATGAACCCACACATGAAACTGTAATTGCTGTTAAGGCTCAGGGTACACTAGGACACACAAGTGATGAGGAGGATTATGTAGAAAAAGAAGTGAGGAAGAGAGTAAGAGAGGAGTTAGAAAAAAAAATGAGAGGATGAGAACAGACGGGGGCCAATAGAGCCAGAGGAGGGCTTAAAGGGCACACCACCCCTGGGACAGACAGGAGTAACGACTAGATTACAACTCAAACAGCAGAAAAAACATCAGGAAGAAGAGCCAGAGGGAGGTCATTCACAAAACATAATGCCTTTAGTACAAGCACCAGGGGGAGGAGAACTGTACAAACCTCTAAAATTAGCAGACCTTAGAGGATTGATCCAATCTTTGCCATCTTTATCAGAAGGAGCTAATTTGTGGTTAAACAAGCTGTACCAGCTTACAGCTAATCAAACATTGGCCCTAGGAGATTTAAGGGGAGTAATGGGGTTAGTAATGACAGCTACAGATTTTAGAAATATGCAGGAAGAAAATAATTTAGCTAACCTCCCAGATTCTACACCTTTAGCAGGAATAATTAATGGAATAGCCACCTGGTTGAGACAGAAATTTCCAGGAACCCATGCCTCAAAAGTGCCAAAATTCATGTGGAAACCTGAGGTGTCACCCATTGATTATTTATCACAAAGCAAGGACACCTGGGTGGGACAAACAGGGGAATATCCTGATCAGCAGGGAACAAACAGAACTTGGTTCAGGGAAGCGGTGTTAGCAGGGGTGCCGGAGACTGTACAACAGAAATTAAAAGAAAATCCGGATCTACTAAGTGCTGACCAGGGTAGATGGGACTTGCATTTAATTCATCATCTTCAGAAAGAGGCAGATCGGTATGAGAAAGGAACTGAGGAGACTAAGAAAATGGAGACTGCTTTGTTAAAACTACAGTTAAAAGATGCCCAATCTAAAATAGCTGAACAGAAAGCTGGTTCAAAGAAAGGGAAGCAGATGGTGGCAGAAATTGCCCCAGCTGCAGCCCTAGAGGCTCCTCCCCCTTCATTTCCCATAATGTATGCTGGAGCCCCCCCTAACCAGTCACCCGTTGCCCCCTATGGGCAGCAGTGGCAACGCCCCTGGAGAGCACGTGGGAGGGGAAGGGCCCGTGGGTTCAGAGGTGCTGGGGGAAAGCAGCCAGGCACTAACGGTTGTCATCGGTGTGGCTCCATTGATCATTGGGTGAGAGAGTGTCCTTACCCACCAACCGGGAACCAACCACAATACCAGACTTCTCACCACACAGCTCCAAATCAGCACATGGCTCCTCCTCCGTATGGCAGGGGAAGAGGAGGCCAGCACTATTGACAATGCCCACAGATTTTCCCAGTGGGCGGGACTAAGGGAGATCCCTTGCTCACATTGAACATTTCTGGACATTCCTTAGCATTTTTGGTGGATACTGGGGCTACTTTCAGCACCATGGACAAATCATTACCACAAACAGTCTTGTCTGGAGAAAAAGTGTCAGTAATGGGAATTTCTGGGGCTCCTATGATTCTCCCGGTAACTCAACCTATGTCTGTGTCAGTAGGAAACCAAAGAGTGAACCATCCTTTTGTGATAGCACCCACCACTCCAGTGAATCTTCTTGGCAGGGATTTACTTATTAAGCTGGGAGCTACCATACTATGCACAGCTGATGGACTTGAAGTGACTTTTCCCAATGGACAGAAACACTGTTGTGGTTCCCTGAATGGACAATATCTGCTCAGAGATGACGCCTCACAAATGGCTGACATATTCTGGGGCAGGCTTACCACACCTCCTGAACATGAACACTCTGCAGCCACATTCTTGGCATGCTGGAGGCCTCGGCTGCTGGAACTACAACCCTTTGTCCCGCCGCCTGACCCTTTACATGTTACTCTCCTGTATGAAAGGGGCGATCCTACTATGTATCAGGAACAATTTGAGAAACAGCTTGAGGGCCACACGTGGTCAGTGACTTCCGGTCCATGCTTTGTGGGGAAAGAGGGAGTAGCACTGTTTGCTAATCTTACATCTGATCAACTGAAATGGTACATGATGGAGACTGAAGCTCTCCCACATGTGTCACTTTTACTACACCCTAAACATCAAGCCAAGGATCTGGGGGGAATGGTAAAGAGGGGGGTCACAATTACAGATTGGATTCCAACCCAGATACCTACAGTCTCCTTTTCTCCTTCTACTCAGATGTGTAAAATAGACACGCAAGTAACAGATCAGTTCAGCGACACTGGGGAACCTCATGACTGTGTTGCACTAAATTTTGTGGCCCAAAAAATAAGACCAGACCTGTTGACAGAACCACTCCCCACAGGACTGACCCTGTACACAGATGGTTGTTGTTTTAGGGACAGTAAAGGTGACTTACAATCAGGTTTTGCTGTGGTGTTGCAAGATAACAATACTGAACAGACATTGGTGTCAGGAAAACTACATGGCAAACAGAGTGCGCAGCGAGCTGAGATCAGGGCTCTGATTGAAGCCTGTAAGTGGGGAACAGGAAAAGAAGTTACCATTTGGACTGATTCTAATTATGGTTTCTCTGTTATTCATTATGAGCTACCACAGTGGAAAAGGGCAGGATTTGTCACCACCACAGGCAAGCCTATTCAGCATCACTCAGATATCATGGAGCTTTTAGAAGCAGTGCAGCTACCCTCTAAATTAGCCATTTTAAAGTGCAAGGGCCACAGTAAGTTAAACACAGCTCAGGCTAGAGGTAACGAAGCTGCAGATCTGGCTGCAAAAACTGCTGCAGGTTACCAGCCACAGACAAATACACAGCTAGTGGTTACAGATTTACAGGAAATATCAAACAGCTTTGCAGAGGAAGTGAAGCTAGCTCAGCAGAATGCAGCCCCACAGGAGAAATCAGTTTGGAAAGACAGAGGTGCAGTTTTCTCAAATAACTACTGGAGAGGCCCAGATGGGAGACTTGTGTTGCCAGCCAGTTTGAAACCCACACTTTTCCAAGAAGCTCGTGGACAGGCACATGTCTCTTTTAATCAGATGAAGAGGAACCTGTGTTTCTGGTGGCACCCATATTTATCAGACTGGGTAAAGAATTTTTTGAGTGAATGTACGGTTTGTGGGCAGTTTAATCCAAAACCCACTATCAAGCCAGAGATGGGAACTTTTCAGGACCTGTCTCGGCCAGGGGAGGAAGTGGTTATTGATTATACAGATATGGTTACTCCTATTAGGGGTTATAGGTATTTTTTGGTTATGATAGACCGCCTGACATCATGGGTTGAAGCAGTTCCTGCTAGGCGCGAGGATTCTAAAATGGTGGTTAAGTGTTTAATTAACCACTGGATCCCGTTCCATGGCTTTCCCACCACAGTGAGATCTGATAATGGCACTCACTTTAAGAATGAACATCTACAATGGGTTGAAAAGCATATGGGGATCACCCATAAATTTGGCACTGTGTATCACCCCCAGTCGCAAGGGGTGATTGAGCACTCAAACCTAAATTTAAAGTCAAAGCTAGCAAAAATATCAGCACAAACAGGGCTAAATTGGCTGGACGCCCTCCCTATTGCTCTAATGGCCATTAGATCATCAGTCTGCAGAACAAAAGGTCTTACTCCTTATGAGATCCTTACTGGCAGGATCTTCCCTGGTCCCTGGGCCGGCAGGGAGCCTCAAGTCTCTTCTCATCTTGCTCCCGACCCTCGTGGTGAATATCAACAGCTGAAATCTCTGGTGACCTCCTTCCTACCAGCTCCACACGTCACTCACGGTCCAACTCCGGCACCCACAGAGGCTGAGTGGGTTTGGCTGAAGGTGTCCAAAAGAAAGTGGCAGGAACCTCGCTGGTCTGGTTCCTTTCTGGTTTGTGCGCGCACCACCCACGCTGTCCAGCTTAAAGGCAAAGGATCCACCTGGTTTCATTGGTCACAGTGTGCCCTGGCTCCTGATCCATCCCGCACACTGCAGCAGATCTTTAATAATCTAAGGGAATCTATCTAAAGAGGGTGAGAAAGGTTTTGACCAAGCGGGAGCTTAAGCCACTGGAGGTGGGGCCTGACTCACCCAGAAGAAATTGGTTGTGGGGGGAAATGGTTAATTAATGAAGTAATTACCATTTCCAAAGAGGGAATATGTTATTTTAGCTGAAACAGCTGAAAAAAGCTGTTACATCGCTCTCGCAGCTGCCAGGTGCCATTAGAGGGCTCTACAACGAGAGTGAAGAACGAAAAAAGAAGATTAAAATAATACTGA
Organism: Apricaphanius iberus; assembly: GCA_028564705.1. Taxonomy (NCBI): domain Eukaryota; kingdom Metazoa; phylum Chordata; class Actinopteri; order Cyprinodontiformes; family Aphaniidae; genus Apricaphanius; species Apricaphanius iberus. Next base: position 165,926 of record JAPXFQ010001299.1, read on the forward strand.
AGGAATAAAAGACTCGCTTAACCATTTATTGCATTTTACAGGTTTTTTTTAACCATTTACTTAACCATTTCTATTCACAGGTGCAGTTTCTTAACACTGCCTAAGAGGATTTATTAACACCCCAGTTAACTAATTTTTAATAATTTAATTTTCAGGATTTCTTAACATCCAAGTATTTTTAAGGTTTTCTTAATAAGCAAAAAGGGTCCTTTAGATAGAAAGATAGACTAGCTGAGGTAAGGTTACCTGAGGTAAGTTTTCCTGAAGGCGTGGCATGACCCAGTGTGCAAGGTATTACAAGCCAGACCTAGGGAAAAGAAAGACTAGAGAGATTCCAGAAGTTAAATAGGTTTCTTAAGATTTTATCAAGGTTTCTTAACAGTTACATTATTCTTTTAGTTTTATTTAGTTATTTACAGCACAATCATGTTAACTGATGGTCAATTGTGTTTTTTTATTACATACTGGTCTTGTATTTGCATTGTGGTTCTTTGAGATCTGCTTATCATTGCCAGGGTTTTCAACTTTTAATAAAGTTCAAAAGTAACTTGTGCTTCTCACATTAAAACCTTAACAAAGTGAAGACTAAACTAAAATAGCACAACAAACATTGAAAACATGCAACTCTGGGGCAACACAAAGTTGCTGTGTGGCCTAGGACTATGCAGCATAATCATAGTTAACATCATTTTCTACTGCTGTGGGGATTGGCCCTATAACAGTTCAAAAAATCCGACACAGGTCTCTTTTAGCTCACTCCCACTAAGTAATAGGCCAAGGAGACATGTGGTTGCCAAACCATCCCCTAACTCTAAGTGTAGCGACACACAAGGACCATATTACGCACCAGGATGGTTTTCCACTTTCTGTATCCCAGAAGGAGGATCGGCAGTAATTACCATCCCACTTAACACTCTAACATGGAATGGAAAACAAGCAATTTGGTATAAGGATTATCCCTCCTGGTACATAACTAATGACCAACAGGATACAAGTTGGTCCACTCTGATTGCTGACCCACCAGGATATGATTGGAGCAGTTATACCACATCAGCTTTTGCAAAACATATGCGCCCCCTGGTGAGGTTAGCTAAAGCTGCAGATAAATTACTCATCACTGTTAACCTAACTAAAAGCCATCTTATCCCTTCACAAAATACTATCAGTGGCCAAGGGTGTGCGCTTTTCCTGATCTGGGTACACAAAGGTGGAAAAGATGTTCGATTTCCCATTAAAGTATGCCAAGACCCCCGCAACGTAAATTCCTCAGTAAGCCAGAAACAAGCCTCGGTATCACGGGGTAGCATAGTTAAAGAACATCCTACTCCAGATGATTATTTTGAAATGATGACAGGAATTGGAGGATCCACTAATAATTGGTTGCTTATGGCTGAGAAAACAGGTAATACAGTAGGCCAAGATTGTACAGTTTGTATGGGCCCCAGGACTCTTTTAAAAGTAGTAGCCACACCAACTGAATTTAACACATCATGTTTAGTTTCCTTGCTCTCCCAGGTGAATCCAGTCTCTGAATGTACGCAGTGGGAAGATCCATTTCCCATAGCAGATAACCGAGCTACCCCTCCATTTTTCGACAGCAATGTAGCTCTAAACAATTTCACCTGTTTTAACAACACCTCCCCAGGTAATAAACCTGTAGGTACAATGAACTCCTCCTATTGCTCTTCGATCCAAAACTTTACTAACCCATTCCAGGCTAGAGCAGACATTTGGTGGTATTGTGGTGGAAAAACGTTGAGATCAACTTTACCTAGAAATTGGACAGGTCTGTGTACACCGGTCACCTTAATCATGTCAGTTGTAGTGTTCGTTTCCTCTCCAACGGGGGAAGAACCTCTGATACAGTACACAGGAAGAAGATCCAAGCGTGAAACTACTGTTCCAGTTTCTGATCCCACTTACATTGATTCTATAGGTGTTCCCAGAGGTGTACCTGATGAATACAAATTGGTTAATCAAATTTATGCTGGATTAGAGTCCAGTATTTGCTGGTGGTGCTCCATAAATAAAAACGTTGACAGAATAAATTATATTCACTATAATGTCCAGAAATTAGCAAATAACCCTAGAGATGGATTTGAAGCCGTACATGAGCAACTTAGCGCAACCTCCCTTATGGCCTTCCAAAACAGGATTGCAGTAGATATTTTATTAGCTGAAAAAGGTGGTGTATGCTCAATTTTCGGTGAGCAGTGCTGTACTTTTATCCCCAATAACACAGCCTCCGAAGGAAAACTAACTAAAGTAGTGGAAGGACTTAGAACACTCTCAAATAGGCTGAAAGAACAGTCTGGCGTTCACACCTCTATGTGGGATGATTTGCTAAACAACATGTTCGGTAAGTGGATAACTCTGGCAATGTCCATAATGGTGTCATTAGCAGTTTTTGTGTCAATTATGGTTCTTTGTGGATGCTGCTGCATCCCCTGTCTCCGTTCCTTAGTTAGCAGGTGTATTGAGAAGGCAGTGGGTGATAATTTACAGGGTGAATACCTGTTGCTACCCCTCCAGGAACCTGTAGGAGACATTCAGAGAAATTAATTCATTCGTGTTGGAACGAATGAAAAGAGGGATTTGAAGTAAAAACAATCTTAAATGAGTACCAGGCCTTTTCAACAGTCATAAATACCAAGTTGTGTTTAGGAAATTACCCAGTTGTGTAGAAACACGAAGAAAGGTAGTTTAGGACCCCCATAAAAATGGGTGTCTGTAAATCATTTTGGGGGAAAAACAGACTTAGGGAAGTAGATGATAAGGGGCACACAATGAATGTTTATGTACTGGGAGTGACCATGTCATGTGATTCTTTTTGTCTTTGTGTTCAATAAAAAGAGATGAGGTCTGTGAGTCGGCGCGCACACTTGGTGAGCCATCCTGCAGGTCAGTCTCATGACAAACAGATCTGTGTTGTTGTATTTTCTGCTTTGTTTTCTGGAACAGGAAATCACTCTGTCGACCCTGCGGAGGAAAGCTGGATCCTCAACCGTGAATAGAGTTAATTGACAGTTTTGGAGTTAATCCACAATAGAGGAACACTTTAATATAGAATTTACAATCCAGCAAAAGGAACTCCTAAAAATACAGTATTTGTTGTGTGACGCTTGTGTAAAATGTAAATTGATAAGTTATTGTGCTTAGAAGTCGTGTTAGATATTTAAAATATTTAGCCAAAAGTAACTTAAAGAAGTGTAACTCGGTTACATTTTTAAGGCAGTAATATGTAATGCAAACATATTACATTTTTGACATTGTAACTAGTAATGTGAAATATATTACAATTTCTTTGTAACTTGCCCAACACTGGAGACAGGTAAGACAGGTAGCTAGGAAGAGACAGGTTAATGTTAGTAGTCAGGTAGAGTGTCAAACGCTAGGAAGAGATAGGAAGAGGTAGAGTAGCTAGGTAGAGATAGAGTAATATAAGCCAGGTAGAGAGTGTTAGTAGCTAGGTCTCCTAGTAGCTAGGAGACAGGTTAATGTTAGTAGCTATGCTGCTTTAGGCTAGGCTGTTGGAGGAGATTATTAGAGTCAGTTCCTACTGTCTCTCCTACTTCTCTCCAACTGTATGATGTGCTGTCAATTCAAGCGGTAACCTGTTTTCTCTTAGTCTCTTCCTACAGTAGGTGCTCCTGACCCACCCTGCTTGACGACCATGCCTAAATTGGCATTCCAGTGGAGGAACGTTCTCCACGTCCTGCTACCAACTTCTGCTTCTGCATCAGTTCTGTTGCTCTTTCTTTGTCTCTGCTGCCTTCTCCAAACCCCAGACGGTCTCGGCAGATGACCGCTTATGCTGATCCTGGTACTGCTGGAGGTTTCGTCCTGTTAAAAGGGAGTTTTTCCTCTCCACTGTCGCTTCATGCTTGCTCAGTGCAAGGGATTGCTGAGAAGTCACGACGCAATCTTCTGTGGTTCTCTAATTCCTAAATTAAACATTGTATTGTAATAACTCTTCTTGTAAAATGCCTTGAGATGACATCTGTTGTGAAATGGCGCTATACAAATAAACTGAATAGAATAGAATTAAATTATTTTTAATTTAATATTTTTTTTCTCTTGTCTTGTCACACATTTTCTTTTTGAATCTTTATTTTTGACTCATATAAATAAACACTGATTGAGTGATTGAAAAACAAGGATTTTCTGTGTCTCCACATGCCTGCAGCTGTTTTTGTGGTATTGCTTTCTTCGCCTCTCAGTTGCCATGGTTACACATGAAACATCCCATTTTAGCTGGATTAAGTTATGCAGAATTTTCACTAGACATGAGTACTCCAAGTTTATTAAATCAGAAACTTACCGGGCTTTAGTAAAAAAAACAAAAGTTGCTTAGTTTAAGTACAGTTTTAGTAAGGATTCTAAGCAAAGTTCTATAAATGAGACCCTGGTCTTGAGCAGTGAGGACCTGCCTGCTAACCTGAAGAGCGAACTGAAAGTAAGCTGTACCTGTACTTTGAGCCCTGTTGTTGAAAGTCGCAGTGCCATTTATTTAATGATGGCGATAGCCTGACCTAGTGCAGAGGGATTGAGTGAGGCTGTGTCGTTTTTTTTCTTCCAGCCTGTATCAGACTAAAGCGTAGTTCATACTTTACCGTCTATGTCGAAACGGATAGACGCAACACCATTATCTGTTGACACAAGGGCTCTCCGTCACCTACGCAACAACGGACGGAATAGTAGCCAATTTTCTAAGTATCCGTCAATGGAGAGCATATGCCTGTTATTGGTCAGCTGAACAACAGCCAGAGATAATTTCACCAGAGTGGTGCTCCATAGTCGATGTAATCAGTAGTCATTGCAGCATTTGGTCACTATGCATGCTTTTTATTGAAAGGAAAATTTATCTAATATGGTCTTTTGCCGATTTTGAACACAAGGATGTGTAGAGAACAACAAAACTGTGTTTGTTTACATGCTTTTACAGTATTCTATGAGCTGCACTTCTAATAAAAAGCTTTCCACCTCATTCGAATTGTACTTTCTCTCGGCCATTGCTCCTTGAGGGGTAATGTATTCACAAGCTGAAGAAAATAAACTCTAGTTAAGCAGAAACGACAATAGCAGGCAGATCTGCCAGAAAAAGTCATCACCCCCTGCTGTCCTGGTAGGGAATTTCTTTGCAACACTGAAAAACCAACAAAAAACTAGACACGAAAAACGTCTCTGTCAATACGTCTGCATCTGGAGTACCAACCTTTTTTCATTCAGATTTATTCATTATCAGACTGTGCAGGACTTTGCAGCACTTTTTTTGATTGTTGCAGCCTAAAAGGTCTGATGTTATGTCAACTTTTGTGAAAGTAACAGCAAAGGTTGCATTGTTTTAATTTGTAAAATTATTGTGTTTACTTTTCAATTTATTAAAAAAGTCATTAAAATGTTAAAGTCAGAAATTCAAATTTATTTTTGTAATAAGTATTTTCAAAGATCATGTGACCATCCAGCAGAATGTTCAAACTTTAACTCATTGCTTGAACACAAAAAGAAGAGAAAAATAATTCCAGGTTCACAGAACTTTGGAACACAAAATAATAAATTGGTTCTTTTCTGAGTCTTTGACAAATAATTTAGTAAATACAGAGAAGAACTGTAATTAAACTTAAGCTGATGCGACAATAAAGGCAATCCTTTACTGTAAAAAACTTAAAATGCAGAAATACTTAGAGTAAACAATTGTCTAAGATTAAGTGTGCAAACAAAAGAAAAGTTGAGTTTCTTCTAAGTGAGTGTCATTGAGACCCGCCAAGACAGGCTCCAAACAAATACAGTTTTAACTGGTTTTAAGTCTTTTTCTTTTTTTTAACTGGTTTCAACCGATTTTAGCATAGCAAACTTTTTAATCAGCTGATACTTTTCTTAGCTGTGTTTTAAGCAGTGAGGAGTGTGTGGAATATTTCTTTCCCCCAACATGCCTCCACCCACCTGTAAGCCCTGGGTGTTATGGCTGCCTCAAACTCTGAGACTGTTCTGGAGCTAGAGCAGAGGATCTCAACACTTAACCAGATCCAGGAGCACAAGCGTGACTTGTCTGAACTCTGAGCCATTTTTTTTTGTTCTCTGTATGAGGCCAGATCAGTCTCATAATGAATAAACTCATGCAGGGTTTTTCACAAATGCACATGCTCTTGTTTATCGTTATATTTTGGATTCAGAAATGCACACAATCTGTTTCACAAATGCACAAGAGGGACACTTGTAAAATAAACTTACAGATCATACGAATAGCTGAATGTACATCTTCTCATCTTCTCACAAAACGGAGATATGTTTTTTTTTTACATTTGGCATGTCATCCACACGTAAATGCAGATTTACTACACCATAAATGATTGTTAATTTTTTTTTTTTTACTTTGGTCAAAGTGAACATCTGCGTTTTCTATATTTTTCATTGTTTGCGTGTGGACAGATGAAACTGAAGGGTGCTGCAACATCATTGTGTGCGACTAAAAATGCTCCAACATCACTTTCAGCCAATTACATGGCACCTAACATTTTGTATCATTCACTGGTCTCAGTATCCCAAGAAGCATTGTGGGCTGAACGGTAGATTTTTCTTCCAGCAACATGGCAGACACAGTGACAGGCAAAGTGAAAGAGACGTATACTTTTAAGACATGTATTTTAATATTATTTTATTAACCATGGCTCAAAAAAAAGCTCGTATGGTGGTAAAATGGTTCTCTATTTATTACCCTGCTTATATAAAGCTAATTTCGGTTTTTCGAAATGAAGCAAAAAGTCGATTTCCTCTTTACCAGGGCAAAATCGTATGACAGAGTATTAGGGCCATGGTAAACAATCCAAAAATATTTTGGAGTAAATTTCCACCCAAAAAACTTCTTAGATTAAAGCCTGTGAATATTCTCATTCATCCAGGTCATGGTTATCCCAAGGAAATTTCAATCGAACGCAACTGGACCTGGTAATTTGTCTTGGAAGTCCCAGCCTGGTCAGCGGCGAGCATGAACTGATGAAGCCTCTTGGATAAGAGGTGAAACGTCTTCCAAGATAAATTACCAAGTCCAGTTGCGTTCGATTGAAATTTCCTTGAGATTCTTAGATTAAAGTCACATATTTTCCTGAAAAAACTCGCTATAAACATTCTCTGATGTCAAAAAGTATAAAAAATGACAAGTAAAAAAATCTGAATTTCTGAGATTATTTGTCCATATTTTCCAGAACAAAAATCTGTCACAAAAATCGTAAAATTAGCAGTTAAAAGACATGCATTTTGAGATTAATTTAAAATATTTTCTAGGAAAACGTAATTCTCTGATGTAGAAAAGTAGAACATTTCCGAGAAAAAATGTAGAAATTTAAATTTACACTGGCCCTAATACTCTGTCGTAAAATCGAGCACGATCGCATAGAAGACTAAATTCAGTTACACACCTAATGCTTAGAGTCATATTAAGCTTCAAACACCACAGAACCTGTGATCTCAGAATGTAGGCTTTTGTGTTCTGCTGTAAAAAACAATAGTTCTGCATTAACAAATCAAGACAGTTGTCATGTTTCTCCTCTTCAAACTCTCTTCTCTTGTGATGTCAGTAGTGTCTCAGTAATCACCACACAGATTCAGGTTCAGGAATGAGAAGTGGTTTGTACATGTACATTCAGCATGTCCATTTCCAAATTCATATTACAAGTTGGGCATAAAAATATATATTTGGAAACCAGAGCATCTGCATTCCTGAAAAACCCGGAGCGAGTTTATTCAATATGAGACTGATCTGGCCTCATATTTCTTTGTCTTCTCTGTCCCCCAGTCTGTAGTGGCAGATTGCTGCTTGTACAGAGACAAGTTCTGCTGGAGGTTTATTCCTGTTAAAGGGGAGTTTTTCTTCTCCACTGTTGCTATATGCTTGCTCAGTATGAAGGATTGCTGTGGTTTTTGTCTGCATGTACAGGGCACAAATGCAAGTCAATGACTCGATGTGATCTGCTGGGATTCCTTAAATTAATTAAAACTGACCGAAATGTATGTATGATTGAACTGAAATTACTTTTTTGTAAAGTGCCTTTAGATAACATCTGTTGTAAATCAGCATTACATAAATACACTAAATTGAACTGAATTAGGTCAGTTTTGAAAAAAGGCAGACTGTCAGACTTATCTAACCTAAACTACGTCCCACTTTTACAAAAAGTGGAAGATGATCTGGCAAGATGGAAATCCCTTCCAATATCACTTATTGGAAGGGTAGCTACAATAAAAATGATGGTTTTGCCTAGAATCAATTATTTATTCTCAATGATCCCAAGCAAACCATCACCTGATTGGTTTAGATCTCTGGACTCTTCTGTTTCTAAATTTCTTTGGAAAGATAAACCCCCACGTATCAGCTTAAAAACACTACAGAAGTCCAAAGATAAAGGAGGTCTAGACCTACCAAACTTTCGTCATTATTTCTTAGCTAACAGGCTCCAATACACATCAAGATGGGTAAAACACAGTTATATTGATGAGTGCTGGGTAGATGTTGAACAGACACTATGCAATAAGATAAAACTTTCAGATCTACCTTTTGTTAGCTCAAATATAAAACAAAATGAATGTTTTAAAAGTATTAATATCAGCTCCTCTCTGACAGCTTGGTGGGAATTTCTTAAAATGACAAAGACCTCACTAGTCCCATGCAGGCGTACACCCATCTGGAATAACCCGGATATCTTACAAAAAAAATGCATGATCAACTTTCCAAGCTGGAGTTGTAAAGGAATTGAATACCTGGAGCATATATTTGATGGAACAGACTTTATCCAATTTAATACATTGGTTACACAATTCGGAATTAACAAGAATAAATTCTTAGAATACCAACAAATTAAATCAATTATAAAAAATAAATTTAGGCTCAATACAGTTGATTTACAAATTCCAGGAAAAGTTTTAGACTTCCTTAATCTTAACCCTCCCAAACTGCTATCTAAAATATACAAAACATTAAATAGAATAGATGAATCAATAGCCCTTCCTATTTCAAAATGGGAGATGGACTTGTCCATCTCAATTGACCAAAACCTCTGGTCTCAAATTTCATTAAGAACCTTTAAATTTCTTAAAAATCCTAATCTACGATTAATACAATATAAAATCCTTCATAGAGTGCATTATACAGGGCAACGGATGTTCAAGATGGGTTATACGCCGTCTGATACCTGTTTACAATGTACAAGCAATCTACCAGACAATTATATTCATGCTCTTTGGTTCTGCCCACCTGTTAAGAAATATTGGTACCAGATATGTGAAGACCTATCAAAGTGTCTGAAATGTAATATCACACCTGCTCCCACAGTTTGCTTGCTGGGAAATTTAGATGAAGTTACCATGGATACAAAGTCTATGCAATTATTTCACATCGCCTTATGCATCGCTAAGAAAAATATCCTCTTGAACTGGAAAAATAAAAATACTCTGAATATTAATCAATATAGAGATCTCCTTCTGGATTACATTGGTCTAGAAACGGCATCTGCCTCCACATCTGATCAATCTTTCTGGTCACCCTTGATCAGTTCCATCACCTAGTGGGGTCGGGCCCTTGATTCTGTTCTGTGGGACACGGTTGCCGATGTGGAGCTTAAGGGTTGGTGGTGACTGCAGGGGGGTCCTTGGGGGTGGGTCCGCTTGCGGTTGGGGCGGTAGGTGCCGTGACTCTCGCCTGGGGTGGGACTTTGGGGGCTTTGTGTGGTGACTCCTAGTGGCTGCATGCGGCGCCTTAGAGGGGTCGTGCTGGCGGACACGGGTTACTGGCCTGGTGCTGTGCTGCTCTGGGAGGGTCTGGGCTGGGCCTGGGGCTCGGGGTTCTGGGGCGGCGTGCCCCCCGGCTGGGGCCCTGGCTGGGGCTTGGCCGGGGGGGGCCGCTGCCGTCGGTGCCGGCTGGGGGGGGGCTGTGGTCGGCCGGTGGTTGGCGGGCGCTGCTGCCTTTTCCATCTCCCCGGGCTGGTTCTTGTCGCTTGCTCCCCGGTGGCCCCTTGCCGCGTCCGGGCGTCGGCGAGAGGCCGCGGCGGGTGGCCGGCGTCTCCGGGCCCGATCGGCTATATTGACACTGGACATGGCTCCTGGGTCTTGGTCTTAGCGCTCGGGGGGGTGCTGAGGTGGGGGCCTCTGGCCGGTGTTGGTCGGCCTCCACGGTGACTGACCGGTTGGTGGGGTGTGGGCTGGTGGGTGGAGGTGCTGGGTTCTGTTGCCTCCCGGCCATCGGGCGGTAGTAGCAAGGCTGGAGGATGTCGGCCTGGGGCTTCGGTCTGCTCACGGGCCTGGCGCGACGTGTCCGGGGTACCCGAGTCGGTGGTGCGCCGGGTTCCGGCCTCGGCGCGGGGGCCCTCGGACGCTGGCGGTGCCTGGGGCGTCTCTTATTGGCGGGGAGGCTTTTTACCATCTAGCACAGGCGCTCTTTTTAACGGGGTGCGCTTGGGACGGGAGGGGGGAGGGCGTTGAGGGGGAGGGGGGGGGGGGGGGGGGGGGGGCTCGGGGGTGCCGCTGCCGTGGGCCCCGACTTGACGTGCTGGGGCCTCCCACCCCTGGTGGATCGGGCCGAACGGGGGTGCCTATTGGAGTCAGCAGGGGAGCTGGCTCCCTGGGGTTGGCAATGGTCACCCCAGTTATTTTCTCCCCATCCCCATGCCTCTGTCCACCTGCTCCTTCATTCTACCGTCACTGGGGTGCGGGATGGAGCTTCCGTCTTCGCTACCCGGTGGCGGCCTGGGTCCCGATTTTATTGAGCAACTTAGACACTTACACTTGCAACATTTACATGGAACGCACATGTAGGGACCTGGCGGTGGGGCGCATTGGCGCTGGGGGCGGGACCCCTTATAGGGGGCCCGTTGTGGGGGGCCTCGCCTGTGGTGCCGGCACCCACTGTTTAAATGCATCTAGACACTGAGGGCCCGGGGGGGGAGATGGGGGTACCCGGCAGTATTCCCATGTCCCACCCCTCTGTTTTAAGTGCACATTAGAACAACACGCAACAACACCACATTGAGCGGGGGGAGAGAGGCTGGGGGGTCTTTCCACACCCCTGTTCGTTGGACCATCAGGGGTCGGAGCCCGGGTAGAACATCAGGCCGTCTGGTCGGGGTCCTGGGCTGGTGGGCTGCTCTTGCCGGTGTGGGGGCCTTGGCGGTCTGCTTGTCCCCATCCTGGTGGGCAAAGGGGTCTGTCTCCCGGGTGCAGGGGCAGGGTGCTCTATTGGGGCGTCTGTCCCTGGGCCTGGGAGTATGGAGTATAGTGTACGTATGGGGGGTATGAATGAGTGTATAGCGTCCTTTTTTCGTATGTCCTGTATTTGTAAGAATGTGTACGCATGAGAGGGAGGGTACGTATGAGTGTCTCTGTCTGTCTATGTCTACCTGTCAGGTTGGGTGTTTGGCTTCCCTCTGGCCTGATGCGTCTTCTTCCCCTCAGTTACTCCCCGTCGGTGATGAATGCTCCTGGGTGTGTGGGGGCCCCCCCCCTTGCCTGCGGCGGCGGCGGGGGGCCCTTGTCGGCTGGTCCCTGGTTGGGCCCCGCTGGGGGGCGGGGTGCCCCTGGTGCCCGTGGCCTCCGGGTCCTGATCCGGGCCCGCCCTGGCGTAGCCGGTTTCCGGCGGAGCCCGTGGGCTCGTCACTGCTATCTCTCGGGCCCCAGCATTGCGGCTGCTTGGTGTTCCCCTGGGGCTTCCATCTGTTCCTCTCTTGGTGGGTGATCGACCCTGCGCTGATCTGCTTGTGGCCTCTGTACTCTGTGGGACCCTGGATGTATACATCTCTTGCCTCCTCCATGTCTGTGTCGATTCCTGTAGGACGGATTGACGGTTCCTTACACCAGCTATCAATCACTTGCATGGGGAAACCTTATTCAGACCTGCATGCTCGCACACACATAGGTGTGGAGACATTGGTGTGGACGGACATATCTTAAGCTGAGGTTATCATCATTAGTTAGTTGTTCACAGGAGCTTACCAGAAACATTTGTATTATGTTAATCCACATTAATCCATGCTTGTGTGTAGTGAATGTGTAATTCTTAGTTTATTCTACTAGATCTGAACTATTGGTTTGGTTCTGTACAGTTTGTTTTTTTTTGTTTTGTATTGCTGTTTCTCTGCCGTCCGGCAGAGGTGGAGGACTAGGATGTTTTCTTGTGTTCTTTGTTTGCCTCCCTGTCTTGTGTCGTCGGTTCGCGCCTCTGCTGGTCCGATTTCTTTTCTTCACCTTCTTCCTTTCTCCCTTCTGATCTCGGTTTAGTGTCCATGACGTCAGGAAATTGAACCCACAGTATAAGAAAAAAAAGAAAAAAAAAAAGAAAAAAAAGTAAAGTCCCTTTAGATAACATCTGTTGTAAATCAGCATTACATAAATAAACTAAATTGAACTGAATTAGGTCAGTTTTGAAAAAAAAAATATTCCTTAGTTTATAATTTGATTGTTTGAGGGCCCAGTTTCGAGTCCGCCCCTACCCTGGGCACCATGTCAGCAGTCGTGTTTGTTGGTAAAAGGGGGGGTAATGTTTTGTAGTGCACTTGAATGGTGCACACACAGCATGCTTATTTTGCTTTGTCAGTTCCCTCTAGACAACTTAACAATAAAGTAATCTACTATAGGACTGCTGTGTATTATGGTATGTACACTACTTATTGGTCTTACCACAGCTTCACTCACAAAGCAAACAGCTAAAGAGGTAATGTTAGATCCTTATGTGTGTTTACTTTGATTTTCGTTTTAATTTGGATTTTGTTAATTTCTTTATCTGAATCTCATCTTTTTCAGTAAATTCCTCTGTGTTAGTTCTGTTATGGTGCAATTTTTCACATTAAGATTATAGTTTAATGATTTAAGCTTTGCTTGGTGTTCATATCTTTATATATTTCTTCTGTGTTTTTCATTCTTTCTTGCTGGGGTGCTTGGAATACTTTGTGATGCCATTTGGCCTCACAAACTCCCCAGCATTATATCAGGCTCTCATCATTTTCTCTGCGATTTACTACAACAGCTTATTTTTGTTTACCTGGATGACATACCCATATTTTCTCCTTCTCTCACTGCACACAACGTTCATGTCCAGCCTCAGACTCCTCGAAAATCACCTTTTCATCAAAGCCAAGTGTGAATTTCACATTCCACCTGTCACATTTCTTGGCTAAGTCGTTGAGAGCAGGCAGGTGGATACAGATCCAAAAAAAGTTCAAGCAGGCACAGAATAACCAATTCCATCATCCAGCAGGAAACTAAAAAGGTCTCTGGCCAACTTTTTGTAGTCTGAGCAAAACTGAACAAGTTGCAGAAAGGGAGCCTGTGGAAGCTGAACTTTGTCCACTTGGTCATTTTGTTTGTGCAATTTGGAAAGACGCATGATGTTTGCAGTAGGAAGTTCTGTCTAACTAACTGCCATCATAAAGCACAGAGTGAAAGCCCGGCTCAGACTACAACTGTGATGGCACATGGCAGTGATGTCATTGAAATCGGCAGTTGGTGTAAGTTGGAATAAACACCTGTAGAAAATAATGGGCATCTGTTCAGACTCATTGCTACCACTGTAAGATCTAGTCTGAAACTGTTGCTGCTCTCCGTCACACAACAGAATATGGAACTCCCATTCCAGCCCATTCTCGTTCCTGCCTGAGCTGCTCACCCAACCAAGCCGATCACTTGCCCCTTAGTTGGAAGCCTGTCTGAGCTGTGAGCAAGGACACAATCAGTTAAAGATCCTTTTCCCCCTCATGAAGACTGCTGCTAACCACTCTGCTCTCCCCTTTGTTCAGATGACATATCCTTTTATTCATTTCAGTAAATTACCTCAACTTGCTGTGTCCGAGCTTGAGTCTGCTTCTGGGTCAGGAAACTAAACAAAATTATGACAGTCTGACACCAAAAATTAGTCCACGTCTCTGATAACTTAAATCCCCCTGTTACCATTTGTTTTTTAATTTGATCTTGTAGCTTCACTTTATTTGATACTTTTTATTGTGACTTAAAATATTTTTTTATATTAATACTTTTTTTATGTAGCAGGTTTTGTTCATTCGATGCAAAAGAATGAAGAGAAGAAGCAAACAGCTGATGTGCTTAACACACCTGGCAGAAATAATTTTTACTGTATAAGCCAAGAGAGTATGCTGTTTGGAACTTAACAGATATTGGGGCGCAGAGCTTGTATTTCACTATGATTTAGATTTTAAAAAGCTCTAGTTCCATTTGTAGCCTGATAAAAAACACCTTAGTGCTCAGTCACTGAGAGCAGCAACACACAGTGTTATTTAATGACTGAAATAAGGTCGCGTTAATCCGTTACAGAGCTCTGTCGGTGCTCTAATGATGCTGTTCTACCTGTGGGCAGCTTTTTATTGTCCCTGTCACTGCGCTAATTTTAATCCCATTTCAAGGTACGAATACACATGAGACCATTCACTCACAGGTTCAACTGCAGCAGAGACATTAAGTGTCCTCTGGTGTCAGGCAAGGGGGAAAAGGGCTACATTTATGCTGTAACTAATGGAAACTGATTTGAACAATTTGTTAAAACAGCAAAAAAAGACATCTGTGTTGTGTAGCAAAAAAGACAATTTAGTGACTTCACTCACTTCAACTCAAATTAAGCAACATCGCCATGTAATATATTCTAAGTCATTAAGCACACCTCTGAGGGTATTAGCTGCTGGGTGGTGTGTACTGGAACTAAGTCCGGATCCCCTCTTTCATGTTTTGCATTTTAGGGGATTGCAGGTTTCCTGATTAGAGCGGGTGGATCACACTGACCTAAACTGCTATTATACTTTCAAAGAGTACAGTGCAGTAATTTCATCACTTTGGGAGTGCGGACTGTTAAGATGGACAATATCTCGATAACAGACTAATCAATCACTTTTAGAGTGCATTACTGTGAGATGGAGCTTAGCCCCGTGGAAGGCAGCCTGATATAAATAGCAGATTGGCTTCCTTCATGGCTTTTTTTCAATTTCCATCAGTATTCGCTGCATGCGTCTCATGCACTCACCCACCTCATGAACACGCATACTCATTCATGCTCGGAGTAATCTCATTATGAAACTTGCAGTTCTACAGCCCAATGGCGTGCCATTGAAGAGGCACAAAACTGTTTCATGGGGTGCATTTAAAATTGTTTTTCATGTGGTTCGAATCTCTTTACACAGAATTATGCTTTGAATATTTCTTGAGCTACAGATGAAGAGGTATAGGCTTTGATTAAAAAAAAAACCCTGCTATTTACAAGTGCACGCATTGTCTGGTGAGTTTGTGTCTGAAATGAAACGGGGTTGGTCCAATCATTTTGGAGAGGCCTTTAATTACAAAAGAATGTTCCTCTTCTTTGAAAAGCAAAGCATCTTACAATTGTGACTGCAGCATGTCGTAGCGATAAAACAGTTTGAAACCTCTACCTCTGAAAGCACAAAGAACAATTTCATATTTCAAAATGGTAACTTGAAGAAGGAAAATCTCCTGTAAAGATGAGCTCTTCTTGAATGTGTCGCTTTAGGACCATAAAGTGTGCATATGCTAGTAAAATGAGCCACTTTATTCATTGCTGTTTAACTTCTAATCATTTTACCATTATTACCATAGAACATTAGGGGGTGGTTAGGATTAATAAACTGATTAACTTACATTCTCCTTTTAATGTCTAAAATATATGAAGCAAGCCTACTAAAAGGTAGGAATTCCTCCTCTGTGATTTTGCATTTCTCACCTTCCCCATTTTTGAAAACAGTGCCTTCAACTGTAACTGGTGCCTGTGCTATGCAGTAATCCTGCTGTCAAATCAATCTGATTTGAGAGGATTTGGTAGTCCAGCAGAATTCCTTCTATAGTCACGTTGTGACGTCTCCGTGCAAGCAGTGGGGAATCAATATTCACAAAAGAGGACATTGTGAGCATGCTGCAGATGTTGGTATTATGATTACAAACAGGTGATCTCTGGCTTTGCTTCTTTGAGAGGATTAAGAATTGTTTCTTAGGGGGGGTTTCAGTGTGGAAATATTCTTGTTTATTTTTCTGTCAGGTTGATGTTTCATATCTTTTGGCAAAAAGAAACCGAAATTATCCAAAAAGGCAGTCAAGCCTGACTGGAAAATGTGGGTGGTTAAGGTATTTGCTCTACTGGTTATCTTAATCTGAACATTCTCATATATTGAACAAATATATATATTATAGTTTAGCTTTATGTCCTACTATCAGTAGCTGATGTACCCTGAGATGATACTAGCCCACTGATGCAATGCTTAGAGTCATAGAGTCAAGGATATTTCAAGTCAGAGAAACTACAAATTAACAGTTTTTTTTGGGCTCCAAATAAGATGCAGGGGGAAAATAAATATATTAGCCTACCTTTGGTCAGTGATGACTTGTGATCCAGTCTGAAGAAACTTTTTTTTCACTTGGGAAGTGACAGCAAATCATTAGATTTGGGTACACTTTACTGTTCAAATCTCGCTCATGGGCTCATGTCTTCTTGACATTGTGGATTGTCTTGCAGATTTTGCTCCATAAAGAGACACTCACTCCCTTACCAGAATCTGACTCCGGCCACATTTCCTGTTTGAAAAATGCGGCGAAAAGAGGTATGAGAGTGTAACAGACGGGAAGAGGGTGGCAGGGGGAGAGGGCTGGGTGGCGTTAACACTTCCTTGCTATTCCAACTACAACTTGCTACAGAGTTGTGGCTGAGACTGAGCTTGTTCTCTCCACATTTAATGAAGGGTGTGGAGTTTGCTAAACTAACAAACATTATTTCTTCTTCTTCTTCTTCTTCTTCTTCTTCTTCTTCTTCTTCTTCTTCTTCGTCACTTGCATTCCACTATGGGTTTTCATATTAAAGCTAAACTGTGCACTTTCTCTGCATCAAAATGTGTCCTGTTTGAAACGTGCCATGGATTCAACATAAAATGTCTGTGAATTTAAATGACACTTTTTGATGCTGAGAAAGCACAAATTTTTGACCAGCAGTAAAAGTTCCTTTAGGTGTTATGTATAATGCCCAATGGCTCATTTAATTAATACTTGTTTTACTAGATGAAACCCATTGAGAAAATTTTCATGGGTGATCTGCGCAAGAGATGATAGCAGCATAATAGCCCACATTATATGGAAGCTGGCTATCCAATCCCATTTCAAACATAAAAACTTAGTTACATATGTAAAATGAAATTATATAGATATAATAGCTTCACCTAGGTATATTTATAAGATAAGTAAAACAATAATGTTCTCCTTAAGATTAGCATTATTTTATTTTCCTATGCTTATCCAGATAAAAACATGCAAATCAAATTCAACAGTTTTCAACACTGTGTGGGAAACCTGGCTATTACTCATTCAAAATGTGTTAAAAATCATTTGAACCTGAACACAAACCATTCAACCATATTCCGAGTCTAGTTGGGATGAAAGTGATCTTTGAAATGCAGCAACGACCCCCCACACCCCCTCCTCCTTTTCTCTCTGCTGTTGCAGTATTGTGCTGGACCATGAGCTACCAGCCCAACCCGTGGTATCACAAACACGAACAGGATGCTTCCCTAACTCTATCTCCTTTACTGTCTAAATAAAAAAAATCCTAAAGAGCTATCAACAGAAAAAAACCCTCAGTTTGTCGCTTATATTCGCTTTAAACTGAGTCTTAATGACATCACATTGCTGCAATGCTGCGCTGTCCATGAAATGTGTCAGTCGTTTCCTGTGATAACCAAGGAAGTGTCCACTGGCTGCTCCAGACATCATCATGGCGTGACGGCGGCTATATTCTTCAATACACCTTGTTCGTGTTTGTGCTGGTGGACGTTTTTATTATCAGACAGGGTATTACTAGTTTCTGATTGTTTGTTTTTCCTGGGATACAGAAGATCTCCCCTGCAACATCCCGCCCAGAGAAACCGAAGAAGAAGCGGACGGAGCAAGTCGTGTATGAAAACTAATTGCTCGCATGACTGCGCATACTATTCGGGGAGACTGTGCGTGTGTGTGTTTGCTTGGGTGGGATTCCTTCATCTCGTCTCAGACAGTGGGAACTTATGATAACCTATTGCTCCGGGGATGAGCTGAAGCAGGAGCGTTTGTTTGCAGAGCTGCGATCAGAATCAGAGCACCAGCGTTTTACGGAGTGTTTTATTTAAGGTTCCAATTTGACGCCAACGTCTCTCTCTTTTTCAGGAGAGCCTAAGTACCGCTTCGAGAAGAGCTGCAGTTCTCCATCCGGACACCACCTCCTCTATGTCTTTTTCTCTGCTTACTGCAATCCATAAGAGGCGTGGGATATAACGAGAATGTAACCCACCTTGCTATATATTTTTTGGAATATTTTGTGCTACAAAACAGTACGCGGGAGACTTATTGGTTCCACCAGGCATTTCCATTCTTGCTCCGACACAAACCTCGGACTATCCCAAGCTTTTTCCTTCTTCGGATTTGGCGGATTTCAGCTTTAGGTCTCCAGCCCTTAAACCACAATCGGGATCCTAGTGGGATTTTAGGTGGGGTTTTCATCCCGACACAGGTAACTAAAAACACCTTGATGTTTTTGTCGTTTGTGACATTTCTGCTGCAGATGTTGGCTATATAATATAGGCGCTTCTCCTTTGGATTTTGCAGCACAGTGTAACTTATAAGGAAGGTTATGTTTTTTATTTATTTTTCGGAATAATTGAATTCCCAACATCCATCTCTGAACTGGTGTAAATTCAGCAGGGGAGACAAGTGTGTGTGTGAGCAGGTAAATCGTGCCCTGGGATCGAGCCTTTGGCTTCTGCACTATTAGTTCCACTTTTGTTAAGTCCAGGAATGTCAAATGGAGTTTATCAGATCTATCTATCTATCTATCTATCTATCTATCTATCTATCTATCTATCTATCTATCTATCTATCTATCTAACTAATGTTTTTGCATGGTGAGCCCAATCATATTGCTGTGGGCTCCCTCCTCATACCAGTGTAACCCATATGGTTAAATAGTCACACATGTTAGATTTCCACAGACACAGGTGCATATGGATGGTGGAAATAGTCCGGGTGTGTCGGCATCTGGAAGAAGCAAAAGCTTTTCAAATTGTGTGTGTGTTTGTGTATATATATATAAACTAACAGCAGCACAATCAGAAATACGTGCATCCTAAGACATGGTTGCACTGCGAATCCACAGAGCCTTGATGATGATGAGTAAAACTTGTTAGAGTTAACTAGTGAGTGGCTTACAGCCAGATGATTTGTTTGATAGGCTACAGCTGGATACGTGTGTGTGAATCTTTGGTGTGAGTTAGTGGTATATCACATTCGGAAAAATCTGCCTAAAAGATTTGATGAAAAGCTCCAGCGACAACAGTAAGACAGCCGTATGCTCACTGACAGGAGAACAGAATAAAATACATTTTCTTCTTGGCACATATTCATCTTAAGTTTGTAAATGCTCAGCCTATTAACATATGGTAAATCGATAAGGTTTAACAAAGAACAAATTGATAGATAGATGACTTGCTCAGAAGATCTCCAGAACATCAGATGTTGTTTTGTGTACCTGTTCTTCACTGTTGTGTAAGAGTGGTCTAAGGGTGGAACAGTGATGAACTGGTGACAAACCAAGACACATGTGGTTTGATGCAACTGATAAGCTACTGTAGCTCCGATTTGCTGAAGAACCTTTTGCTGGTTCTGACTGAAAAGTCTAACGGTGCGTTGAGAGTGCTTTGTCAGTGTCAGCAGCGGCAAGATTACATGTTATGTCTATGGTTGAGGCCGTTGGAGGAGCATCACAGTCTGTGTAGCGCTTTGAGCGTTGGCTCCATCAACTTTTCAAACTTTTTCTGCATTTCAAGCTTCAAAGCTCATAACGCTAGCAACATTGAAGTTCAACTAGGTGAACTTTTGACAGTCCTAACGCTCTTGACGCAGCACGGCAACCAATCAAAGCGTCTCACTGTAGTGACGTTTCCCGACACCCACGATCTGCTAGTGTTTAAAATATCCAACAGAGAAAGGCCCGTCTACGAGCTTTGCAAGCTTCAGCTTAAACTGTATATTTTATGTATATGCGTCGAACAAGTCGCTTTGTGAGTGTTGCTTGACGCTGAAAAAAAGCTTGCAATCTGAACGTACCATAAGAATGCACAGGGTATCGAAGATAGTTGCTTCTGGGGGTGATATGTCTGGGTGGCCAGCTGAGCCCTGTCAACAGCGAAAAATCCCATGAGCATCAGAACTGTACACAGATAGGGGGTCTGATGCTTATTGTTTTCTTTTACTCCTATTAGATGGTTATGTGCATTTGCTTCACGTACCTGAGCATCATATAGAACCAGTATGCACTATAGGACAGGGACAAACTGATACAGGCAATGTGATGCTTTGGACAATATTTTAGTGGGATTTGTTTGGTCCTGTCAGCCTTGGGGATGTTAATTTGATATTTACCACCTAGTTTAGCATTACTCCGGCATTAATCAAAAATGGCAGCTCTTCTGATCTCAATCGAATCAAGCATCTGTTGGGTGTGTTGGACAAAGCCTGGCTTTTAATTGCAAAGTAGTTTGGGAAACTATACTGCTTACTGCAGGGCTATTGAGGCCAAACCTTCTACATGCTCTTTTTGCATTTATTCTCACATGGAAAGATCCTATACAAACATATAGGTTTTAATATAAGAGTTAATATAGGTTTTGAATATATGTAACATATAAAAATGTCTGTTTTCTTATATTATAGGTACATCTATGTACCTATAGGTTCAAACTGTATATGTGCCTACATAAGAGCATACATGTACCTATATAGACACATATATGTACCTACATATGAGCATATATCTACCTATATATTTACACACTTATATGTTCACGTATGTTTACCAATATATTAGTAAAATTATAAAAATCCATAAATACTAGGAAACATTAATAATAGCTCAAAATGAAGAAATGTGTATTATTTATTTATATTTTATACTTAAAATGAAAATCAAATAGTATAAGAAGAAATAAGGGAGAACTTTCAAGTCACTCAATCCCTTTTTGAATAAGAAAAATAAAAAAATGAATAAAAAAAAACATTCATGCAGTATACAGTTATCCTTATGATCTTCTCAGCTCAGTCAGCGTTGTAGAGTTGATAGATGTGCATATCTGCCCTCGTCTAGCTGCCAGCCACTTCCTCAGTGTAGCATCTTCAGAGAAGATAAAAATAATAAGAAGACGGTATAATAATGATGATAATAATAATATAGTACTTCTTTGGGAAATCCAGGTGCTTACAGCACAGGTGCGATCACATGGACAAATATTTTGGATAAAGGCTGAAGATGATAAGAAATGTGCCATGTAAACATGTAATTTGGCACATTCTGATCGGACACAAAATACCGTGTGCCCATCTATCCTCACCCTCTCTCCATTCCAGGAGGAAATGGCAGATCTGTGAGGGTAACGTTGCCACACTTTAGTTGTATCATCTATGATACAACTAAAGTATGTGCCTCTGCTTGACTGATGCAGATCATCAACTACGCAGAGCTTGAGTAGTGTCTGCTGCCTCTTCAACATTTCTAATAAAGGCAACAATACACAAAAAGGAAAACTGTTTCAAGGGTGGCAATTCTAGGTTTGAATTTTTCTATAATGACAATTTTAATTAATTTATATTTAACAAAAAAAAATGATGTAGATGGGGCAGTAACATCCGCTTCTGGAAGGACAGTTAAAAATTTCCTTTGCCTCCCTTTGTTACCCGATCTGTTGCAACAGAGTGGAGAAGTCCTTGCCAGTGTAAATATGAGATAGTAATTTAGCATTTTTTTACATACAAGTTATTGTATGATTTTTTTTTTTTTTCAATAATGGACTTCAGAAAAATATGCTGTTGACAAAGTGAGATAAATGACCAGATCCTGCCATGAGCTATAGTAGACATATGTACGTATATGACTTATATGTGGATATAAAGAAGGAATACCAGAGACATACAGTATATGGCCTGTTTATCCACATATATGCACCCCAGTTTGGCCTATATGTTGCATATATACGCAATTATATTATCATATATGTGCCTATATTGCATATACATAACAAAGAGGTTCCAAATAAGCACATATATCCTCATATAGGTTCTTTCCATGTGGATTATCACATTCACAGTTGATTTTTAAAAAGACTATCAAAGCCATATTTTCGAGTCCAGAAGACAGAATTATTTGAGCTACATATTTATATCTACAGTATGAAATACATACTGTAAAGTAGTTTTGATTATATTTATAAGCCAAAATATTTAATTTATGTTGTATTTTTTATCTGGAAAAGATGGATTTGTACCTTCTAACACAAAACATTTTTAGATTTAAGAATTTGATATGATACAGTTTGCTTAAATGATCCCATTACCTAGTAAATCTCAAACATTTCCATTCCCTCCATTACCATTGCAAGTTTCCTGAACATTTTGAGAAAATTTCCACCCATTTGGTACCCTAATCCCTCAGGTGATACCCTTGGGTGTCTCGGGGAGTCCATGCCTTGAAGGGATCAGTGCTGCAGGCAAGTGGTCATAAAATGATGTATGAATGTTGTATATGCTTCATGGTTGTATATTATTAACACTGAGATGAAGCAATGTTTATTATGGTTGCAGGAGAAACTTCTTTAGCTGTCAGTATTTCAACCCAGTTTAAGGGAATGTGGTTATTGTACATGCTGACTATCCTAATTTTAGAACGTGATGTCAAAGAGGTCCGTGTCGTTCTTTCGAAATATCTCTTTATTCCATGGGGGACTTAAACAAGAGCACCAAGGAGAAATAAGAATCACTGAATGCTGGAATGGAGATTGTAAATCTGTTAGATGGAGTTGGGGTTAGATGTCAATATCTTGCTCTGAAGTCAAGAGAGCATCCCTCTCTAGCTCTGCTTCATTCGCAGAATACCTTCCAATACCTCCCCCTGGGGAAGAAGTATGTACCAGGCAGCTGTGTAGTTATACCAGGACAGGCAGTGAGTGTTTCTGCAGCAGATCAGCTGCAACTGCTCTATATGCAGCACTGTGATGCAGTCCTGGAAGATCAATCCCAGCCTTCATCACAGTGTAACTTGGTAATTATAAATACATGGAATATGGCTGAAAAAAGACATTAATACTGAAGTGTCTAGTAAAAACGTCTTTTCTATTAATTTAGGTACAGCTTTATCTAATTATATAGCATCATAAAGATTTTGACATAAAGGACTTTAAGGAGGAAAAGACCCCTAAAAACAGAGGTTAATGAGTTTCCCTCAAAGGAGGGTTGATACCCTTGAGCCTTATTGGATTTGTAATTTGAATTAGCAGTGTGTGCAGTGGGACTCTTATGTATTTATATGTTTTTTCCCCCACCTATTTTAACCAGCTGTGTGATGCAGTAAGCGGTGATAATCACGTCTTTGGCTTGTCAGGGTGTTGCAGGATGTTACAGCAGAAGCTCAAAGCACTTGCTGTCATGTGTTTGCCTAATGAAATCAGACAGGATGGTCATTATCATCATTGTGCATTATTGCAGACACTTCCATCTTCAGCACTGCTAACCCAGGCAGAAAAAAGATCTTAGCTAGCAGGATCATACACAAACACTGAAAAAGTCATGTTTGCAAGCAGATATATATATATATATATATATATATATATATATATATATATATATATGTATATGGCTTTATACAAGCTATGAGGTGCTATAAATGGGGTCTCTGCTTTGTCATCCCGCTGTATTGTGTTACAGCAGCTGCTCTGGTACTGGTGTCATGTGTTCTCATTATAAAAGCGGGACTAGGAGAAGGTTATCAGCGACAGCAGGAATGAAAGAATAACCGAAACACACGCTATTGATCTGTATGCTGCACCATGAAAGACTTTATAATGCAACATATGGAACAGCTTTTGTTGTATGTGCAATATATAAATAGCATTTTGTAGTGAGTCATGCTGAAAGCTTGACATTTTCACAGGGTGCATTATTTTAAAAAAAGAGGACTTTTATGATTCTCTTGGCTTTAGGCCTGTAATGGTAGGTAGGATTCTCTATGTGGCATGTGGCTGTTATTACAGATAGATATTGCTTTATTATAACAGTTAAAAAATACAAAAAGATTTATCTTGGAGAAATTTGCACGAATCAAGACTGTTTGGTCACCAACTCTGGAGTCCTTTTGTGTAGTCCGGGAGTAAATCTTCTGTTGACATGAGGGGTGGGGTTTACTCTAAAGGCAGAATACAGTATGATCTGGCAGCCACACCAGGTAGATCAAGATTAATATATAAAGATGCACTGAAGAGGTGATATATCCCCATATTCTAAAACCAAATTTATGATTGCACACTTCTCAAGTAATAAATACCCCTGAAGCAGTAGTTATTGCTTTGTAAGCTCCTAGTGCCCGGTGTAGGGCTGCAGTAACCGCTACAAGGGGAAGAACTTGCTTGCCTTTTAATTCTAAAAATCAACATTATCAGGTAATGCGATCAAGAAGGCAACTTCAGCTGAACAATTAGACCATTTGTCATTCTGACTACACCAGCGGCATGAGGTCTAATGTGCTGACAAGCTAACTACCTGACCCATGGCTGTTGCAGAGAAGCTCTGAGTGGGACATGCATTCATAAAAAGCATAATGGTTGCCATTCCTAGAACACTGTGTGCTTTGAATAATTGTATGCTTTCGAGTGTCAGGTCTATGCTTTAATTGATATTAGCATTTTTGCACCCTTTGCTTAGTAAGTGCTATCTTTGATCAACAGTGCTTTAATCATGTTTTAATAGTCTATCCCATTACCTGAATTTGAAAACTTATCTAAACCAATGTTTCCTATCCCATGTTTATACTAAACAACCACACCGATATAATTTGCACATTATTTTCACCTGATGTACATATTCTGTGTTGATGTACATATTCTGTGTATTATTGTATTTTTTTTAAAATATATTTTTCTCTTCTGTTACATATGCTGTATATTTGTTGTTTCTTTGGCTGCTGTTTATGACCGAATTTTCCCTGGTGGGACTATTAAAGGATTATTCTATTCTATTTTATATAAGCTAATATGAATAAACAGCAAGTATACCACTCTAATTTCAATCTTAAATCTGAAATAGACTGCTGAAAGGGAGGGGGTAGAATATACAATAGACATTACCAGAAGGTAACTGCAGTTTAGAAAAAGCTGCTGTTGTAAATGCCAATTCCTGTAAAACCTGAGTATTTTGAGTCAGTTATTAGAAACTGCTATGTCCAGCCACAAATTTACTTGCTATCATTATAATTATACCAGCCTCTCTGCTCTGAATATCTGCAGTACATGTTTGTTCTTTAATCTTAAGGTTTTTTGTGCAGGGTCCCAGATAAATAAGCTAATTCTAAAAAACGAAATAAGTATGCAGAGGCTTAGACAACACCATATATACCATATAATAGGGATGCAATCATACCACAGTTTTTTACCGATACGATACCAGTACTTGGATCTGAGTATTTTCCGATACCGATATTTCTACCACCAAAAAAATAAAAACTTAATGAAGATGAAGACAAAACTAACATTTCAAGTGAAAAAGAAACCTTTTCTATGAAATTATTGCAGAGATTCCACAATGTAAAACATTCCTGAAATTTTCACCCTACATTTTTCAAAAACACATTCCCAAATTAAAATTAAAGCTGTTCTTGAACCATTTTGAGTAGAGACATCGCTGAGGTCTTTTTGGAAAGCAAACACCATAAAATGTCTCCGATAACTGTGTTTATACGTCTGAGTGCTATTGTTACCAAGCAATATTCATTTTAATAAACTAAAGAAAATTACATTTTATTTCTGCCTATTTATTTCCTTAGAATACATGCTCTAAAAGTGGCTTTAGAATGAAGTGCTGACCTAAAACACTCTGTGGGTGTAAAGCCTGAATTACTACCTTCATCCACAATGAATTTGACATTGAAAAATAAGAACGTTAATGGTCTGCAAATATTTTTCGAACTACAGGTCAAAGTTGACCAAAAGCGTGCCACGTTTCCAAAAGGGTTTGTTACTGGTGCGCATTGTGCGTAATTCTCTCATGTCTCTGTTTTTGATACACCATTTTCTGCTCACCAGTAACCATGGAAGAGATGAAGCCGCCCCATCATTTGAGATATCTGCATTTACAGCATTCCATTGGCTATTACATGCGTCAGTCATCATAATTCTGCACGTGATTGGTTTGAATGACATTCAGAAAAAGGAGGGACCATGGATGGACAAAGGTTACTTTCCATCCATCAGCTATTGGCTGTGATGTGTCACATGAAAGGAGTTACCCAGATCAAGGAAGGTGTAGTTTAAATGCCAAAACTTCAAGGCATGCACAGTGACATTGTAGGTTTTTGTTTGCAATTAGCGGATGTGACGACTTTGGAAATGGAGAGGAAGGATACAGAAGGGTGAGGACCACAAATTTCTGAGGTGCTATTTTTTTGTGTTTTATTATTGCTGTGGACACACCACTTTATTAGACCATTGGACCATTATAGATGTAAACAGACCATTTGTTTTCGAAATGGATTGGTATTGGAATACAAAGGGGTAAGTTGCACATTTTTTCTCCCTCTAAAGTGTTTTTTTCCTAAAAGCACCCGTGTCTACAGTTATAAGTGTATCCTTGGTATATATTATCAAAATATCCTTGTCATATATTATTAGAATCACAAAACTTAGTGTTGTAATGATATAAAATATGTATAAGTTCATAGAAGTCAGAATATCAATGAATTTAAACTTGGAAGTTGGTCGGGGTCAGATCCGAGCCATAGGAACGCTAACGGCTAAAACTAAGTATCTGTGCAGTGGCATTGGTTAACTTAACGAGTATGAGTATATTAGAATGGCATACCAGTATTAATATTGGTGCATCCCTACCATATGCTGTGGGAAAGATTCAGAGGAGTCCTGTCAAACAGCAGAGTAGTGTAGGAATTTAATCAAAGGAATATATAAATAAGGTCAAGGACATATGTTGGTAACATTTTGTGAACATTCTTTAACAACTTATATTACCATTTAACATCAGTAACTCAGCTAGGTAGCTTTGACAGCAGTGTTACTGTGTATTTTCTTTTGACATCAGTCTTCCAACAGCCTGCAAACATTTCCAAAGCCTGCTTGAACTAGCAGATACAGGTTGAAAGCAACTTTATTCCTGTTGCCCATATCACTTATCTATAGAACATAGTGGGCTGCTGCATGGATGTTTCTCCAGATATTACTCTGAGAACTGCAAAGCAACCGTCAAATGGCTATCTCATATTTTCTCAATCTAGTCAGTGAACCACATTAAAAGAAGGTCATGCTAAGCAGCCAAATTTCCAATTGCAGTGGGCTTTGACATCAAGCAACACACACGTGGCTTCCTTGCCATCACTCTAATCTTAACTCGTTGCACAGATTTTGGATCACATTTAAGTCGGGACTCTGGCTTGGCCATTCCAAAATGTAAATGTTACTTCCGGTCAGAAGAAACCATGTTAATCTGTAACATGTAGCCGATGTGTGGAAAAAAATGATGGAAATATCTGTCAAGTTTTAACCTCAAGCAAAATATGACCAGAGTATTGTTATTCTCAGTTTCTGTGCATTTACAGAGTGACACCAGAATCAGGTGTCTTGGCACCAACTCTAATGATTATAGAATTTGTGAGTTTAAGCATTGTGTTTTAATATCCTACCACACCTAAATCAGAAAGCTATATATTGTATGTTGCCCCAGTGATAATATCACATTGAGGTATATAATACTATACAGTTAAATAGCAGAGAAAAGTAGTTTGATTTGGATCCACAAGGTTTGTTATATATTTCCTCTGAAATATATTTTGCTTTTGGACTCTTGGCTTTCTTTGCATTGGTCCCTCTTTACTTGGAGATAAACAACAAAGAATCTGAATATAATGTGATACAAACCATGAAAGACTTGGAATAAGTGGTGTCTGCAGCTTGAAAAAAAGTAGTTAATTCAGTGAATATAGGATCTCATATGAAGACAAGAGCAAGCAAAGGAAGGATAAAATAAGTGGCAATTAAGTGAGTAACAGGAAGCAGAGTGAGAGATGTGTTCCTCCCTGGGCAAGTAAAGTTGTCCAAGTGCTCAAGATGTTAAAAAGAAAGTTTAAGAAATTGCATTATCACAGTAGTCAAAAAGATCAGAGGAGACACCACCAAAGCAGTGAAGCAATTGAACTAGGGCTATACTTTTTGAGTTTTCTTTCTAGGTTTAGTAACAAAGTAACATGAACAAAGTGGAGGTGCACTTAAGGCACTTAAAATTGGAGGAAACACAGGTAAATAACACAAAGGCCTCAACAGGAAGAAAACACTTTCCACATCTCAGCTTTGCTGCATCATAAATTTCAAAAAATAGGGAAAAGAAGGAGCAATGCAATATTACATTGAATTGTACAAATTAATAAATTGATATATGTTTTACTGATATGACACATTTGATATGGCCAATATAGATTCTTCCTATTCATCAATAAAAAATAATGTGTGTTGTGGCCAGATAGATTTTATTCATGCACCTTTTAGGAAATGATGTTGCTTTACAACAAGAAGACTGGGTTTGCTTTTACACAACTGAGACACCAGCAGTCAAACAAGATGATGCACAGATGGGCATCTCAGCTACATTATAAATTATTTTGTGAGCTTGACAGTGAGTCTGATGATTTCAGGGCCCCGTTCTTAACTGTGCAAAGGGTACTGTACCTTGACATTCATGTAATGCATTCAGGGGATCAAATGTTTTTGTCTTGCCATAGTGAAAATTGATCAGCAAATTTTATTATTTTTATAGGTCTTTCAACAGATAAAATATCACATGACAATGTAAATAAAAATTAGAGAGATCAGCAAAACCTGCATGAAGTACTATTTGAAGCTGCATAAATCAAAATGCACAGACAACATCTCTTTTGTGTCTGCTCATGTTTTGTTATATCTCTGAGATTTACATTTTGACTTCATAACCTTTGAAAATAATGATTCGAGCATGTTTCTTTTAATCTCTGAGGCTTTCCGTCTCATGGCTGAGCAGTATATCTGAATAATAAAAACTGTCATTTATTGTCACAGAGCATGAATGTGTGCCTGAAGTATGTTTTTTTTAATAACAACACTAAGTTGCAGTTGTTTGTTTCAGACTACTGCAGATGAAAAGATGACAAATATTCAAGCTGACCCGTTTGGTGCTGCGTGATTACTGTCACATGTAAAATGAAGCTGTTGGAACAAGCTGAAAGTAAAGTTGGGAGCTGTTTTAATTGCAATACACAAGAAAATTAGAAAAAAATCTTGTTAAATGAAAATCTAATGTTGAGAGAAAGGGTAAAAATATAATATTTTAAAAATTAGGTGATACAATGTTTTTTCGTTTCTGAGACTGGTCAGAGTCATTAAACAATAGGTCTTTGCAGATAATGAGTCCAAATTAACGCAATGATAGTAAAACTTGGCAGCTTTAAAGTTTTGGAAAACATTTATTAAATATTTAAACCAACTCTCCTCTAGCAGATGTCCTCTTTTCTGTCTTATTTTCACTCTTAAATGTCACATTTTTTATAACATAGAAAAATCACCTTGACAAAATACAGTTTTCAAAATTTAATATGGGGAAATGGTTATGCAAGCCATCCTGTTACTAGATAAGATAAGATTAAAATTGTTCCCTAAACCTAATAAAGGTTTCCAGCAGCATATAGAGTAATTTGTTTGAGTAATCACACTCATGTAAAACAATAGAGGGACTTGAGGTAGCTTTTTCTATTAATACAAAAATAAAACTTGGTACTTTTTCTAATCAATGCATGACTGTTAGTTTTATCATTTTTTTCTTCTAAAATATCACTAAGCAAATGTGTTTGTACTCCTGGTCCTTTGTCCTGTGTGTTGTTGACTTGTGACCTGTCCTGGCTAAAAACCAAACTGCCCTCAGCACATTCTGATTCATGTGCAGATATTCTACAGTGTTTACTGAAATTCAGTAAAATGTTGAATGTTTAGTGCCCTTAATAGCTTGATGTGATTTGTCATGCAGGTGATATTTAACTTCAGCCTATATTACTAAATAAAAGACAAATTAAACTGTCAGAAACCATGTTCAGTGATGGAAAATCTGTCATTCAGCTTTTTCAGGTGACCCCCTGAGTAATAATGATTAGAGGATTATGTAGTTATGATAGTTCTGGTAAGCACCTGTCATAATCCAGGTATGCCATATTTGACCTGTCTGGAATAACTAAGTTCATTTGGGAAACGCATAGAACTAGCTGTAGAACACATGGCATTCACCCTGATACGGAGCATATCTTTTTTCCAATCCAGATATAAACTTGGGCACCCTCTAAGTTAACCATTTCCTTTTAAATAAGGTAGGAACATTACTCCTGCATCTGTCATGTTAAAGGCAAGGCAAGTGTATTTGTAGAGCACATTTCATACACAAGGCAATTCAAAGTGCTTCACAGTTGCATAAATTAAGGAAAAAAAACAGAAAAAAAGAGAAAAAAACATCAACTTAAAAAAATTATTACAATAAAAAGCAATAGTTCAGATAAAATACTTTCAATTGTCATATGCACGGGTAAAAATAACTGTTTTCAGCCTGGATTTAAATATTGTTAGAGTTGAGGCTTGTCTCACATCCTCATGAAGACTGCTCCATATTTTAGCTGCCAGAAAGTGAAATGCAACCTCACCGTGTTTATTGTTGACTCTGGGAACCACCAGGAGACCCCTCCCTGAAGTTCTCAGTGCCGAAGATGGTTCATATGTCTCTAACATGTCAGAGATGTACTTAGGTGCCAAAGTATGAAAAGACTTGTACACAAGCAGAGCTGTTTTAACTTCTATTCTCTGAGCGACAGGAAGCCAGTGCAGAGACCAGGGCACTTGACTAATATGGTCATATTTCCTGGTTCTTGTCAGGACTCGAGCAGCAGCGTTCTGGATTTACTGCAGCTGTCTAACAGCTCATTTAGAGAGGCCAGTGAGCAGGCCGTTACAGTAGTCTAACATGCTGGAGGCAAATGCATGGATAAGTCTATCTAAGTCTGGTTTCGACACTATTCCTCTGATCTTAGTAATGTTTTTCAGATGGTAAAAAGCTGTTGATGTTATTGCTTTTATGTGGCTGTTTAAGTTCAGGTCCGAGTCCATGATTACCCCTAAATTTCTAACCTGAGTTTTTGGTTGAAAACAGAGAGACTCACAATGACTGATAACACTTTCTTTTGTGTCTGTGGGCCGAAAACAATAATCTCAGTTTTGTCTGAGTTTAACTGGAGAAAGTTATTTTGCATCCACACACTAATCTGTTCAATACAGTGACAGAGTTTATCTATAGGCCCATGTTCACCTGTCGTCAGTGACACGCAGATCTGAGTCATCTGCTTAGTTATGGTAAGACACATTATTGCTGTTAATTAGCTGATCCAATGGAAGCATGTACAAGTTGATTACAAGTGGTCCCAAGATTGACCCCCGGGGGGACTCCGCAGGTCATGTGAATTTTGTGTGAGACACAGTTGCCAATTTTGACAAAGTACGTCCTGTCCTTGAGATAGGACTTGAACCAGTTTAGAGCAGTACCAGAGATTCCCACCCAGTTTTCTAACCCGTGAAGTAAGATCCCATGGTCCACTGTGTCAAAGGCAGTGCTCAGGTCTAGCAGAACTTAAACTGAGACTTTTGCCTGCGTTGGCGGATATCATTTGTCACCTTGATCAGAGCTGTCTCATTGCTGTGGTGGGGCCTAAAGCCTGACTGAAAAGTATCAAACACATTGTTAGACAGGAGAAAGTAAGTGAGCTGTTCATATACTACTTTCTTTAGGACGTTTCCTAAGAATGGTAGGTTTGATATGGGCTGGTAGTTTCCAGCACTGTGGCATCAAGGCTGCTCTTCTTTAGAAGAGGCCTAATGACCGCATATTTTAAGGCATTTGGGAATGTTCCAGTCTGTAGTGAGATGTTAACTAACTGACCAAGTTGTGGTAACAAGCTACT
This sequence comes from Apricaphanius iberus, assembly GCA_028564705.1. NCBI lineage: Eukaryota > Metazoa > Chordata > Actinopteri > Cyprinodontiformes > Aphaniidae > Apricaphanius > Apricaphanius iberus. Next base: position 197,994 of record JAPXFQ010001299.1, read on the forward strand.
CAGCACAGACTTTATAAATCGAGTGGGTAATTCATCAAGGCAGCAAGTACATGAACTTAGACCAGAGATAACCTCCTCGATTGTTTTGTCACTGACAGGTGTAAAATGTGTCAGCTCAAGGGGTTTATCTCGAAACATTTGTTTTGTGGTGATTATGGAATTTTTAATGTCTTGGACTTTCTTATTAAAAATATTGCAAACTCATTGCAGTTAGATGCAGAAATTAGTTCTAAGGGGCAGTGAAACTTGAGGATTAGTTAATCTGTCCACTGTGGCAAACAGAACATGAGAATTGTTTTTGCAGTTGGGAATTATTTCAGAGAAATACTTCTGTAGAAGTGTTTTTGTGGAGCAGACCAGTTGGTGTGTCAGACATAAATTTGTGCCTCTGACATGGTTTTCGAGTGATATTTTGTAGAGAAACAAAAAAAAAATGTGCTGCATGTAATAACAAGACTTCCAGATACACAAAATTGTGGCTTCTGGTCTTCTACTATTTACATGAAGGTGACATTGATTTAGCTCAAGCTTTCAGTTGTTGCAGCTGGTCATATTGATCAATAACTTCTACTGGAGTAGCATTTCCCTTAAGCTCCCCCGAGCAAGCCAATTAAGACTGCTGCATGCTCTCATCCAGAATCTGAAATGTGCACAAACACAATCTTCCCCATAGTCCCATTAAATAATGCATAAGAACGATATATTATTGTACTGCGCTTACTACCACAGGTCTCACAAGTCCTATTAAAACTTTCTGCTCTCTGCTAAGAAGCACGGGATACAATGTATTGCATTTAATGCACTCCTCAATCTTGACTGAGGCATTAGCAAAAAAAAGAAAAGGCCTTTGTGAATTACTCCTCCTGAATATGCCACTGTGATGAGAGACTATTTTGTCCTCACTTATTGATTTGTTTGTCAGAAAGTCATATGGCGTACTCTTCAGCAGACTACTCTAGCCTCATTGGGGATCTCTATGTCTGTTGGCTATTTAAGAATGGAAGACAACAGAAACATTCACTGTTCCACTCAAATGGACATTTAGGTGTTCTTACAATCTTGAGACATTTGTTCAGAGTCTGATTTTACAGAAGTAATATCTTGCATTTCTGAAAAGAATGAAATAAGCTTTTAAATGATCTTTTTATCCTGTCATTATATGAAATTATCAGTGCATGTTCAACCAAAACAACAGATTAAACTATATACTTTACTTTTTTTAGTTTTATATTGTGCATCCATAATAAGAAAATACTGTTCCTTTAACAGTAAACGATGAAAAAAACAACAACTTCTGAAATTTTTCATTTTGGCCTGAATCCATAAAATCTGTTACCTTTGGTGAAGTCTGTATTAACAGTTCAAAAACTAAAAATGTATTGATTTATTCTTTCTTTTCTTTTTACCTTTGCATCTTTAGCTTATGCAGTTCACTCACTTTTTTATGCAACTCCAGAATATTACTCTTTTAATCCTCGTTATAAACCTGTGACACTTTGATAAATTGGAAAAACATATGAAGTACATTCTGAGCAGACTATTTTTACAGTTAAGCTTGGCAAAAATACAGCACAAATAATTATTGATCGCTGTTGTCAGCAGAATTTATTCTACTTATTCTACTGAAGGCAAGTGTACCTTCAATATTCTGCAGGTGGATTATTTGTCTTTTGCACATCGTGTTTGATCATTATTCTAAATATTAGTATGAAATTGAGACAGACTGTTGACATTGTATCAAAATAGGTCTTTATAACCTTAAATGAGAATGTGCACAGCATGATCTTTCTAGCTGTATTTTTATTTTGGTAAGCAGTATAACACCTTTAACCAGCAGAATAATGCACACAGACGTGAAAACATACTGTAAAAACTTATAAGGAAACTTAAACATGAAGATATCTTGGATATGAAGATCTTGAAATATGACATTATTAATGAACAATGTTTTGCAAAGCTATTCTGCTTATTTACATATTTTGTCAAATGGCAACCACAAACCTTAGATATCTTTTGGGGGGTTGTATGTGAAATACTATGTATTATTGAAAATAGAGGGGGAGGATTTTGTTTTTACTTATTTTTCAAAAACCGCAGTTGATGTTCCAACCACTACCTAGAAACTTACATTTTTGCCCATTCTGATTTGCAAAAAAGTTTTAAGCTCAGTCACACTAGAATGTGAGGGTTTACAAACATAATTTAAAGTCTGGTCACATATTCTCAATTCAATTTAGGTCTTGACTTTGACTAGACCATTTTAACACAATACATTGTTTTGATTTAAACCATTGTAGCGCTGGCTGTGTTTTTACAGTTGTCCTGCAGGAAGGTGAACCTTTTCCAAAGTCTCAAATAGTTAACAGTTTCTTTGTTTTAAGATTACCCAGTGTTTAGTATATATTTCTTTATTCCCATCAATTTGACCAGATTATCTGTTCCTTCTGCGAAAATGTCTTCCCACAGCATAATGCTACCATCCTGTTTCCTCTTGGGATGGTATGTTCTGTGTGATGTGCAGTCATAGTTTTCTGCCTCTCAAAGCAGTTTGCACTTAAGCGTAAGAATTCAGTTCTGGACTCATCAGAGTAGGAGACTTTCTTCCAGATGACTGCTGTCTCTTGTACATGCCTTGTGGTTAATCACAAACAGGACTTGTTAAAAAAAGGATTAATGTTGGTCCTGTTCACAGATCTTGATTTATTCTCAAGGTACTCTCTTTGCCCAGTGTGCCAATATAGGTGGACGACAATGCCTTGGTAGGTTTGCTGTTGTCTCATTCTTATTCCACTTTCAATTGATGGATTTCATTCTTGAGATATTTTTTTTGTGACCTAAACCTGCTTTAAACAATTTTCTTCCCTGTCTGATGGTTTATTTGGCCATCGTTATGCAGATTGATTAAACACTGAAACACTACACTGACAACCAAAAGATCTTTTAGTGTGAATATTACTTTTTCTCATTTAAGTTATTATTTTCAGAGTGGAGACATCAGTGTATCATTAGTTTTTAACTGACATGCAATTCAACTACTAAACTAATAAACAGTGCCTGATATTGACATGTCCCACAACAAGTCTGGAGAAATGCTTTGTGTACCCTCCAAATCTGTCCCAGATATCGCTGCTGGCCTACTATTTTGAATTTAGCACATTTTCTGCACTACTTAGTGAAGTTAGTGAACAGACTGCTCTGGCCAAAAAAAAAAAAAACAACAGAAAAACTAAGCCAGTAACTATGAGATTGTTAAATTTTGTTGAAAGCTACAATGTGATATGACTTCCAATAATTTTTTACTGTATATCATTTTCCACACAACTGACAACATCACTGTTAAAAAAACAGTAGATACTTTAAATAAAATAGGGAAACAAAGCTGAAAAGAGGGTTTTCTGTCAAGACCCTTTTCAGGTTGATTCTTTTTGTCTGTGAGGTACTGACAGTATCAAAAAATGTATATTGTATATTCCTCTAGCAGAACGCCATGTAAAAGTGCACTTTATTCCTTGTGCAGCTACCGGCAAGTAACAGTGCAGCTTCTGACAAAAATAGCCCCTCACCACCTTCAGGGGTCTGTTACAGGCCTTACAGTCTCCTGGAGGCCTCCTTTTTATAGGGATACCTTGGCAACAGAAAATAATCTCTAACTGGGTGTAAAACAAAAAAGATGGTAATTTTTTTTTATTCTTTCGTGATTTTGCTTTTTTTTTTCCAATGGAATTGGAAGTATTTTCCCATCAAATTTATTTCAAATCAAATGACAATGAGATTTATTAGATATAGAGAAAAAAAAAGTCTGGCTTTAATTCTTGTGCCTTTACTCTAATACGTTTAGATAAAATCCAGTGCTGGTAACTGACTCTAGCATTCGCCTAATTAGTAAATAGAGTCGTACCTCGGTGAGACGTCTTATGGAGATCGGTAGCTAATAGGCAAGATATCGGGATGATATCGTCTAGGGAATTATCGCCGACCGTGAGCCAAAGTAAACCAAATTATTTCCGACCGTGAGCCAACGTAAACCAAATGATTACCAACCGTGAGCCAACGTAAACCTGAGATAATTAAAGGATATGTGCTTCGATCCCAGCCTTTATCAAGCCTTCGCTCTCCCATTGACACTGGCTGGAACAATTGATTTTCAGCTGCATCACTTCAATACCACAGCATTTTTGGAAAATGAGCCCTTTGAAAGATAAGTCAAACAGCAAAAAGTCTGAATGGTTTTCACCACTCTAGTAGCACCGCACTGTTATGTATTGTAGTGGCTGTCGTGGTTAGACAATCATAAGTGAATATTGGAGCAGACCTATCTCTACTCACAGCTGACAGCAGGGTTTACAGCTTACCTGTATCTGATACACCACATTAGGACAAAATGCTTTAGATTCAGAGGGCAGCAAGTTGTGGAGTCTAATGAGCTGAGTACAAACCATTCATAGAACCTTCCACATCAGTGGACTGGCACAGCAATCTCATTCCCCTGAATGACCTCCTCACTTATGTTGCCAAGCACAGCAACAACCGAACATCACATTTAAAACACTGAGCAAAGAAATAACAGAGACAGAAACAAACCTAAATGATCAAAATGCTGTGAACGCCCAAAACAGAACAAACCAGCCAAAAACATGGTTACCCACAATGCTCCTGCACACTACTGGTCCCATAGGCAGGGTAATCACAAGGCAGCACTTAAAAAAAATGAAAAAGAGTCGGATCGGCAAAGTGGTTCCGCACGGTTCCTCCGCCGATCTACGGAGTGCGCATGCATGTTCGAGTGGCATAGACTCATCCCGCCAATTGTTTACCCACCTAAACTGCCAAGTTGTATATGCTGTCATTATTGTAAAACAATACAAAATAATTCAACTGATGCCAAAGTGAACATTAAAAAGAAAACCTGACTATTTACATTAATTTTACTTGGTAGCAATACCTCACCCAGTGAAAACATGCGGTCACAGCCAGCTCAGTATAAGCAACTATCCCCACCAATCAGTGTGAGGATGAATTGACAGAGCTTACTCAAAAAAAAAAGGCTAAACATATCTCTCTAATATCTATATGTATGTATGTATGTATGTACAACTAAAAAGTAAATACCATTACTTTCCAGTTTTGATGTTTTATGCCCTTGAGCTTTGCCAAGCCCATCAGTTATTGCTAAACTGACAATGTATGCTGATTATCCTTTCAGCATGGAAGATAGTATCTTAATGAACTGCAAATGCTCTCTCTAAATTAACAGGAATCAGTGTAGCTAAATAACTTGAACCTTGTTAGTCTAACACCCTTTTTACTCTCTGTTGGACTTTTAGAATCAGGTTAATTTAGAATAAACTTCTTCTGTGTCTGTCAGCCAGACGTATTAAATAAAAAGCAACCTTTTGCCACTAAATGTGTGCAGGAATCCTCTAATCAACTGTAATATTCCAGTTAAAATGCTTTTTTTTTAATGTCCCTCTGGGGTGCTCCTAACCTTCAGCATTGCCCCTGGACTTTTTCTTAGCAAAGTTTTATAAGAAAAATCAGCATTGACATTTTGCACGTCATTTTCCAAACCAAATCTCTTGTGGCATGGGGAACCGTCCATAATGGCCTTCACTGAGGAGATGTGGAAGACATTGACTTACATGTATCGTGAACTGACCAGACATCAGCTAGGTTAAGTCCAACTCTGTGTTCTTAGGAAAAACAATGGTGACATAAGAGTCTCAATCCTCTGCATACCTGTCTATCAAGATACAATGAGAAATCTCGTCAAAGCTCGTCAAAGGAAACATCAGAAGGTCAGCTGTATTTCTGACTATTGTGCACTGAGATGTGAAGCATATCAAATAATTTATGGTTTTGTATTTATATCAATATATGGCAAGCTAGGAACCAGCTCAGCAATGTAGAGATAACCTTGCTAAAGAGTGATTATCTTTGAATAGCCTCTCAGAGTTATTGATGATGCTCCTCGACTTGCTCCAGTGATGTAAGCTCATTAGAATGGACTGAGAAAGTGGGTTTGTGGGGAAACTTGATAAATGAGGAGTGGATAAAGTTCTGTACGAGTTGTTGGATGTGGACTAAAAAACCCTCATTTATGCTGAGCAGGAATGCTGATGTTAGGACATTCATAAACCACGTCAGGCTTCTTCTGGGTGGCTTGGGTAGACTGCTTTACATTAACTACACTATTAAAATGGTTCAGACACAATCTCAAGGTCATTTTTCATTGAGCTTTATCCACAAACATAGTTTTTTGGAACATGATGTGGTTGAAAAATTTCAAACAGAGGCATGCAGTGGTTTCCACCATCCCCTACGATTACTACCCCAAAGAAATATCAGCAACTAATTTCCTTCAGAAGTCCCCCAACTAGGGGGATAACATCCACTTGAATGTTGCCCTCATTACTACACCAACACCAGACAAGTGAGACAAGTTATAGAGAAATTCTTCAATAAAATGCACCTGTGTTCGTCGTCCATAACATACGCCTGCCCATACCATAACTTCACACCCATCATGGCCACTCGATCCACAACTTTAACATTAGCAAACCGCTAATCTACATGACACAACACACACTGTCTGCCATCTGCCCTAAGCAGTGAAAACCGGGATTCATCTGTGAGCAGAATGCCTCTCCAAACTGCCAGACACCATTGAATGTAAGGACTTGCCCACTCATGTCAGTTACGGCAACAAACTGCCGTCAGGTCCAGACCCCAACGAGGGTGACGATAATGAGCTTCATTGAGATGGTTCTGACAGTTTGTATAGAAATGTTCTGGTTATGCAAACAAATTGATGTACGAGGTGTATGGGTGGCTAGTCTCAGATGGTAACGGAGGTGATCATACTGGATGTGAAGGTTTTGGGCTTGTGTGGTTAACCTGGTTTGCGGTTGTGAGGCAGGTTGGATGTAACCTTGCTGTGCAAGATGGATTCTCACGATTTGGAATTTTACAAACTCAGTAGAATCCATTTTGTACCCCTCCAATCTAAA
>JAPXFQ010001299.1:807500-1053235 GCA_028564705.1 Apricaphanius iberus
GATTCGTCGAGTAACTCGATTTACTTAATTCCAAAAATTGCTCGAGGCAAAAACTCTGCCTCGAAGCCTCGTTAAAATCCTATGACGCGCACTATACGCGCAGAGATCTGATTGTTCCACACAGACCATTCTTTTGTTCGCATCTGTGCGAAGCACAACAGCAGCGCGTGATACAGTTTGAATTTAGTTGCCGTTATGGGAGTAAAGATTCCCATAAATGGCAGAAAATGTGTAAAGTTTGGGATCGCTATATTTTGAAAAAAAGAAGAGAACAAAGTACAGTGTATTTACTGCAAAGTAGAGCTAGCGTACCACAGCAGTACGAGCTCAATTATCCAGCATCATAAAACATCCACGTGATTTTTCACCAAGCGTCACCGATACAAGGTAACGTAACCTAAACCCTTATACGTTGATGTGCACTAATTTTAATACTGTATTTGTAGCGATGTCATGATGCTGTTTGACGAAATATGATGTTTAGCTTTGATGTTTTTAAATACTAAACTTATCCAGGTTCCATCGCAAAAAAACCCCCAAAACTCTGGCCAAAGTGAAGAACTGCGTTTTCTCTGTTTTCAGTATATGCTTGTGGACGGATGAAAACAGAGTTTTAAGTGCCTTAACGTCTCTATCTGCGACAAAAAATGCTCCAACATCAAAGTTACAGCATCAAAAATCACCAAACTTCCTGCTGCGCTGCAACCAAAGTAAGAAAAAACATATTTTCTCACTCTCTCCTGACACAGAGACTCCTTTGAGTGTTTAGAATTATTAATAATTGATTATTCCTAAACATTCAGTATCCAGGAGCTGAATAAAGAGGGGCTAAAGGGGCCCAGGGTGGGTCTGGGACTCTAACATCAAAGTAAAAGCAGAGATGCTCTTCTAGTGGAGATCCAGTCTGAGCTGGTCACATTTTAGAGTTTTCAACTGTTAAAAGGACATTTTGTCATTTTGTTTTGCTAAGGTTTATGTGACAATATCGTCTCGAACTCTGCTTGCTTTTCAAACAATTTAAGTGATTAGCGAAAAAGAAAAATCCCCAAAACAATGCAACTTTACACAAAAGCTTTTTCACAAAAAAGTGGATTGACCATTTAGTTTATTAACTTACATTATTGCTGTTGACTGTTATTTTGTCAAGTAAATAAATAAATATATACTGTAAATGGGCTTAGTTTTGGAGTCAAATATTGTAGTTGGAGTTTTCTATTTGTTTGAGAGATAAAAGGAACATGCTTGATTATTTTACTGCCACAAAAAGAATCGATAGCTGCAGCCCTAAGTTTAGGTGGGTAAATCATCGGCGGGGTGATTCTATGCCAATCCAACATGCATGTGCACTCTGTAGATCGGCAGAGGAACCGTGAGGAACCATTTTCCCGATCTGGTTTTTTTATTTTTTTTATTTAGTTATGTTTTTAATTTTTACAAAAGTGCTGCTAGCTGCCTTATGATGACCCCTGTGGTAGACTCTACCATATTGATTCCTTCTGAATCTAAACCTGTTCAGCCAGCTCCAAGTTGAGTTAGGTCTGCTACAACATTCACTCAATCTTGTCTAACCATGACAGCCAATACAGTACATAACGGAGGGATCATACTAGAGCCGCGAAAACCGTTCAGACGCTTTGTTCCCTTTGACTTATCTTTGGAAGGGCTGATTTTTAAGCATGCTGTGGCATTGAAGCGATGCAGCCGAAAATCAGCTGTTCCAGTGTTATGTCAACGGTAGAGCGAGAGGACCAAATGCTTTCCTTGCTCAAGTGGGATCGCGGCGCATAGCCTATAATTTTCTTGGGTTTACGTTGGCTCAAGGTCGGTGATCATTTGGTTTGTGTGGGCTCACGGTCGGCGATAATTCTAATACAAAGGTCTTCCAGATATCTTGCCTATTAGCTACCGATCTCCATAAGACTTCTCACTGAGGTACTTTATGTCAAGCAGTCACATGCGCCCTGATGTCTGCAAGACCTAATTTGTTGTCTGGGTAGTGACAGTTTAGAAAACGGACATCAAAAATGGTGTTGTCATATAAACGTTTCGAAAACGGGTGTTTGTAAAGTGTAAAAGTTACAGGGTGGGTCTTTAAATTGTCTCTTTCGATTACTAAAGGATTGACTTAAGTAACATGAAATGGATTGAAGTGGTTCGGGCAGAGGATACATTTTAATTGTATAGTGGAGGATTTTTCTGCATTAGGTGGATATTTGACACACATTTGTTTCATCACAGTGGAGACTCCCTTCAATGTCTGGCCAAGAGCTGTGCTCATGGAGTGGATACATCACCACTGAAGGCTCTTGCCTGAATGCGTTGTTTTCGGTTAGGGACCATCGCTAAATTTCCATACATCACAGAAAATAATTAAATACCTGTGTGATCTCCTGACAAAGTAACCTCAAACTTTATTCTAACTGCCGAGTAGAAACTTGGTAACAGAGGAATCTGTGTCTAGCCTAACCTGTGCTGTCAGGACACACCATTTTAGGAAATAATCTCATAAAAACACTCTGGTCTTGTTTCACTCTTCAGAGGCCTTTCTCTTCCTCTCATAAACCTCAAAGACTCTTTTTCTCTTGAGAATCACAGCCATTTTCAAAAATTCTGGTGTGAAATGTGAGGCAGAATGAATCAATAATGGCGTAGCAACAGATAAACATGTGAGAGTATGCATGCAGACTCTCAGGATGATTGACAGTAGGTAGGACTGTCTAAGTATAGTCATAATAGTCTAGGTGATCCACCTGGAAGAAAAAGATCCTCCACAATACCTTTAACTATGGGTAGTCAGACGGATATTACGTTTTCATTTACTTTTTCAATGCACTTTAGGTATGAGGGCAGCTTGAAGTAAACTGGCTTTTTTTCAGTTTTACATTTTACCGTTTAGAGTCAAATGTTGTAACTAGTAATTTAATGCACAATCTGACACATATAAAAGAAACAGCTCTAAAGCTTTGTGTTTGAAAAACTGAAAATCTCTGCCTATCCTTGACTTTACCTTCCTTTCAATTTCTGAAATACTCAAAAAAGATTTACCCTGGATGCTGGGCATAAGCGTTTTTGTCCGCATACTAGATAGTGGGACCTCCGAGTCAATACTGTGTCATGTTGTTTTGTCAAGGTCGTGGAGTGCAGCGGCAAACATGCTATTACTGCGAGTCTTGTAGTTATTGCAAAAAAAAAAAAAAATGAAAAAGAAAAAATAGTCAGGGGACATTTCCATTTGTGCTGCAGTGCCACACAGAAGGACAAAACTGAGGATGATCAAAATTCTGTCTGTCTGTGTCGAAATGTAGTAAACAGTCAATTAGGGGAAAGAGACAGATGACAGGTTCTTTTATGGTCATGGGGACAGAAGCTTCCATTCACAGTGCTGTGGTAATGAGGAGGAGAGCTGATGTCTCTGCTTATGAATATGACATTGTTCTCTCTGTTCTCTGGATCTGAGAGACCTCACTCTATTGGCTGCGATGTTTAGACAGTGACAATCAGGCTCACATGGAGAAGGGGGGGGGGATGCAATGATTTTGTTTTGAAAAGGGACAGAGAGTGCACATTAGTATGGGTGATGGAGCAATTACAAGCCATCATTAAGGCTCACAGCGCAGCACTTTTCTAAATGAAAAACTCCAATGGTCAGATATCCACGCTAACCAGAACCACGCAAATAATATTCACTATTATGAAGTTGCTCAAAAACAGTGGTGAGACATGACACATTCAACCAGTCTATGTTCTCCCTGCACTGTTGCTTCATTACTTCTTATGGCCCATCATCCAGCTCTAACACGTAACATTCAGATGCCAGTAACTGCATTTTTACAAGCAGAGGTGAAGGTTAGGGTTTTAACACCCTTAAACCTCCCATAATTTGGTCACAGTGAACAGCTTCTCCTCATATATTATATGCAGTGAGTGCGAAAACAAAATGTGATTGATTGCAAATCGACAATTAAATTTATCTATATTAACTGAGAATCAAACAAAAAGCTATATTTAAGTAAAGATTTTTGCTGCATCCACAGATGACATTTAAATAGGCAATGAATTAAAATAAAAGAGAAAAAAAGAGTGTAGTTTTTCTTTAAATGGTAAATTGACTTAATCAATATACAGCTTTATACTGACCACTCAAAGTGCTTTACGCTACAGTGAAATACACTCAGTTGCTCTGACAAATGCTCACACATTCATACACCCATACATCAGTAATAGATAATCATTTATTTGCTATTTTTTTTCAAAACATCAAATAATGTAAAACGTATTATAATGGTTTAAAAAAACATTTTAGTTTTAATCTTATTAATGCTTGTATTTTTATAGCAAGTATTGTTAAAATTAATATTACATATCCCGATGTCCAAACATGTTGAAAAACAAGCTGGTTTTCTTTATTGTACCCTAATTTTTTCTCAGAACTGTCCCTTCTGAACTGTATTGCCCCTTACAAATTGGCGTTGTCCAGTGTTAAAGGCTTACTAAGAAAGAAACATTTCAAAACATGGGCCTAAAGGAAAGGAAATTGTTACTTCATCTATAAAAACCTTCCTACAGACAGGACTGTTACCAAGACTTGGTCAGTTTGGTCTGTGTTTCATAATTTTCTGGTGGCAAGTTAAGCTTAATTCAAGCTTTTTTTTTCCCTGTTTTAATTTCAAGTAATAATATTAGCATTGGCACTAAGCAATAATAAAACAATAAAATTCTTCTTTCTCAGCTGATTGGTTGAACTTATCGGCTTTTGGTTGCTGTTCATGTGCATCCGTTTCTAGGCAACACCATCATCCATTTGGATTCCTGTTTCTGATGATTCAGACATTCAAACATTTACTTTCCATTAGCATTTTTTTTCCATTTAGTTACTAACTCTTAACTAATCTCAAATAAATGCCACCCTGGGCTTGCTGTTGAGTTACCAGTGTGTTTACAACAGTAGCTTAAACATATAATTTTTTCAGCAAAAACAGATAGAGATACAATTTTTTTTAGATTAATTCATCAATCAAGCTTTTTTCTTGCTGATGAAGATTTTCAGTTTTTTTTATTCATTTATGAATTATTTTATACTTTTTTCACTTTAACACATAACAGGAAAATATTTGACTACGAATAGCAAGATTACATGTAAAGTCTATGGTTCAGTCAGTCAGCGGGGTGTCAGAGTTTTAGTGCCGTTTTGTGTGCATTGGCCGCGCCAATTTTTGAGTTTGTCCTGCGTTTCAAGTGGCAAATGCAAGCAACTCAGAAGTTTATCTAGCTGAACTTTTGTTGCTCTTAACACTTTTGACTCAGTGCACTAACCAATCAGAGCGTTTCACTGTAGTGTTGTGGCCCGACATCAACGTTGTCTAGCCCACCATGATCCAGTAGTGTTTAAAACATCAGGCCAGAGAAATGCCCGCTCACACAGTTTGCAAGCTTCGGCTAAAAAAAGGAATTAGTGTCTGACCTGCAATAACTAAACAGAGTCTATTAAGGGAAATTTGTTGATTTCTAATATCAGGCTGATTGAGTGACGGATCCCTATTATTCTTGTAAATGGATCTCTCCTCTGAACATGTCCAAACCATCTCAGTCTCGTCTCCCTGGCTTTATCCCCAAAACATCTTACATGAGCTGTCCCTCTGATGTACGCAATCCTGATCCTATCCATTTTTGTCACTCCCAGAGAGAATCTCAACATCTTGAGTTCTGCAACCTCCAGTTCTGCTTCGTAGGGCTGAGCGGTATACCGTAAATTTACCGATTCCGAAATTTATGACTGTTATCGGTAAATTCGGTATTTTAAAAAAAAGGTTCCTTTAAGCATGAGCACTCCGCCTTAGTCACGTCATTACGTACAGTAATGTGACTTTATCATATGCAGCTAGCACTATTGAGTAGAGACGGCACTGTATCCAGCAGAGAAAACGCACTACTAAAGCAGCTGTGTTGCACAATTTAGCGAATATTAAGACTCCTCTAGCGACTGTTTGAAAAAATGAGTGACTAGCAACAAATGCAGTGACTTTTCATGGTGTTATTGGATGTTTTTGAGACTCTAATGTGGAGCATGTTACTGCATTCACTGAGCAGTGGTTGACCCAAAGCGCTCCCAGCCCAGCAGCTCTGCCCGCACTAGTCCTGCCAGTCGGAGCAGATACCATCTGAGTCCACAATGTTAGTGCAGCGCTTAAAGCCACCTTTGGCTGATCGTGTGCTCCGAAGTAAATGCAAAATCTTTTCTGTTTAAAATACGACTGCACACTAAAACAACATATTTCACTCACAGCCCCTGTGGCTTTCTCATCTGGTCTGTGTGATAATTTCTATAAATCTAAACTGGACTCTCAAGGAGTGGGAATCAAATTCTGAATTGAAAGGCTGTTTGAAGCAGTGCAATAGCAAGAACCTATAACAGTTTCAAGCTCGTTAGACCACTACCAGACCTTGAATACAGTTAGGGAGGGGGACGTTTTTCCCCCCGTTATTATTGTCCACTTACCGTTACCGTGATAAACTGTTCAATATACCGAGGCATTAATTTTAGCTCATATTGCCTAGCCCTACTGCTTTGTGTCTTTTCCTTATCAGTACTGTCTCTAGACTGCACAAGATCGCTGATCTCACTACTGTTTGTATACCTTTCCCCTCAGTCTTGCTGAAACTCTTTCATCACACATCATGGACACTTTTCTCCACCCATACCTACCAGCTTGCACATGCTTCTTCACCTCTTTTCGACACTCTCCATTGCTTTGGACCATTGACCCTAAACATTTAAAGTCCTCTACTTTCCTTACTTCCATTCCCTGCAGTGTTTCTCTTACATATGTATTACCGTGGCGCGCTGCCACTGCAGAAATTCCAGCACCACAGCTACAAAATGTAAACCAGTGAATTTGTAGGCTACATTTTTTGCGCAGCTAGTACGTAATTTAATATCTACGTACGATGGTATGACCCGCCCCTCTTAATTATGCAAAATAGCTGTGGACATGTGAGTTGTGTGTAAAATGTGCGGTAGTCATGTCTGACAACACGATGCAGCAGTGCGGTGAAGCAATTTCAGCTAATCATTACAGAAAAGCTGAGAATAACGAGTCTACCGAAGGCAACATCTGCGCCCCTCCTGCTGTGCTCTGCCTCAGCTCTCTGTCCTCCACTGCTCGCTGCATCTGGACTAAAAGGTAAACTGCGTTTGTGTGTCACGGTCAGCTTTTGGTAAATGTAAACCGTAACGGCTAATGTTACTTTCACTGTGGAAGCATTTAAGCCAAAGTTTAAGTCAAAAAAGAAAAATAAAGATTTGCAAAGGAGTGTTTTTTTGTGTGGAAATCTTCAAACCTGCTGAACATGAGGCTTCATGTCCCTCAGAAGCTTTTGAATAAATATTAAGAACAGTGGCTTGCAACTCTCTAAAGTTCCTCATCGTGGATTTTGCACAGTCTGTAATTATGATGTGGACATAAGCCACCTGGGAGCAAGGGGAAAATTATAAATCAGCACCGATGATGTGTGCATATAAGCCTTAAGCCAGTGTAATTATTACATTCTTAAAAAACAAAATAAAATAATTGCCAAATTAATACCATTTTAATTACACGCACATCAAATATTTCTTTTGATTTTAAATAAATCTGAAATAATAAAATGCAGTTAACCCATGGCTATCAGCTTGTTTAAGCAAACATATATTCAATTCTAGTACATTTTTTAGTTGATTGATGCAGATATTTTAGTCAGGTTAAATTGTAAATAAAACACTTAACTAGTCAAATTTAGAACTATGTACAAGTATGTCTGTTTTTTACAGGCTGTCAGCCCCATGTGGAGGGCAAAACATTAAAGATAGTGACCAGTACAGTACAAAAGCTTTATGTTCTTTATTTAAAATATTCAAATAATAGGGTTTATAAAGAGTGTTGAGTTCATAGAAAAAATGTAACAGCAGAAAAATAACTTTTTTGATTTACACATTTTAAAGGCATTAAGGTATAGATGAGCAGTCTATGACTCTCTTACCCTCATTCATCAGCGCTTCAAAGTACTCTTTCCATCTTCCCATAACACTCCTTGAACATGTAAGTACATTTCCATCCCTGTCTTTGATCACCTATACCTGTTGTAAATCCTTTCCGTCTTTGTCTCTCTGTCTCGCCGACCTATACACATCATTATCTCCCTCCTTACAGTCCAACCTTACATACAGGTCATCATACACCCTTTGTTTGGCCTTTGCCAGCTCTACCTTCACCATGCGCTGCATCTTCCTTTACTCCTGCTTTCCTCAGCTTCCTACTTCTTCTTAGCTAACTTCTTTCTCTGTATATGTTCCTGGACTTTGTCGTTCCACCACCAAGTCTCCTTATCTATTTTACTCCTTCCAGATGGCACACCCTCCTACCCTCCTACCTGTCTCCCTAATCACATCAGCAGTAACTGTCCAGTCATGAGGGAGCACCTCTTGGCCACCAAGAGCCTGTCTCAGCTCCTGCCTGAAAACCTCACAGCACTCTTCTTTTTGTTTTTGTTTCCACCACTTGGTCCTCTGCTCTGTCTTTGTTCTCTTCACCTTCCTCACCATCAGTTTCATTCTACAGACCACCATCCTATGCTGTATAAATACACTCTTACCAATAACTACATTGCAATCACTAATCTTCTGATCACAACGTCTACATAAGATGTAGTCCCACTCAGTGCTCCTGCCTCCACTCTTATAAATCACTTATATTCCTGCCTCTTTTGGAACAAAGTGTTGACAAAAAACATTTCTATCTTCTTTGCAAAGTCTACCACCATCTGTGCTTCTTCATTCCTATCCTGGATACCGAACCTGCTCATCACTTCCTCATCACCAACATGTCTGTTAAAGTCCCCACCACTGACCACCCTCTCAACTCTCGGGATACCCTGCATCAAATAATTTAGTTCACTCCAATATTTCTGCTTTTCTTCTAATAACAGCATTGATCATTATTCCTTCAATTTCAAGCTTCAGACTCATCAGCCTATTTGACACCCATTATACTTCCAGAACTATCTTAGAAAATTCCTCCTTCAAGATACCTCCTACTCCATTTCTCTTTCCATCTACCCCATGGTAGAACGACTTGAACCCTTCTCCTAAGCTTCTAGCTTTGCTACCTTTCCACCTGTTCTTCTGAACACATAGAATACGCACTTGCCTTCTCTGCATCATGTCCACCAGCTCTCCACATTTACCTGTCACAATCCAAACATTCAAAGTGCTTACTCTTAATTCCATGCTCTTGAATTTCCTGTTCTCTCTCTGTCTATCAACACGCCTTCCTCGTCTCCTCCACTGACAAACAGTAGCCCAATTTCCATCGGCGCCCTGTGGGTCAACAGCACCGCTCATTGGCGGTCATTGTTAACCTGGGCCCCGACTGATCCGGTATTGAGATAATCTTTTGATGTGTCGGGACCGGCACTAGTAGTTAACTGTAACTAGTAGTTACAGTATTTTATTATTTATGTGTATTTCATTATAAAGAGTGCAATTTATTTAAGATATCACCCAAATAGGTCGTTTTTATTAATTTTATGCAAGAATTCTATTGTGTATTGGCAATAGGGCTGGGCGGTATGGCAAAGTTTTTATATCACAGATTTAAAAAAAAAACATATAGGTATTACGGTATTAAACAGTATTTTTTTCCAAAACAAGTCTGTTAATATCCACATTATCTTATAATAATGAATAATATATTGCTCTGTTAGCTCCTGCCAGCAGCTGTACTTAGTTAAAAACTTTACTTTTCACACTGCGATGAAGAGCGTGTTGCAGTGAAATCGGTCACCACTGAAACACTTTCACATATTAAATGTTCCAGAAGTCTTCTGAGCTATTCACTAGTACAGCGGTTAATTAAAAAGTAATTTCATAACGCAAATAAACACCAGTTTTAGGTATGAACCGGTATACCATCCAGATCTAATTGACATGTTTTCAAAATAATGATTTTGTAAGTATTTTTTTTTTAACCAAAAATTAACCTAACCAAGCCCTTCAAGACACTGAACTGAACCAAATACAATTTTAGCGTACCATCACACCCATAATATTAGAATTTCAATTTTATCTTAATCCTTTTTCTTTTTAGTGTCTCTATAATTAACATTCATATATTAACAATTGTGGATTGTGTCTATAAATAAACTTTAAAAAATAACAGATTATTTGGTTTTATACCAATGCTATTGACTAAAATAAGCCTTCCAACATCAAGTTTTTTTTTTTATTGAATTTTGTGAGAAGTTGAGGATTCATTTCAATTGATCAAATTCTGTGCTTATTGCCCCAAAGGATCACCTCACAAAATGTGTTCCCTCTTCCATGTGTCATCTGTGATTTCTGAGAAATTTACCAGAAATTATTCACATACAGTACCTTGTTGTTTTTCTGTTTTGTCATGTTACAGACTTGATAAATAAGATAAATTTTCCTTTCAAATATCTATCCAAAGTATCCCATAAAAGCAAGGCAGTGATGTTAAGTTGGAATTAGGGCCAGGCTCTGTCTGGGCCAGTCAAGGGCGTACACAGAATGATCCTAAATCCACTTTTTTTTGTTTTAGCTCTGTGCTTCAAGTCATTGCCATGATGGGAGGAATTATCATCATAGTCTTAGTTTAGCATTTTGGGACGGCATCTTATTATATGGGTTCTGTCATTGACCTTGTTATGGTCACAAACAGAAAACATTTGCACTGCATGATGTTGTCACCACCTATCATCAGAATAGGTCATTTTTGGAATATTTCAGTGGGTTGCCTCACGCCTTATGTCAGTAGTGGCTTCCATTGGGCCACTCTATCTCCACCTTTGTGACTATTCTCTATCCCCCACTCCACTGACAAACACCCCACTTGATTGATTAATCCATTTGGTTTGGCAGTCCAAATTAGAAATGTTTGTAGTGGTTTCAAATTTCTTTTGTTTCCAAATAATGGAGACCACGTTGCTTTTCAATGGTTGCAACAGCTGTCTTGTTTTCTTTCCCCAGATTTTCCTTTTTCCCCCCTCCTTTTTTTTGACACCATTCAGCCTCGGAGCTCCAATAAGAATCTCTTTGCCTTCATTGATTGGTTTCTGCACTATAAGCAGCGAGACCTTATAGACTAATGCATTCCATCCAATATTATGTTAAATTGTAGAAGCATCACATAAAGGTAGCTGGATATTAAATACACCTGAGCTATTAGTTTAATAGAAAATAGTTTGAAAACTTATGTAGCTATAACACATAAAATTTACACTCTTACTGAAGTTACCACAATGACAGAAAATAGGTTATATATATATATAAAGGTCTACCAAAAGGGAGACCCTTGACTACGGTTGACAAGAACTTGCAACATTAAAGCTAAATAAAAGGCGATCAATTGAGAAAAGAAAGAACTGAAAATGAAAGGGGAATCTTTAGTTATTGAGCTCTGGCTAATCCACTACTTCAATCAGAATGAAAAGGGTTCTGGTTCACTAATCGACAGCTGCAGTGTCTGGCTTTTAAAAAGAAGTGTTTTGTTTCTTCTACCAGAAAAATAATGATAGAGAAGAGGCTTGTCGATACAATATCTGCTCTTTCCCTCTTTGGACAACTGTTATCTCCTACGTCCAGTGTGATTTGATAGCGGACTACTCTCTTCAGGAGCCCAAACCAGAACTCTTCTTTGTGCAAAAGATCAAATGGCAAGGAGAGGAGCAGCAGCTTTTTGTGTTCTCCTGGGTTTGTTCAGGCACATTTGAGCCTGATAAAGTAACCACAGTGCACACAGGCACACTGTGGAAACAATGCAGTACTACTGTATGGAGTCAAAACATCGACAGAATGCAAACAGTGCTGTAATCAATAAATCTAAGACCGCTAATACAAAAGCAATCTGCTGCAGCTGGCACATTTTAGGCATTGATGAGTGAAAATATGAAAAATCTGTTTATATACAGTCAGACGTTGGAGGACAGGCATGCTCTTACTTTACACCATCCTGAACAATCAGTCGCTCTCGTTCTCGCCGGAGTGCTGTTTGCAAATGCATTTATGCAGGCATGAATGAAATATTATTCCCTTACACAGCAGGATACAGCCAGTTTCGGGGACAACATTACAATAGCCGGGTCCTTCCAAGTTGCTGTGTTGCTTTTTCAGCATTGCCCCCAAAGCCCCCTAATGTTTCTGTGATTTTATTTAACAACACACCAAGGGATGCCAGCTGGAAAGAACTCACAAATCTTAAGGAAACAACAAAACACAGGAAAGGGTTAGCAAAATAGAAAATCCAGATTTATATAAGCAATAACTCTAAAATGTATTCTGTATTTTGAAAATGTATTTATGCAATTTAATTTTCTATGTAGTTTCTTCTATAAGCCTGTTTATGCATCTACATATCCACCATAAGTAACAAGCATGAGTTTCTTCTCCTTGTGAATGTAAAAATAATAACTTTCATATATGAGTTTTTATATGAAAGTGCAACTGAGGTTGAAGTTAAAACTAATAATACTGCCTTTTTTAAGTTAAATTTATTAGTTTCTATTTTTCTCAGCTAAATGTTTACCTCAATAGAGGAAACCAAGACACAATATAAGATGCAATTTTTATGTAATTGTTTGGTTGCCATAAAAATACCTTTGCTATGGTGCCTTTTCACCAAAAAAAACAGTGGCAAAAATACAAAATGTGCAAAGGTGTAATATATCTGACACCACTTCTACATTAAAATGTTTCAGAAGTCTCGAGTCAATGATTTAAGATGGTATTGAAATTTACAACTAACTGATATGTTCCCAGTCAAGTTGCTCTGAGAAATATTTGAAAATTATGGCATAGCTACACATTTGGTGAATATGGTAACAATTTCGGTGGACATTAATCCCCATTTTCTTCACTCCTGTCTGTATTTTGTGTAGAACCAATGCCCACTGTCACCTTTACTACTCTGGGCTCTGTCATCTAATAATAAATAATCTAATAAATAAGCCAATAATAATTGTATTCCAAACAGTTCTTTGAGATATGAATATTCCGCCCACTAAGACTGGGCGATATGGCCTTTAATCAGTATTATGAAATGTTGAGCAATTCACCTCTAACGATCAATGGACAATAACTACTCCATCAACCTTTTTTTTCTGTAGACGGAGCTGTTGCTTCTTTTCCTCCTTAACTAGCTCTACCTCCCTAGTTTATTTTCCTGAAGGGGGACTATTGAAGGGGGGATATTTCCTGTAGTTGCCTCATTTGCATAATGTGCATGAAATTGTAATGGATGCTGTAAGAGAGGTGTATACATTTTTAAAAAACAGTTTCGGCAGAATTGTTATTTTTAAAAACCATTAATGGTTGTATGGTTGGGGTGGAACTGTTTTAAGATTTTGCCTTTTCAAAATTCTTGAGTTGTCGCCTTTTTATAACATAATTTTTTGCATGAAGACTATACGGTGACACAGAAGTAGCACAGCAATACAAAAGCCACGACGCTACAAAATAAACCACAACAAAACAAAATTAACCACAACGCTACAAAATAAACCACAACACGACAAAATTAACCACAACGATACAAAATTAACCACAACAAAACA
Source organism: Apricaphanius iberus (assembly GCA_028564705.1). Lineage (NCBI taxonomy): Eukaryota > Metazoa > Chordata > Actinopteri > Cyprinodontiformes > Aphaniidae > Apricaphanius > Apricaphanius iberus. The sequence continues at coordinate 821,106 of JAPXFQ010001299.1, forward strand.
AAATTGACCACAACGCTACAAAATAAACCACAACACAACAAAATTAACCACAACGCTACAAAATTAACCACAACGCTACAAAATAAACGGCTGTGGTTAATTTTGTAGCGTTGTGGTTAATTTTGTAGCGTTGTGGCTTTTGTATTGCTGTGATACTTCTGGGGCACCGTAAGACTAGCCTTAAAAATACAGACAGTAGCTCCATGCAACATTTCCAAACGGCTTCAATCAGCCTTTTAATTTAGGGTTTGATTCCCACTCCTGTCTGTATTTCTGAGATTCCAGTTTAAACTGAACTGGCCTAAAACTCGATGACTATAGTGAAAAAATGGCTATGTTAGCAACACAGTCCCTTCATGTTACAGACTGGATGGTGTAGAGTCACCACATTACTGTACGTAGCCACGTGACTCCACCCCATCCAGTCAGCATCTTAAAGGGAGTTGAGCATCATTAAACTAAAACAATTTTTTTCATTTGTAAAAAATTCAGAATATACCAACATGGGCAAAATGAAATCGGTAATGGTCATAAATCTCGGTGTCAGTAAATTTTCTGTGTATTGCATAGCCATAGAGCCCAGTGTAATTGGGATGAAAACATAAAGTATATTCTAGGTGTATTGTGCATTCTTAGTCTCTCAATCAAGTTGATAGGGAACCAAAAAGTAAACCAAATTTTCATATGTTCTTTTGTGTTCTATGTTCTTATGTTAGATGACCTATTAACGTCTTCAAAAGAAACAAAATGAGTTAATATGAATTTTGCTGAATATTTATTTTCTGATATCCAATCTAGACTTCAAGTCAGTTCACCCCTCCACCAACCTATGAATCTTTCTTTCTATCTTCTGTTTATCAATCTATGTTTGTACCACTTTGTACCTTTTAAGAAAACAGTTTCATATTCATGAAGGTAATCATTGTATATGTTTGTTTATCTTTGTAATGTAAACTATGAAGATAAATAATCACAAAAATTATCTGTCCTCATTTAAAAATCTGAATGTGTTTCTGTGGTTGATATGAAACAACCCATAGGAGAAAGACCAAAACTTTGAAAGTATCAATTGGCAAAGGAGGTACTGTGAATGACATGCACACCCTCCAAATGAAAAATTAAATGAAAAAAACAAAAGTTGTTTAAAAAGTAATAAGATTTTTTTCCAATCCAACAAAAAAATAGTTTCAGTTGTTTCATCATATCCTTACATGACATAGTGTGTATGTCCGTTCAAAGAAAAAACTAAACAAAATTATTTTGTATGTACGGCTCTGCAAATGTGTACCCCAAAATCCTTAAAACGTGAACATTGTGGGTGCACTTAAGCGCTAAACCATTCTGTTTCAGCTAATTTCTCCTACACCCTCTTGTATTTAGTTTTTGCTTTGATCCCTGTTTGGGCCAGTCAACTTTGGAAACATGATATACCAAGACAGACTATGAAAAACCAGCATAGGTAGATAATTTCAATCAGAATCCCATAGGTAGTGTTTGGATCCAGGATCCCCCCATATTTGGACAGGACAAAGACATAAATTAAAATTTTAGAAACCAAAGATTTACATGAACAATTCAGATATATCTAAGGGGGATACCTAAGCTGATCTGTAACGATACCTCACCCAGGTCTTAGTTCTCGCCTTTGTTTTCCAAGCATATAACAATACATAACAATAAACTATAACTCTGCACTTCTGTACATACTCACTGTAAAATAACCCCGGCTTGGTGTATATATTATCCTTTATTATTTACGATCTGATATTTATTTGTATTTTTACTTATTTTTGTTCATATTTTTATTTTTTTATTTTTTATTTTTTATTTCACTTATTCAAGTTCTGTACTGGAGGAAAAAGTTTGCCGGAGTCAAATTCCTTGTATGTGACATACTTGGCCAATAAACTGATTCTGATTCTGATATAGTCTTCATTCTCCGTCCCAAACCAGACCAGAGTGAACCAGTCCCACACATTCTCCTTACTTCTACAACAACAGATAAGACATCTCATGCTGGAGTCAAGGTCTCCTAAGTGCAGCACAGGCTGCAGTTTGTTACACATGCACATCTTTTTATGAACATTCTCAGCAAGATTAAACCACACCAAGGTTATATTATAATAAACAAACATAGTAAGGTCTTCCTCCTACATTTAACTTAAAGGCTGAATACGGAACATGGGAACCAAATCTAGTGTGCTGAGGTTGTAGCTTATTCGGTGTGGAGATAGATGCTCTCATATCTAGGAACAACGTCATATACACGAGTATTGCAAAGCTGTTTTACCGACAGCTAACTTTAGCCGTTAGCAAGCTTTCTTACCTTTCTCCATCAGAAACTTTGCCATGTCAGCGTACGTTATGATGCCTTAAAAGTTTTTAATTTGTGTCTATCTGCTGTAGGCTTCTCATAAACTAACTCTAGTTTTAGATCTTGAAAAGTGGATCCTCTTCTGAGAAAGATAATGAAATCTAAGGGGCTTAGACAAGGCAGCTAAACTGAACGAGTGCCCCATTTTCTACAGTAGCCTACATGCCGTGTTGCTCCAGGCAGTTGTTTACAATAGTATCTGGCAATCTACAATGCAACGCTGTTGGCTGGAAAACGTAAATATAAACACAGTGCAGTAGTTTAAATATAAAGTTTAACGGAAAGGGTGCTCTTTCATTCTGCACACCTCTAAACTCCCCGTTGAAATATAACTTTTTTACACAGATAGCTTTTAAGAAAAAAGTTCCACATTCAACCTTTAAACCTGAGCATAAACTATGTCTTGACATGTCTTGATAAATTAAGCTGGCGAAGAATATGTTAGCCCTGATTCATAACATGATTTTCTTTCACACTTATTTTTAAAATCACTGTCCTGATTAGTACAATGTAACCAGTATGTTGTTTAATTACCTGATTAATATAAGACTCCATTGTTAAAAATTACCAAACACTATCTGTTTTATATATACCATTCACAGATTAAATTCTAATATCTTAAAATCATCAGTTATCAAAGCAGCTATAAATGGTGTCTGAAAGGGGTACAAATAGAAACATTTTTACTCATAGAAAACACTAGAAAACATGAAGTAGTTGGGTGGAGTTTTTGAATAACAAAGAACAGTGAAATAGGCCTGATCAGATGCTGGGGTCGATAACTTAGAGAAGCAAAAATACGTAAAACATTTTAATGTGATAAAATAAATATTATTCAGCTAAACATTTCTTTAGGACAAATAGCAGAAAGTCCTGGGCTGAAGTGGAATCAAAATGTGGTTTTCAGTGACAACGCCAATGCATCTACTCACACACATACACACACACACACACGCACACTGACACACAAGAAAAACACTGTCACCTCTGCCAAGGAGGTTATGTTTTTGCCAGGGTCGATCTCTTTCTTAGTTTTGCTGTTTGTTAGTAACATAACTCAAAAAGGTTATTGACTGATTTTGATGAAATTGGATTTGGAAATGTACACAATGGGACTAGGAACAAGTTCATAGCTTTTGGGGATGATCCAGATCACCTTTGTGGCGGGATTGAGCTGACCCAGCAGAGATCTGTGCTCTCCGAGTTCTTTTGTAGAATTTCTGATGTGGAGATTTATTTACACTGAAACTTGTTATCTACTGTATCTTACAGATGCCTATGAGCTGACAGCATTTTTATCCTAGTGAAAAGCCTACCATCATCTTTCTTGCCGTTTGCATTAAGGCAGTGTTTGTATCCAAGACAAGTAGAGATTGAACAAATTCCCCTGATAAGATTTTAGCCATCTTCAATAGTTTAAAAAAGGGAAGAATCAATAGGTGAATGGGTCAAAAACAACATTTTTGAGGCTGTTGATTTGCTTGAGTGCTTGCCAAATAACTGTGTGTGGGAGAAAATGCTGGGATTCTTACTTTGTTCCTTTAGCGTTAACGAAGATGATCATGACTTGACTGAAACTTGAAAAAGAAGGAATCTATCAAAGTAATAGTTTTTCTGTATGACTAATGTGTTAATGTTCTTTTTAGGCTTGAATTAGACAAATACTTTATTGCTGCTCTCATTTCTGTAACCAGCAAGAGCTTGTAATTTTGCCTTGGCATCCTGTCAGTTAGCCTCACTTCTGTGACTTTTCTAAATGCTAAATTACTTTGGTAAAGTCAGGAAATGGCACAAATTTATTTTGCAAAAGTATGCTATGCAAAAATATACATAAAACTGTGTAAAACCATCTTTGGTTTGTGCCAATTGCAGATGCAAGTCTTTTGAAGCATGCCTCTCTACCAGGTTTGTACATCTGGAAAAAGCAATGTTGGGCTGTTCTTTGTTTCTTTGCCAAACAGCTCAAGCTAAATCCGATTGATTCAAGAGCATCTGTAATGACCAATTTTGGTATATGTGTACTTAGTGTGTTACTTACATGGCTTGCAGTAAACTAAAAAAAGGAAATTATTTAGGCTTTCTTTAAACAATTCTTGCTACTTTTCTAAAAACGTAATTATTAGGGAGAGCATAACTGATAGTTGTCCTGCTGACAAATTCTCCAACCCTCAAGAATGGAGATTTTGTGTTACTTTATACAAAATCAATAAAAAAAATTCCGGTCATAATCTATTTTTACCTATCGTTTTTTAAATCCTATGCAATGGGGGCTGGTGTTTTTCACCCTGTTCAGTAGTTTTTATTTTATTCTTTTAAGTAGTTCTCAGCTAAACAGAGAACTACATATAAAAGTGAAATTAAACGATTGCTCTTAAAATAGGAACAGCTGCTGCAGGAATAATCCGCTATTTGTTCGTAATCAAATAGTGGGATTACTGCAAGGGTTTTTATCATTAGGTCATGTTTCTCTGAAATATTAATTTCCGTAAACTACGCTTTAATGGCAGAAAAGCTAGCAGAAGAACAGCAGCAGGCACTGATGTTTGGACACATCATAGCGCGTCTAAGCGTAAACTTGAAAATACTGCTTGTTTAAACTGAGTGCTCAGAGGTGTGAATAATAATCTGTAAAAATGATGAACAGCCTTCAGATTTCTACAGAAATGGTGAAATACAGTGATGGTATAAAGGAGTCTATGGTAAATAGAGAAAATAGGTGGACATAACTTGTTCTTTATCCGAATGGAAGCACCGCTACTAAAGTCTTTTTACGAGAGGCTTCAAAAAGTGTCTGTCTTCCGAATCCCTGTGAACTGTCTGATCTTCAGCCTTAAAATCCCCATGAACTCCCCAAGGTTACTTGCACTTTAACAACTTTTGCTCAGCGCACATTCAGCACATCATCATGATTTCAGCCTCTGTTGCGAAAAGGCGCTGTGGCTTCACTCATAAGATCCGCGTCATAAGATCAATGTGGTATTATTACTACCAAGATTGCTGGCATGATTGCTGCAAAATTCCCGCAACGCCATGCCACCATGTTGCATTCATAAGACACACCATACTGGTAACTTTACCCCAATATGCCAGCACGGTGTGTCTTGGAAAAGAGGCTAGTATCATAGTGGGGCTCTGAACTCTTACTCTGATTTGATTAAACTACTTTCACACTACAATCATCCAGTCAAATATTGTGTCCCTTTTCCAGTCTTGTTGTTGTAAAATATTTTTTAAGGATTTTATAGACAGCCACAGAACTAATAATGGTTGTAGAATCAAGACCCTTTCAAGGTGAGTCATATCAGATTTTGATGCCGTTTACTCAGAAGTGAGTAAAGCTGCCGCCTGACATGTTGGAGCTGCCTGCCTTAGGGGGCATGGTGTTCTTCAGTTATCAGTGCAAAGATAGACCCATCTTAATTACTCTCACATGCAGCGCTGTAATCTGTCATTGTCAGCCTGATCAAGACTGTGCAAACCAAGCAATAAGACTCATTCACCCAAACCGGAGGCCTATTGATTACTTCTCATACTTGAGTCATTGCAGTGCAGAGAGACATGTGACGCAATAGAGCTAATGGAAGGGGGAAACTCAAAGTCACATTGTTTACATCTAAGATGACAGGTAAATGTATTTGAAAGGAAATATGAGCTTGATGTATTGGCTCCCAAATAACTGTCTACTGCTAACAAGCTGCAGATCATATAGCTGCTCTGCAGTGTAGTTGAATGCAAAACAGTTATTTCTCCTGTTAGTATTCAAAGTTTTAAACAAAAGAATGAATGCAAGTCACAGTGAGATCATTTTTCTTTATCTTGGAGGATTTTGAAATAATTTTCTGACCATCATTTATATTCAGGTACATAATTACTTTTGCAAGCTTTCTTCAACTTCTACTCACTCTTCTCTATTAATGCATTAAGATTAAATGTCTTATTCTGAGGACGAATTATAATGTTTCATAACTTTTTTATTTCATAGGCTTCTCAGTGTAATTGTGGTTGTAAAAAGAAAGTACACTACAGCCAGCAGACTTTACATATCAAGGCTTCCACAGGACTTGGAAAGGATTGCTGTAAAGCCAAGGATTTCATGCAATCAGTTGTGCTTCCTACGGTTGATAACATTTTACAAGTTGGTATTAAAAATGCATAAATTACATAAATTATAAATACATCATTTCTACTTAATTTTCATTTAGGAAAAAATGTTCTTGTTAATAAGTTGATCTTTTGCTAAATCATTTGTTTTTGTGCCTTCTGAAATTCTCAGAAATGAAACCCTAGAATTGAAAGAGGCTTTACTTTCTTTTAACCATGACTTCATATCCCTTTTTTAAAGCTGATTACCTCTATCTTCAAAGTATTTACCTTTTTACAGGCACTGCCCTGTTACATGTAGGAAAAAATGATGTACCTTATTGTTTATATATTGTCCGTAGTTAGTTGTTAGTTGACTCAGCACAGGCAAAATCTGACAATTTATATGACTTTCTCTACCAGTGTCTAAAAACTAAATAATAAGAAAAAAAATAAAAAATAAATATTTTTCCTACATAGGGGATTGTAGTTTAAGAGTGCTCCATCAGGAATCAAAGTGCTGGTTAAACTGTATTTATTTCTTCCTTGTGACTTGTTTCTGGCTGTAAAATAAAAGCTTAATGGGAAGTAGTCTGAAGCTTTCAAATACTGGATAAATAAAGTGCTTTTCACGTTGTTTTTTTACATTTTTGGCAGTACAGCTTAGTTTACGATAAACACACTAATTATGATTTAAAAGACTAACAAAAGCCTTCAAGACATATAATTGTGAAGCTTCTATCTCCTTTCCATATAATGAGTTTGTATTAGGCTTATGTCTTTTTCTCCTGTACTCATCTCAGATGTATTTTTCTCGTTTTGTTTTTCCCCAGTGGGGTCTAAAAGAGGTGTTGAGTCTACTTAATGAGCAATGGGCCTTAATGGAGTCAGCGGTTCTCATTCCCTTTTTATCATAAGGCAATGTTTGTTTTGTGTTTTGCATCCTCTTGAAAGCATTTTATGTTCTTCCTATTATAATCCTCTGCATACTACTATATCTACACTTAGACAAATGTATTTTATGCTGAAAGGGCTAGCTGGATATGGATCCATGTAGGGAGGCTCCATTAATGTCTTTCAGTTTGCCAGGATAAACTTTAGTTTCATTTCTTGCCATTTTTTCCTCAACAGTGTTAAGGGTTGTATATGGAACATTAGCATGAAAGCGATATCTAGCTTATCTAGGTTGTAGTTACAACAATAAAAACATCATTCTCCTATTGGTCAACCTGAACCGTGTCCAGTGAAGAATGTATTTTAGAGGAGTTTAACTGACAGCTAACGTTAGCAAAGTTAGCTAGTGTTATTGCTTACCGATCCAGGAGGAAAATGTGGAAAATGTTTTATGTAGGTCCATCCAGTGTAGACATCACTTAAAGGTACTCTAGTTTCTGTTATTCTCCAGTCACTCCTCTCCTGAGACGGATAACAATACCTCCGGGTTTCTGAAGCAGCTGCTTGACTTGCTGACTCCACCATTTTTCCCAGTGTATGCTTAGCTGTGCCAAGAGTTGGACCATTGAAACCGTATCTGTCAAGCAGCCACTACTGGCTGGTAGATGTAAGCATAACATCATTATTGTGCCTGTTTTAAAGGAAACGTTTGGTATTTTACACATAAAACCCTGTTTTCAGACTTTTTATGGTGAAATATAACGATTTTGTTAGAAAATTGGAAAAATGCTGCAAACATTTTTAAAAGATCTTTGCACACTGGGGAATTGATTCCGAAACAGTGTACAAAGATAAATGATCTTTTAAAAATGTTTGGATTTGGATAATGTTTGGACCCTGCAACTATAGAAACTCACCGAGTGGTCAGGGGTGTTCACTGATATGCTCAAACACAAAAGATGTTTTCCAGCTGGTTTTATCGTAGTTTTTGTCCAACTCCATTGACTTGTATTAGAAGTACTGTGCGGAACGGAATCACTCCATGGGCGGAAACAGAAATGGTTTTGTTTGTAGTCTTTCTGTAGTCTTATACAGTCATAGGGTCATGGGGTCCAAACATTATCCAAATCCAAACATTTTTAAAATAAAATTTATCTTTGTACACTGGGAAATGGATTCCGAAACAGTGTACAAAGACACAATTATCCTTTAAAAATGTGTGGTCAACCCTGCGTTGGCTTGCCTGGGGCTCTTGTGCCTTGGGGATCCTTTCGATGTTTCTGGCTCCGGTTTCCTTTGTGTCTGCGTCTATTCATGGAGGGCAGATCGATGGCTCCTCACACCAACTATCGAGCACTCTTATGGAGAAGCCTTATATGCACCAGCATGCCCATACACTTAGGTGTGGGGATCTGGTGTTTACAGATACATTCTTGAGTTAAGGTTATTACAACTAAATGTTGTAATAATCAGTACCATGAGCTTGCTTGTCGGTGATGCTGTTATGTATTCATATACCTATTTGTGTGTTGTGGTTCTGTAGTTCTAATTTCCTAATGTTTGGTATGTTTTGTTGTTTTATTTTATTCCATTCAGCCGTCCGGCAGTGGTGGAGCAAGACTAGGATGTGTTCTTCTTTTCTTCGTGTCCTCCCTCTCTTGTTTTCAACTCACCTTCTCCCTCTTAACCTTTTTCATCCCTAACCCTCTTCATCTTCTCTCTTTTCCCCTCTTTATTTTTCATCTCTGTGTCTGTAATATAAGAGATTTATTACACATATATATCCAGAGGAGTACTACAGTAATAGCTGTGATGCTCCAGTTGTGAAAGTAAGTAAATCTTTTGGGCCTCTACTTGGTACTCAGACTTCAATTTCTAGTGTCACGCTGACAAACAGGAGACGTTAGCTGTGTAGTGTAACAAGCATCATGTCTTATTCTCTAGCAGTATCCAGGGTTATTGGTCGTGCTTGAAATCCTTGAAAATGCTTGAATTTTAGCAAGGTTTGATCAAGGTTTTGAAAGTACTGGATTTTTTCATAACATCCCTAAAAATGCTTGATATTCTGTCTTCACCATTTTGCTATGAAGAAGACATCGGTAAAAAAAAATCTCAATTTGATATTTTTATTTTAAAAAAGACAAAAAAAGCCTCATTTCCACTCAGAGTAGTTTTTTTCTTTTTGTAAACCAGACATGCGAGCAGTAGACATCAGCTGATTAAAAGACCAGCTGCTGGACGAGCGGCATCCTCTGGCATGAATATATAGTGTACGTAGGTGCGAGCGGCGCACGTCACCGTTGAGTGGGTCAAAACAATGTGTCAGCCTGTTGTTTGTTTCAACAAGGCTTGAAGATGAAAAAACATGGCCAGTGCTCTTCAGCCATTCTAAGAGTAGTCAGTTGGTGGGATGTTAGACTAGTTTACAACTTTGCATGTAAAATGCAAATTTATTGTTTGAAAAATAGATTGAGCTGGGGTTTTATGTCTTCTACAGCACTTTGAAATATGCAGCAACAAAACATGTTTATTAAAACTATAAAACTCTAGTAAAGTTGCTTAGCAATTTGTTTAATTAGAAGGCTGCTTGGTGGAAATTTCCTGCCTTGTATTCTGTGCCTATGATGGCTTTTGAGCTCCAGCTGTATGTCCGTTTCACAATAAATGAATTACTTGCAAAAAATTTTATATATTGCACAGTATTTTAGGTCTTGATTTCCCCCCTTTTGATTCCCCCCCTTTACACAGGTTCCAGAGCTCAATAGAGGGAGAAAAAACACCAGGTAAATTGGTAATGGATGGATAACTTTTTTAGATCCTGAGGGGAGGTTCAGTTGTCAAAAAGCTTACTTTAGATTCAGGGAAACATTACACAAAATCATTATCAAATAGAGACAAATGTATAAAAAATATTTTTACAACAAAATTACTGATTGATGTTACAAATCCACTTATGTGATGTGCAGTCTCTTAATTTTATAAAATAAAGAGCAACCTAACCCAAAATTAACTTTTTTTGCTGAATAACTGTATAAATGAGTCTGATATTGCTGTCTACATGTCGGGTCATTAGTTTTTTAAATTTTAGTAAAAATGTGAATTTTCTACCATAAACCGTCAGTGGAGAGCCTCTTTTAGTTTTAAACTATGTAAAAGTGACCACACCATCTGTCTTGCTTCTCTGCTTCAGTTAAACACCCACAATCCTGTGCTGTATTATCATCACTGTCGCATCACTGGACCACCTCCCTCTTGAAACACCAAAAGAAAAAAAAGAAACATAGATGGGGTGTCAAATTAGGCCCAGTTTTACTTATTGCACTTATGGAACTGATGCAAATATGTTGAAAGATTACTAATGTCAGCCAATGCCGTTGTTGATGCTGATATATCTTGTATCTCTTCTTTCAGCTCAAGATGTTCTAAAATATTTAGTTTTCTCATGAAAATGTGTTTTCTAATTACAAATATATAAACTCCTCAGAAGTTATCTCAGTGTTATGTCAGTTATAGATATAAACAGTTTGTGTGTGTGGATGAAGAAAGACACTGTTTTATGACCTTCATTGTGATACAAAGTGTAACACGCAAATAGATGCATATTATTATTACATATACAGTACTTCCTAGACAGGCCAATAGTAAGTTCTTCACATTTAGCCTCATGTGAAACATTTTTGTTGAGATATGCCAATATTTGTGGGATGATATGAAACAGGGTGATAGTAGCTTCATAAACAAATGCATATCTCTCACTCAGGTACATTTAGTTCTATGTACGTTTAGTCTGTAATTGGGCTTTTTTCTTTGTTTTGATTGTGTATAAATGTAGTTGGTCGTTTTAAAACGTGTCAATGGGTTTTCTTTCATACATTGAAGTAGATGGGACATGAGAAAACTCATTTGTGTAGCTACAGTTTTGAAAAAAGACAAAAACAGCTTAGCAATTATAATTCAACTAATTATTTTAGTGTACATAGAGGCTAATGTACACCAGTGCTCTTGCTTTAGTTAGTATTTTTTTGTGTGGACAAAATGTTTCGATACAAACCTTTTCGACCAGAAACTGAACTTTGCTCTTCCCCTTCAAAATGAGCTTGAACCAAGTATGGATTTCTTCTCTCGTATGTACCAGCGTTTGGACCCGCTCTCGTCAGAGCTGTCAGTCTAATAGCTGGAGGTAGAAAAGCTGTGTGCACTGCTATAGCACAGCTATTTTCTGTGTGTGAACTATTTAGTGGGAGCACACAACCCCAAAGTTTACAGTGTTATTTTCTTGAGGCACTGTTGCTCATAAACAGGATGATTATTTGTTTGTCATAAACAGGATCATTACTGGAATTGTCTGTTTATGCAGCGATAAACACAATTTCATCCCAAGTTTGGCAGCAGCAACTTTGCTGCATGTAAAGTCAACCAAATCTAATTGAATACTTAATAGTGATTTAGGTGGAAAATGGAGACAATAAAAAAAAATATTTATTAAAGTGTGTTGTGGGAAATATTACTTTTAAATCCAAGTGTTTGTTTGCATCCTGTGGAAAAACAAATTATATTTCACATTTTTAGAGGACTGTGAGACATTATATTGATTCTTTTAACATTAGTTTTATTTCCTAAACGTGGATCTACAAGGTGCAGAAATTTTAAAAAAAATCAGTGCCTTATCTATGATAGTACCTGCATCACTTTAAACTGGTTGGTAAGAGATTCCTAACGTATGATAACCTTGAGAAAAAATAGTTGCATATTAACACAAATGTCAGATTTGGAACACTCATTTTTACATTAAAGAAAAAACAAGTACATGTATCTCTCTCTCTCTCTCTCTATACATATATATATATATATATATATATATATACACACACACACAGGGTTTCTCCCTGGAGGGCTGCCAGGCTTTTCTTGGCCCCCTGCCAGGCTAAACGTCACTTATTTATTTTAATATTGCCAGTTAGGCTGCTGCACGGACAAAAGATTGAGTCCAATAAAAGCATTCACACTGGCTGCGGTGCATGCATCGTGGGTATGCAGAGCTCAGTTAACTTTAAGCGTCAATTCTATTTTACGGACTTCGGAATTACTTTTTAACAAGGTTAAAGAAATAAACATATTTAGTGAGAACATAAAATTATCGAAGCACATAACTTAGCTCCATTGATGAAGTTAACAAGATTTGGATATTTAAAGGACAAATAAAAAAACAAAATTAGTTTTAATTACACACACAAAACCTCACTCGGTGTGAATGATAGTCCATCCGACAGCCGTACGGAAACGCTACTGCACACGTACGACACCCAGTGTGAATGAGGCGTTACTAACTTCACCTAACTGGCTGCCCCCGCATCAAAATAAAGGGACCCTCTGTGGCTGAGCTTGATATCAACACCCTGGAAGAGTTATTTAAAAAAAAAAAAAAACAGATAAATTGCTTGCACTGATCCAACCTGCACCTCGTACAACTGAAAGTAGAGATCACACAGCACAGCATATCTCTTCAGCCTGAGTTCCACTGGTTTTACCCATTGACCATGTTAACACTTTCTTGTTGCTGTTAAGCTATGTTACTTTTAAATGTGGCCAGCAAAGGCTCGTTTTAAGATTAATAAGATTTAATTTATGTCAAAATAATGATCATTTACTAATTTTAATTTTATTTTTGGTGGGCCTCTCTGCCACTAGGCTTAGCAAAATTGTGTGTGTGTGGGGGGGGGGGGTGTGTGTGTATGTATGTATTTCTGCACACTGTAATGTAGATGACAGAATTTTTGTTTGATTACGATAAAAATAAATTCATCCTGTCGTGATGTGAACATAGTGGAGCAGCATCCAATACCTATAAGGTGACTCAGTTTTAAAACTACAGCTGGCAACCCATGAGCAGGATGTGCAATGAACTATCAAATTAACCAGCTAAATATCAACTCTGCTTGTCTGGCTTATTTGAATATAAAGACAGGCAGCTGCTTGGTTCTGAACAGTTTTTCCTCCTTGTACTTCCCTCCTACAAGACCAGCTATGAAGAAGTAGTTCAATAAATTTAATTCAGGAAGTCTAATCTTTTTTAATAGTGTTGGTGGTCTTTTTGAAATTAATTTCAATGATTAAACACAGATTTGTTCAGAATAATAGAAGTCAAGGTTATGCACACCTTTTCAAAGTGGGGCCAAAGCTCAAAGTTTGATGCAAGCCTGTCCCTCAGCTGGAAGAAAGATTCAGCCAAACTATTCCAGAGCTGTCGTCTTTTTAAATTCTTTATAAAAAATCTAATTTACCAGTAACTTAGTTCATCAGTCTGTACCTTCATTTGAGCCCTTTAGGGAATATCTAGCAATTTCCCTGATTGGGCCCTAGAATGTCATTATTTAAAACTGCATATCTGGTCTCTGCTTGACATTTGCACTTTAAAAGTTGCTGCTTTGGCTTTAGGCAGTTTATCTTGCTTGCTGTATACTTGTCACTTGCAACTCTTTTGGAGCCCACAGTGGATTTCCTCCTGGGAGAGAAACTTCTTCGAACTCTTCTCACGTTGCCAAATGGTACTTTGCAGTAGGGAGGGCAATGCTTTTAAGAGATGAGAGAGCCTCATGTGATTAACCTTGATTGTAACCAGCTCCAAACACTCTCTTTGGTAATATATGATGATAGCTTCGGTCTAATTCCAGCCTGTTTTCATGTTCTGGATGTGGGGGTAGAGGGGAGGCCTGTCCACTTCAGAAAGAAGCACAGACAGACATCTCACCATTGAAGGCCCTCTTCATATTTTAATTGCAGATGCTGTAATCATACAGGACCTTGTGGTTCGTGACAAGAAATTGATTTCAGGGTCCTTTAAGCCTGTGCATTGAATAGAGACAAATGTTTTGAGCTTTAGATGTAGTGAAGTATATTTACATTTTCATTTACAGAGATATTCACCTACAACAAAGTAATTTGTATGTCAAACAGTGTATTAAAATATACACAAATCCCCTTGAAGCATGAGTTATTATTTTCACCCTCAGAGTGAGTTTTATCTTTTATGAATTTTAAACTGCAATAAAAAACCCTGAAATCTCAGCAGAATTCTTCAAGGAGCAGTAAAATGAACTACATATTTTAAAGCCCTGCTCTGTGGTCTAAACTTTTATAATGAAAAGTTTTGTTTCTTTCGCATAAGTCCAACTTAACTCCATACGGAAAACCTCTAAGGAAGAAGAGAGTCATGCTAGTCTAAAAACAGATATCAATAAATGTAAACAGCATTGGCCTAGGGATGTCATTAAAAAGAATTGCATGTATAGAACTCGTGAAACCCTAAACATATTGTTATTTTGAACCAGCAGGAGTTATTGCCTGTGAGCACAAAGATGACATCCATCAATTTGGGGTTTTATTGGAATATGTAGATGGGCTGCATAGGAGATGTAAATGATTTACTTAGCATAAAGTTTTGCTTGAACAGGCAGGGACATAGCGTAGTAAGCGAGGGCAGGGGGAGAATGTGTGTGGCGAAAACCCCCAAAATACGGCGTTGAAGCCAAAGCTGATTTCCCGAGCCTGGAATCACAATCTGTGCATGAATAAATAGACCAGACCTGAGCAACGTGGATTATTCTGGTTCAAATATCAGTAGACTTGAGGCTTGTCAAATGACATACATGTGTAATAGGATTGTTGTACATGATTTCCTTTCGCCACTTGTGCCCAAATGTCACATCTTCTAAGGTTTATGCTGATTGTTTCTCACTCTGTGTGCAAATTACTGCTTTATTCTCTCTGCCTGTTTTATACTGTGTGTTCGGGCTAATTTAGCATGAACCCCTTCAGATTTAGAATTCTTTTTATTGAATTTCTAATGATGTAGTTTCAAAACGAAAAACTTTGTAATGAAGACAGCTTGTACAATAGACATCAGGGCTCAGATAAATCACCATTACCTTCATTGGTGCCTGTCAGAGCAAATCAATGTGCGACATGACAACAAACCTGAATAAATTATCATGAAACAGATAACAAATTTGGGAGCTGTTGGAATCCAAAGCACAGATTGTTGAAAAGCTGCAGCTTCAAAGTGCAGAGTATTTGCATTCAGTTGTGTATCACTCTGACACGTTGGCCTCATCTTTCGGTAAATCTCAAATCTGCATTTATTCAAATGTGTCGAGTGCGCTGAAGGTTGACACTGCATAATCCATCAAAATGTTGCATTTGAAGAAAGAAGTTAGAATGATTTGAGTCATCAGAAAGTTTTTTTTCTTTTTTTGTGTGCTTCTGATGAAAGCGCAGATATTAGGGGGCCAAAGTTTTAACCCACAAGAAAAGTAATGAAATCTAAAAAGTCTTTGATCCACAAACATTGTCTTCTCACTGTGAAGTGAGAGAGCAGCTTTTTCTCAGTCAGATTTTCCTTCTCTTTTCTATGTTAACAGCATCAGAATGTTGTGAATAATGTATTATGTGCCAGATGCAGAAGTGAAATAAAAGAAGGTTTAAGTCATTATTAGGAGCAAGGAAATTGCTTCTTGAATAACAAAATATGTTACAGCAACCCAGTCGTCGGTGCAGTTAAAGCTTTTTAAAGCCCAAAGGACCTCTGACAGCTGCAAACCGTGCACATCAAAGCCAATATGTACTATTTTCAACATTCCATTTCCTTATAAACAGGAAATAAAGTTGTACTATTAAGTTTTGGAATTTTTTTCTGTCTGATTTTCCTTTAATTTTTCACTTATTTCAGCCTCTCAGTTTTATAAACTTTCACACATACAAAACAAGAGCTTGATTTGACCAGGATCAAAATATATAGACATGCCACCTCTCCCCGCAGTCTGCAATATGCTCTCTTGAGAGGATATCTTCAATATGGTGAAGTGAGGTGCTGCAGAGAGGATAAGAGCTGTTATTATTTTACCTGCAGTAGAGTCCTTTTGTTGCAATCAGAAGTTAGAAAAGAACAGATTAGAATAGAAATATCTTGTATTTCCCAGCTAAGTGACAGGCAAATAGATGTGTGCAGGTTGAGACAAGATACAAAAAGAAAACAGAAAAAAAAGAATATAGAGAGTGTGCATCAAGGGCAAATTCACGTAATATATGAGGACAATACCATGTAGGTATTACAAAACAAAATACTCAGATTAGACAGAAATGTGCAACTGCTTAGGATAATTTAAAGAAAAACTAGAAAATGTGCATGTTTCAGTTAAACAAATTGTAACCAAATTATTCATTACTTGACAACCTCATTCGTCACACACGTGCCCTGAATGATCAACTGCAAGTGGGGGAAACATAAGGCAAAGCAAGGAAAGGCAAATTTATTTGTACAGCACACTAACAACATGGTAATTCAAGGTGCTTTACATGATTTGTGGAGAACAACAATAAGATACAATATTATAGACACAAAATATATGACACATTAATGCATATAACATCCCTGCTGTTATTAATTGCATATTCAAAGGCAGCTCTAAACAGATGAGTTTAGCTTCTCTTCACCAGAAAAACCTTAAGGAGAATATTAAGCCAGTTATTTTATTCTGAAGTAACATTACTGAAACTAAATGTGATTTTTAAGAGTTGTTTTTGTTAGAAATCAGTCTAGCAGAATTTTCCATCATCAGGTCTGAAGAAGGGATTCAACTCAAATCTCTAAATCTGAAGACCTTGTCTGAGAGTCTGGGGAAGCTGTTATATTTCTGTTATCCATATACCACAGAATCTTCATGATATCCACTCTAATTAACTTATTTTTCTGTTACTTTGAAAATGCCACATAATGCACAAGTTTGCTTTGCTTTTTTTAATGGATGACAAAATGTTTTGGGTTTTTTTTACATTCAGGATAGAGCACACAATTGTTCACCTTTTCAGAAGGCTGCGGACTTTGCAGCTGACATTATCTCAAAATGAACAAAGAGTACATATGAAAAGCAGATGTTGGTATATTTTATTCTCATTGATCATCGCTTTCCCAAATATCCAGTGGATTCTTCTTTTTGTGAAACTCACTGCCTTCCCTGTGCAGTGTTTTTTATTGCAAACGGACTGTTTCACATTGACTCTCATTAAAGTAATTCTTGAAAATGTTATAAAATATACAGCGTTAAACAGAACTTAGTAGCATGTAAAAGGAAAAAGGAAATTATGCCCTCAACTTTGTGAAATTACTGTTTGTGGCTATGAGTTGCATTTATTGCTGTACTGTGTTAATAAGAATCTTGAAAAAATATTATAGATTTTGGTTTGGAAAAGCTAGATTTTTGTTAAAAAAACATTTTATGTCTGATTTCCTATAAAAATCAAAGCTCTTTGTTGAATAAAAATAATTTTACATTTAAATCTGACAGGTTAATGCATAACTTTGGGGATATATGTAACTATAAAGCTAGAGTAAACAACAGTTATTCTGTGGCTAAGTTATCCTCCAACTGAACAAAAACAAAACTGAAGTACTTATCTTCGGACCCGAAAAAATTGATTAGATATCAGTACATAACTTTAGTTGGTCCAATTAGAAACTACTAACCAGGCCAGAAATCTAGGTGTAATAATGGACTCAGACACGAACCTCCAAGGTCACATAAAGACAATAACAAGGTCAGCGTTCTATCACGTGAGGAACATTTCTAGGATTAAAGGACTGATGACACAAGGAGACCTAGAAAAACTCATCCATGCATTTATCTTTAGCTGCCTTGATAACTGTAACAGTATCTTTACAGATCTGCCTAAAGAATCAATCAGACAGCTGCAGCTGATCCAGAACGCTTCTGCTCATGTTCTCAGTAAAACCAGGAAATAAGAGCACATCACCCCACTTCTAAGGTCCTTACACTGGCTCCCTGTAGGTCAGAGAATTGACTTCAAAGTGCTTTTATTATTCTATAAATCATTAAATGGGTTAGCACCAGAGTATATTAATGATCTGCTATCACGATACAAACCTTTCAGATCACTTAGATCATCCAGCTCTAGTCTACTGATCATCCCTAGAACCAAGCATGGAGAATCAGCTTTCAGTTTCTATGCTCCCCATGTCTGGAACAAACCACCGGACGACTGCAAAATTGCAGAGACACGGAACTACTTAAAATCTAAAATAAAAGCTTACCTATTTAGACTTGTTTGTGAGTAATTTATCCCAGTATTGCTTTTTCTCAATTGCTAATGATTTCTTGTTTGCCTAGTTTTATTATTTTTGTTTGGTTGTCTATGCTTTGGGGTATTTTAATATTGCCAGTTGAATTTAAGTGTTTGATTAAGCTTTCTTTAACTGTTAATATGATTTAATTTTCAAATTTTTTGTAATCATGTAAAGCACCTTCAATTGCCTTGTGTTGAAAGTGTGCTATACATATATAGTTGCCTTGCCTAAGGCACCAAATTTATGGCCCCGAATTTTCCTAAATCTGGGACCGACTGCTGGTCATATAATACCTAATAATAGGCTCTTCACAGAATACTACAGTTAAAAAAACATGTTATCCCTTTAACCACTGAGGGGTTGTTATTTATTTTATTTTTTTTTTACCACATGTAGCTGTTGTAAAGTCAGAAATTAAAAGCTTAACATCGCATCCCCCTAAGAGTGAAGAGGGAAAATTGCTTCCAAAACAATGTGAAACCTTTTGACAATTATCATACTCTGTTTTGTGATTAACCTCTTGTTTGTGTGTTTGTTTTCGCAAGATTAGCTGTGAATCCAATGCACTCCCACTAATCTTAAACTATATTTAGAACAGATTTATCTTTGATTGTACTTTATCTTCCATGTTGTATTGGTATTTTAGACCTACTACTATTAAATAGGTTGTCCAGAAACTGTTAGATCCAATGGAGCTCACCTCAGATATAAAACATTGTTAGAAATTTTCTGTATCTGTTTCTGCACTTTTACACTTTTACATATTAATCATCCTTATCTTTTGCTACGGCTTCCTCTAAATTACTTACTTAGCATATAGTTTTGCTTGAACAGACAAGTGGATATTGTATGAATGTGACAAAGGGCGGTATTGAAGCAAAAGCTTATTCCCGATCTGTGCATGAATAAAAAGGCTGGACCTACGCAACATGGATTATTCTGGTTCACATATCAGCAGACTTGAGGGTTGTCAAGTGGTTTAAATGGCATACATCTGTAAAGTTATTAATCTCTCAAGAAGTTTTATCTTTCTGTCTTTTTCTTCCTCGATACAGTTCTTTCACATCTTTTATTTCTATTTTACAATCAGTAGGAAGTCTTGTTTTAAATTCCATTCTCGTTATGAAGAGAAGAAAAATGTAATTCAAGTCCACTCATTTGTCAAAATGAAAATTTTTGTGGGGAGCAGAACAAAGATGTGTTTCAAAAGTTATCTTTTCAGGGACTGCAGTCAAGGTTGTGGTTTAGGCCAGCGTATTAAGAGATGCCTACATTCATTCACAGCTCTCGTTTGTTGTGTGTGGAAGAGCAGGAATCCGTATTTTTCATCCTTGTATCCAATCTCAAGGTTGGAATGTGCAGTGGGTTGATGCATGTGTAAAAAATGAATTAAGCGGTATTTTGCTGTGCCTTAGCTAAGGTCAAAACTGTACCCATAATCTCAGACACACTTTATCATTGGGTTTTGGGGATCAAAATGGAATTTAGTTATAACTTCACAGGGTTGACACAGATGTAATTACCTGTGTCTCACAATATCTTTTTACAACAGTGCAGTGTTTTTTTCTATCTGCAACAAAGACAAAAAAATAATAGTGCAGTCGACTTAAAATGACACAAAAGGTCTCTCAAAATCAATATGTTGGAGATTATCAAAATATTATTATTATACGGATCAAAATCCTATAACATGTTTTAGATTTCTATTTCCTCTTCTTTGTTGCAGCAGCATAAACCTGAAGATGTGAAGTAGAGCAGGGGTAGTTCTGTAACCAGCATTGTTAATTGTCTTTTGTATATACACCTTGAAAAATGGCTCTTTAGGATGAATCCGGACTTCAAGTCAATTTTTCTTAAACTGAAAGTGCTTGGGCTAGTATCTGGAGGACTTCACCATCACATTACTATGAATTTAACTCTATCGCATAGATCATTTGATCATTAGATGAGCCGGGCTGGTCTAAAATATTTGCACTACAGCTCTCAATGACCATATACACTACACTGGTCTCATTGCTGCAACATTTACACATCTGCCACTCAAATAGTGCAATAACAGACCCAGTAATACACTCATGCAACACTATTCAGACGCTTTGTCTGCACCGGAGGTGATTCTCTTACCTCAGTATGCATCATGCTTAAAACTTTCTTTTTGCCTTCTTTCTAATTCATCTGGATATTATTAGACCACTTAAGTGGTACTCATAGTCCATTCTCATTCATTCCCAAATGCTCAACTAATCTTGAATGAATAAAACATGCTGTTCATTTTGCCCCTTCACTACTTTGTTTTTTAATATAGCATAATTGCAGAGGAAATTAAAATACAATCTTAAAAGAATGTTAACTATTAAAAGATAGAAATGGATAATTTAGAGAAAAAATAGTAGTTAGATATTCTTTCTTTCAGCCAAAAACTTTAATCAACAGGTATACAAGTCTGTGCAGAAACTGTAAATAATGAACTCAGATCAAAAAATATCTGTGACCCAGAATATGAAATCAGTCCCAATGTGGTAATCTTAGTTTGACACCTCTGTGCAATGGTAAAAAGGAAGCAAAACCAAAAGCCTGATGAGTTTATTTTTAACCATCCATTTAAGATCCTTATAAATAAAAATAACTTCTCCAATATAAAAAAAGATACATTTGTTGTCTGTTGCTGGATTAGATGATGATTAGCAACACGGGTTGGTTGAAAACTGCACAGGGAGCCTTTATGGTTACCTTTATGACACATTGAGCCCCTGGCTGATGAAATGCTGACTGACAGATGGTTGGCATTCAGGAGGGCTCCTGTCTGTCAAACATAGTGTAAACATGACACTTAGGGAAATGTTGTCACCTTGCACCCGTGTAACACTCAATGTTGGGAAATTATAAATTCTTTGTAAACAAAGGATTAGCATAATGGGTGACATGTTTTTCTGATTATTATCCATGATTATATTTAATGATTTCCTCAATAGACAAAGACATCAGCCAAATCAATTCCACCTCTGATTGTCTTTTCTCCAGCCACCATTCTTTTGGTTGGGTAGACACTTTTGTATATTTATCACGTTTCTTGATGCACAATTTGCCACACATCTTACTCTTCTGCATCATATTGCCAACCCATGAAAGCTTTAGGCATCCGCAATAGCATAATTGTGGAGTATTAGACCATCACAATGACACATCAGTCAGAGAAGATATGGAAAATGCCTGCAAGGCCTGCTTGGTTTACACTCAGTTCTTGTCAAAATGGACTGAAAAATGAAGGTTTGTTTTGCGCCCGGATCATAATTACAATTGGTATTTATGAGAGCCATCAAGCGTTGCACTTGAAGGTGACTCTGGAAGGCATCACATCAGAGTGTGGACACGCTGAAACAATGCTTTCAGACAAGCTGTCTCCTCTCACCAGGCCTTTTAAATCATCATCACTTTAGGCTGGCTGTATGATGGTTCACATGATATATCACCTGTTAGAGCTGCAGCACAAAGTGACAATGAGTCTGGCAGCAAGCCTTTGCTTGTTTTAACAGCAGCATGTTTTTAATGCTTCTGTTTCCTGTTATTAAGCTATCACCTCCATGCTGTTGAGTCAAATAAAAGCTAAAACATCCCCTCCCGCCCAACCCCAGTTCAGTTTTGGGTGATTTTTTTTTTTTTTCTCTGGTTTTGGACAAGCAGTTTCAGTGAATGTTCACTAAGCGTTTTCAAAAGTCATGATGATGTGTGGAATGTGGGCTGAGCCTGAGCTTGCAACAGTACTTCTAATGGCAAGGAAACACTGTGAAAAACACCTGATTGCGCTTCATTGCCACCACTGGCTAACTATTTATGAATGACCAAAAGGCTCAATGATGCCGGCACTGATGCAGAATTGTCTTTTGAAACAGGCTGTAGTTTCTGTCATCTCAAAGAACCTTTATGACTCAAGTGTTTGACAACGGGGTGATGTTTCTCTCTCAAAATGCGATTCAACAAACACTCAGCTGTCTTTGCATCCAGTCTGTGCAAATTTGCTATCGATAACAGGCCAAATGGAGAGCCTTTTGTGTAAATTAGCCTCTCTGATCACAGTAGCATCACACCCACAAGTGTAATTGCTGACATACTGGTTCATCAACAAAAGCAGAATTTATGATCACATTAATTAATTTGACGAATTTCTTCCCATTTTTTTTTACCATTCTTGTACCTTTAAAAAAAAAAATAACTTCATCATTATGTATGTGCAGTTAATTAAATTGATCAAATATTAGGAAATTATCAAGTGATCAACAAGTGATCATCCTTAAAAAACTATTGCTTTTATTTGTAATGTTTCCTGTCTAAAGCACATTTTCACCCCTCATGAAGTTTGAACTCAAAATAAAACTTAAAATGAGTCATGATTTAAAAAGTCAGCGCAAGTGAAGTCTAACACAACAAATCAAAATGTAAATACAGGCATAGGATCTTTCACAAACAATTTGGTCAGATTAACCTGGTCACATTTGTTGTTAGTAGTAGATTTAGATTTAAGGGTATTTGAAGAACAACAAATAGATGATTTTATCTTTTACTTTTGATCTTTTATGTAACATTAAATACTTAACTGCTTTGTCAATTGTTTTAAGGGATGATTCAAGAAGAGGTCATCAGGGGAAACAAATTACATAAAAATAAACTATCAATGATCAAATTTGTTTTTTTTTAACTGACCAACCCTATTCCTAGACTGGTCAGTCTGCAGTGCTATAGTTACCACCAAGACAAGTATCACTACAACCAACAGATAATAAAAACACTTAATTTTACATATATTTCATCAAAATTTGTCTATACCTTTTTGAGATAGGTTATCTGTCTGTTAGTTAGCAACATAATAAACCCTGGCGAAAACAGAATCACCTTGGCAGAGGTAAATACACTTTGGAGGAAGTAATAGGAAACAAATGACTAAACATAAAGGCCAATTCTTAGTTTTGATTATTTTCTCCCAAGCAAAAAGACCACCACATTCATTTATTACCCATCTTTGTGCTAAGAATCACACATTGTTTTTTTTCTAATGCTGTTATTAATAGATGAGATGGAGAAGTGTAAAATTTAAGTGTTCAGTGTTTGAAACATGTCCCCTAGTAGGTGCAGATGTAACATCCAAAGAGATGGTGCTTCGACCACTTAATGATCTTCTATGTTGTTTTTAAAATCTTTGTGCATTTTCATCTAGTAGTGCTTGAAGCAGCCACAGAGGAAGCCAATGCATTCTAAAAAAAAAAAAGGTTTCATATGTTCTTTATTTATACAGCAATAAAAAAAAGACTGTGTGGACACTCATCTTAAGTGTGTGTGATTATTCTCGGCACTTTGTGTCAGACATAAGTATGGCGACTATACATGAATGTAAAATAGATCATTATGATCCAGCAGACATAAAAATATGAGCTAAAAGTCTCCTTTTGTATTCAGCACAGGACAAGATTGAACATTTTACTCTTTTTTTCCGCAGTTACTGGTTTTTAAAATGCAGAGAATTAATTATATTTAAGAACTTGTTGAGGCTTTTTTTTCCACAAATGCTATTCAGTTTTAAACCATTTCCTGTCAGATAATATTAGTAATAAACATTTTCAGTGTGCCCTTCATTATGTTGAAGATCTGTGTTTTATTCTGCCTTCAGTTCCATAATATTCTAACACCAGCAAATATAAATTAATGCAGTTTGGGGAATAATGGCCCTTAACAAATTTACTTCTGCTAGAAGAATGTGTTTTTGGAATTAGCTATGTTTTTGCTCATTTCTGGCACATTACATTTTGCAGTTGTGAACCTTCATTAATAGATGTGGGACATTATTAAAAAGCAGCAGGGTAGTAACCAGAAGGAAAGAAAAAATAGAGTATTAAGGTCCATTTTTTTAAATGTGGTGATAAACATTTGGCTGATTAAATATGGAACCTTGAACTTATTTTAATTTTTTCTACATAACCACAAACTTCCAAGTATTTTATTTGAATTGTAGGTGATATACCTACAAAAACTAGTGCATAGGTGCGATGTGGAAGAAAAAGTAGATATGGTTTTTACATTTTTAACTTGTAATCAGCCTCTTTTAACTCTAGTCCTCACTAGAACCAGGAAATTAGAGCATATCATCCCAGTTCTAAAGTCCTTAGACTGGCTCCCTGTAGCTCAGATAATAGCCTTCAAAATAGTTTACTAGTCTATAAATCCTTAAATGGCTTAGCACCAAAGTATGTTAAAGACCTGTTGTCACTATACCAACGCCCAGATCCCTCCGGTCTTCGCACTCTAGTCTGCTAATCATCCCTAGAATTAGAACCAAGCAAGGGGAAGCAGCTTTTAGTTTCTATGCTTCTCTCATCCAGAACAAAGATTGAGACCACTGCATAGCCGTTGGAACACTGAGTTCCTTTCAATCAAGGATAAAAACCTATCTGTTTAGAGCTGCCTGTAAGTGATTAATAATAGCTGGAATGTCACGTTTTACAGGTCTTACACCCTGAACGCGATAGAAGCGACCAAAAAGTGCCACACGCCCCTAGCTGGTCACTTGTACATTTGCACCCTTCCAAAGCGAACTTGTCGCGCTTTAATAAATGCCATTTTCACGCACGTGAAATGGAAATGTGGGCGGACCCTGACCGGGACCGCTCCGCTGGCCTACTCCTCTTCCCGACCCTTCGGGAGCTCCCAGTGGACTCTGGTTTATTAGCTGACCATGTTAAATGTTGGGACCGCTCCTGCGGGGGAAGACCCAGTCGAGCAGTGGCGGAAGGATCCAGAACCTGGGAGCGGGGCACCATCTCCATGGAACCCAGCATGTGTGAGTGCAGCTGCTGCGTGCACTATGGTCTCCAAGCTACTAGTCAAGCTGTGGTGGAGACATTACCATGCCTGGGTGTCCGGGTAAGGAAGCTATTCATGGCTCACAGCGGAGAGAGCAGGGCCTTTTGTGGCCACAACGGCTCTTTTAACCTCTTAAGCTCTAGGCTGTTTTTTTCTGAATTTGGCATACCTACACTCTGGAAGGCTTTTCTTAGCTCGTAAAAGGTCTAAAATGTTAAAATTACTCTCATATAATAAGAAGGTATATATAGATACTGTGAAAATTCTTAAGAAAATCATAGTGGACATGAGTAATTCAGGTTGAAAGACAGAAAATATGAAATCCGCCTGAAGAAAAAAAATACATTATAGATGGCTGAACAGCTTTTTTTCATTGTAAAGAAGCAAATAAAAATCATAAATAGTAACTACTCACTCGTTTTGACTTCAGACCAAATGTTGCTGTCTGTAATAACAAATAATTGAAAGTTATTTAGGTCTTGATTAGAACAAAGTGTATGCAGAATCAGCTGTGCGAAATTTGGCACAGTTGGCACAGCAAATTAAGTATAGAATATCTCAATGAAATTGGAAATTTTGGATCCTATTTTACATTTGGACATTAAAATTCAGTTTACAAACAACAATTTTTCAACAATTTAGTTTAAGTAAAATAGGATGCAACAAACTAGAGAAGAATCTCATAGATTCTCTGTCCCTCTGAACTTTGCACATTTTTAATCAGCTTCACTACCTTTATTCCATGTGACATCTCTGATCGCTTCTATCGCGCTCTGTGTTTAAGCACCGTTAGTGTGTTATGTTTTACTTCTCTAATGTTGTGCTTTATGCATTTATTTTTCTTTTATTATTGCTTATTTTATCTCCTAATCACCCAAAACACCTTGAATTCCCTCGTTGAAAGTGTGCTGTGAAAATAAACTTGTCTTGCCTAGTAGCCCCAAAAAAAAACATTTTTTTTTTGCCAACTTCTTTTCGAAGTCTATAGGTGTTTTGTGAGTTTATCACCTTAAAATGGAAGGAATGTAACACAACAACAAATACAAACCAATGACTGCCCGTTTATTCTGAAAGGCATTAATCTGAGAACAGCTTAAAGGCCTTTATTAACTCTGGAGGAGCTGCAGACGCCTAGAGCTCAGGACGGGCAATTTGTTGAGAAGACTTCTATTAGTTATACATTTCATAAAACAATTATCTTAAAGGGCTGCCTAGTTTTCTTTCGTCTTCATATTATTTTACTTTTGTCTTTAACCCTCATTCCTATTTATCTTCCACAGCCACTTATTTCTGTTAGTGACCAGGTGGGTCTGATCGCAGCTGAGGATTATCCTGGCCGAGATTGTCCTTGGACCCCCATATCGATCTTATGACCTCTGCTCTGGCACTCTTCATACATCACCGGCTGTTCTTAAAGCCATCCTTGCCACTGATAAATCCACTTTGGTCCCATTCAGAGCAGATCAAAGGCAAAGCAGTAAAGTGTTTTATGGAAATAATCTCTCAGTCA
This sequence comes from Apricaphanius iberus, assembly GCA_028564705.1. Classification (NCBI taxonomy): domain Eukaryota; kingdom Metazoa; phylum Chordata; class Actinopteri; order Cyprinodontiformes; family Aphaniidae; genus Apricaphanius; species Apricaphanius iberus. The sequence continues at coordinate 847,950 of JAPXFQ010001299.1, forward strand.
TTAGCCATATGTTTGACAAGTGTGCGCTCCTGGCATTGGCACCACTCTATAAATCATAAACACAGATCTGACAAGAGGAGATGATGAAAAGAAGAAACGTATATCCTGACTGAGAATCTACTAGGATTTTATTATTGATGGATTACAGAGCAAGCTGCCATAAAGTAGCCCAGTCTTTACTTGATGTATGACTGCTGAGAATATATTTTGGGTCATCTTCGCTACCACCATATTTCTTCAGAGACTATGTTGTGGCCATTATTATCACCCTGACCTGCTCCGAGGACCCCCCCCCATTCAAACACCCAGATGTCAACACAAACAATTATCACAGAAACAATCGAAACAAATGACCTCAACCAACCACCTAAATGTATTTTCCTTCACGTAATATGAAGTTGATACCCTGCTACCGCCCCCTTCTTCGTCCTCTTTCCCGTCCAAACGAGCCGCCCACTCTCCGTCTCCTGTCTTCCTTGGCCATCTCCCCCGGCTACAGGGGACAAGACAGGACAGGAGAGGATAAATTACAGCCACAGAGCCCCAGCTCTCTCTCATGCTTTCATTTGCACCGGCAATTAATCAGCCATCACTGGAGAGCTCCTGCATGTCAGGCTGAGGATTTTATTAGGAATGTCCTTTATGGGACTTAATGAGACTTATGTCTTCCTTGAGTATTTCATTTGCTGCACATAGCATGGCTGCTTGTAACCTTGAGGTGGGGATATTTTTTCTTTGCCTAAAACAGTAAAGCCTTGCAGAGCTTTGCTACGCACCTCTCAGTGATCTTGACTTGATTTGCGCGTTCATCCTCTGCCTCACTCAGCATTACAAATCCTCATGTCTTGCAGTCATCTAATTTTAGATACAATTAGGCCTAATTTGTTTTGTTTATTCTGACATCCTTTCTTTTCGCTCCAGTTTTGAAATGCAGCACTAAGTGCATTATTGAAAATGCAGCAGATTGCCCCTGTTTAGCATTTTTTCTCTGAAAGGCACTGCTCAAATCATACTCTTTTGTCAATGTCTGTTTCAACAAAATCATTAAGACATATACATGAACAATGACAAAGCATTAATGGTAGTATTGCCTAGGGCTGCAACTAACTATTATTTTCATAATTGATTAATCTGTCGATTATTTTTATGATTAATCAATTAATCGCTTTTAATAATTATATTTGGCTATTACTATCACCTACAAAAATTATTACTAACACATTTTCGTTCAGAACAAGGGAAACACAAGGCAATTGTGCAGTTCAGTGCAATCTATTTTATTGGACCTGAACACAGTTAATAGTGTAAAATGAGCGCCACAGTGAAATATATTTGTCCAGAATATTTTTTGGCATTAAATTCCATACAGGTTAATGTACATCATATTAAAAAGCAATATCTCAGCCCATGAAATGAAAATGACATTTTCATATCGGGAATGAAGGAGGCTGACTCAGTTGGGCAGTATTTTGGACAACATTGGGGCTCTTAGAATGAATTAACCTACCTTCACTAAACACAACATTTTCATGGTCTGTTGGGTGTTGGAGTAAATGTGTCTTTTTAAATTAGGATCTTCTGCTTTCAATTAAATTAACTCAAGACATTTCAAAGATCAGATTTGTGAGAGACAGCAAGCTGCAAAATGTGAGTTGTGCATAATTCTTCTGGGAAAGAAATGGGTGGGGGGGGGACAAAGACAACTGCTTTGTTCACACTTATGATTGTGTCCTTTATTGAAATGGTATGTATATGGTTAAAAAACAATAATATTAGTTTTCAAATTATATAAAACCTATAAATTCATAGAAATTATAAATCAGAAAATCATGGATTAAAAAGTAAAAATTGGTATCATCTTTTAGGACAATTTTTTTAACATGTGCAGTGTTTTTTTTATATGGGCCATGTAGGAAGTTCCCAGAGGGGCATTAAAAAGTGAGTGTACACACACATTATATAGGACTGTACTGCATTTTATCCCAATTTAGTGTCTTATTTTCTCCAATATTTTTGCGTAATCACTTGACATATGTCTTTTGCAGCTTTTGACATTTCAAAAGCTCATTCAGATGAGAAGCATCATTATATCAGTGAATGGGAGTTTTACAGTCTTACTTTATTTGTACTTTACTGTAATAAAACTCTTTAGGCGCCAAAGTCGCAATAGTGTGACAAGCAACATTCCTGACTTTGACCACTAATTTAATTACTACTTTATATAAGGGAGATTACGGACATCTGTAACATCAATCTAAGACACAGTTTTGGTAGTGTTACCATGGAAACTTTTGGAGTAAGTCAGGTTTTGACCAGCACTACCACTGGAGGAGACAAATGAGTGTTAACTGGAGTAACAGCATAGAGAGGGTTTACTGATAGAGATGTTTGTTCACTGTGAAGTTCCTCATCATCAAGTAATGGGTGATTCAGATTCTGAAGAGGAATATTGACCCTCTGATCAAGATGTTCAGTTGTCCAGGGAGAAAGAAAATGATGCTCCATCAGCGTGCAGCAATGGACAGTCTCGTTTGCCATGATGGTCCACAAGCCGCAAATACCAGGCTTAAGAGTTAGTTGTTCTGGGCTTTCTCTTACCACTCTTGTATGTATGCCAGTGAGGAGTGCACAACTAAAAGTTGCGCTGTCTACAAATTCTCCCACCTTTGTCCCATGCAGATTTACTGGGGTTATTTTGACTACTTCTCTAAATAATGTGCTGCTTGGCTGTCCTGGTTGGTTTACAGCTACACCATACTTTCTTTTTTTTGGATAAATGATTGGGCAGTGCTCTTTGAGATGTCGAAGTGTTCCAACTGTTTTATGTTTGACCTGTATCACATGTTTGTTGATTTTCATTATGCTGTTTATTTACTAATGTTTTCTTGAAAACCTTAAAAGCCTTTACAGAAAAAATTGGATGTACAGTATTCATACATAAATGGACACTTTTAAATAAGTGGGTGACCTCTGAAGCCCCATTGGCTGCTTTGGATTTAGTTTAAAGGTACCAGAGTAAAGGAGTTTGCATTTAAACACACTTTCCCGACTTTTAATAAAAAATACCATGCTCTTCTTTGCGTTGCAAATAATCCAAAGAAAACAAGTTAAAAAGTTGTGGCTGTAGAGTGAGAAGTAGGAAAAGGTTCAGTGTTAATACGTTTGCAAGACTCTATGTTTAATACTGGGTGATCAAACTAAATTGGGCACGGATGTAACATAGTCTCTAACAGCAGGTGATGATAATATGATTGACTTATATTTTATCTGTAATTAAGAATGTGGAGAAAGATCAAGAGAATGAAACACACTAACCGGAACCTCTGCTGCTCAGAGGGTTTCAGCGAATATAAAATGTTCATTTTTGTTTGCTTTTAGGGTTTCTTTGATGCTGTAAATTGGCATCTTGATCATTCTAATATGCCTCAAAAAATATTACTTGCCAAACCTCTAACCATTCACATGAAAAAGGTTCAAATTACTGAACAATAATGAAGACTTCTCGGTTATCAGTTTGAGCATCTTCACTCTAAAGCCAACAAAAATTGGAATCATTTTCCCAGTGTGGATCCACATCAAATGGTTATCAGAGTACTTTTTCTCCAAGAATTTAATATTTGATACACAATGCCTGAGTTTTTTCCTTTTTCTTTCAACAATAGTCAGGATGTTTTTTAAAGCGAACACACAGTATGATATTGTGAGCTTAGGAGTTTATCCCTAAATAGGAAAACACTTGTTGGGTTTCAATCAGTCTCCATCATTAATTTAAATCTGCCTATAGCCTTATATTTCAATCAAGAACTCTATTGCTATAATATCCTGTGCTTTTTTTATTATTATTTTGTTCCTTTAGTATGTGGTATAAGCGTATAGGTACAGTCTGTCAAGAATAGTAAGGAATTGTATTTATGCAGAAAATCATGTGGGTACTGGAAGGTAAACTAAATTATTAGAAAGCTATCTTAAGTTCCTTTTAAGTTGTCTATTTTGTGACAGTTTTCACCTCTGTTTTATGTCTTGGTTTTATGTTTTTTTTTTAAATCATTTAAGATTTAATTAATCTTTTGTGAACTCTGTCTTTCTTTTTTAGTAGCGAATAGACCTTTTTGACAATGCTAATTCATGTTAGAAAAAAACTACTTTTTTCATGCAGCCTGGGTGACAACTCTCCCCACCCCTTCCCTCCAACGGTACTACACAAACCACATTACACATTTTGATGTGTAGCTTGGCTGAGCTGCCAAAGTTGGAAATGTTCATGTTGGATTAGGAGATTTTAACTAACTTCTAACATAGTACGGAAACATGAACATTGTAGCTAGTTCTGTCAATTTACCTAACAAAAATAGGAAAACTAGATTCCGCAATTTAAAAAACAACAACTACTAAAATAGAAATACATGACTACATAGGGTTATTTCTGTTTTATTAGAATAAGTGGTCAAACTATATTCAATTCAATTTAGTTAGACTACACTGCTTGGTGTGTGTCCAAAAGGAGAAAATGCTTAGAGTAGGCGTCACCGAGTTAACCCCATAACCACAGAGTCAGGCAATAAGAAGATATGGAGGCCATCTGGTAGCATTTTTACAGTATGGTGTGGCAGCTTGCCCATGTGGGCTACAGAAAGGGTCGTACGATGGTCATGAAAAATATACTCCCTGGAATTCTCTGCAGGGACACATGCATGAATATTCTCGGCCCAATTTTCCGGGTCATACGTCAGCACGGGCAAAGTACGCGACCTGCTCACATCTGTCGCCAGGTTGCTCAGCCTGAATGATCAAATGGTGTGACCTTTAAAAACTTAAATGATATCTTAGCAGTTCTTTAAGCTGCTCTTTGCTGTACATGATGAAAGTGGATGATGAAGAAGGGCCCTTTTGAATCACAGTTTTTGCCCTCATTTTTTATTTTCTAAGAAGCTATTAAGTAGGACGTCTTTCTGTGCTGCCATGAAGTTGTAGTAACACTTGAGAGTTAAAGAGTATTATTAAATATATAAAATAAAATGGGTATTTCTTTTAATTGTAATGCATAATGTTAGGGGTTAGGAGTAAGTCATAGAGGTAATCCATAATAATTTTGAAGGCATTTCTATTAGCTAATAGGTCTCAGTTTAGAAGGTTCACACTGTATAATAGAAAATCAAAGCCTTGTTATCAAACATTGCTTCCTATTGTTTATCCACACAGAGAAGTGGTATGTGGGTTGAATATAATTCAAAGTAGTTTTCTTGAAAGAAAATGTAAGTGTCTTAGAGATGTATTTTCATGTAGGCGTCTAAATTATCTCAGTTTATAGTCTAACATCATGTAACACACACACAAAGTCATGTATCATGTAACACACACACACATATATTTATGTGTTTTATATATATATATATATATATATATATATATATATATATATATCTGAGTATGTGCGCACGTAGGTGTGTGTACTATGGTGCATGAGAAGCATTTAATCCTTTTCATACATTTACAAGTTATAAAGGCAAGATTTTTTCTATCAGAATATTTTCTCTTTTCAAAAACCAGTTAAAACCAGTTTTTAATTGTTTCCTGCTCACCCATCACAGAACACACATGTACAATCCTCACTGAGTGCCGAAGGGCCAGCTGTGCTCCCTGTTTGACAACCAGGTGTTTCAGTCTTAGAGCGGAGCTGCTTCAGTTAATTAAGGTTACCTATTTGAATTTTTTCAATCCCTAATTCATTGGGGAGGAAAGCTGATAATATTCATTTAAAATTTTACTTTAGTCTAGCTGTCGAAATGTTGTTGTCAACTGCCCTAATGGCTGAAACCTAGCTAATGAAACTTGACTGAGGAGCACATGATACCCCATTTAGTTTATTTTCAGAACTGTGGTAGCTGAAAATCAATATTGAATTTCGAGAAGCTGTTTACTTTACCTTGAAAATGTTTAACAGGAGCTTATCGAGCGGTCTGTGTGATGAAATCACAAGCCAAACAGTTTCTTTTGCTGACTACCGGACTTGTAATGTGTTTAATTGTCAAGGTAACTGGGCAACAGAATATTTTCCTGTAAATGTGTTTATAATTAATATAAGTTATGAGTTCAGACTTTAAAAAAAATAAACAACAATTCCTAAACTGGTAAAGCATGGTGAATGAAACATTCGCCTTGTTGTTTTTATGCTTTTAAAATGTTGATTTCAGAAATTTATTAGAAGTTACATTATGTTTTTTTCTTTAAGATAAAACACTCTCAACATATGACTTTTAATTCAAAGTTCATACACTGCCCACCACTACTCGGGCTACTACTGGTACCCGTAGTAGTGTTGTATAAGAAACGTATAATTTATACGAGACATGTATGAATCCTTCGTAGGTTATGGACTATTTACAAGAAGAAGAAAAAATACTTGTTTAAACCTCCCAGTTCCTACCATCCGTGTAATAATTAAATAGTTGAAAATAACTAAAACTCTGGCATACAAGACTGGACAAGGATTAGTAGGAAATAAAGATGGTTCACAGTTAGAAAACTGCTGAGAAATAATAAATTGGGTTATAATAAGGATAGAAATGACGTTTTTTTGAGTAAATTCATGATTCAGAATCCAGATCTGAATAAGTAAATTCATGATTCAAATTAATTTATTAATGACCACACAATGGGTTGGTGGAATTTGTTTCCAGTAAAGCATCACATGCTGATGTAAACATACAACAATACAAACATTGAATAGACAGATACACATGGAAACATCAGATAATGTCTTGGTTTAGTATCTGTACAGCTTTTGGGAAAAAGCTGTTTTTAAATCTGACTAATTTTGTTAGCTGGGACCTGCAGCGTATCCCAGAAGGCAACAATGTGAACAAGTGAAATGCATGATGAGAGGGGTCCGAGCTGATTTTTACTGCCGACTGTGTGATGCTTCTAGGTTACAGTGTGTCAGTGGAGGCGAGGCTGTGGCCAGTGAATTAAGATTATTTGTCTATTTTACTTTGCAGGTTTTTGCGTGAATAGGAATCCAAACTTCCATACCATAACATAATTGACCAAGTGTAAAAACTGGTGTAAAACTGAAGCAAGATGTGCCTGACTCTGCATTTGAGAATGGTATATTTATTATCAAGATAAACATTACTGCCTTATTAACTGTATGTCATCACATGCATGTTATATTTACTCAGATTTAATAAAAACATAGTTTATTCTCACATAATGAGTATGTTCTTACACTATGAATATTCCTTGCAATTATTTATATGCTGAAGTTACTTGGTTTATTTATGCACAAATAAATGTGTAGGTTAGAAAGAAGTCTTAGCAATAGGGGGTGAATGGAGCAGAAGTGTATGTGAGTAAAACAAAAATCTGTTGGGAAAATTTTTTTTGAGGAGCATTTAATTTGAGGCGCACCATTTTTGCATTTATAACCAATTAATTTATAGTTTCAGGTGTGACAGTGCTAAGAAGCACAAGTAGAGTAGCAGAGTCATCAGATGAATGCCTCCACAGGATTTAATAACCAACAAAGTGCTAATTTCACCATTGATTGCATGATGGTTTAATGCCTAAAGAAAGCATATCTAACTTCTAATCTTATGCCTAGTGTGTCTTCTTCTGCAGCACAACAGTACCTTTGACAGCAGAGAACAAACAAGACCAGGAGAAAGAAGATAGTGACACAAGGATCTTCAGTAATAGAAAAAAACCCTTTCCCACTCATAGGAAATATCTTAAATGTTTAATAATTAGCTGTTCGGGTGTAATCTTATCCCCTGGCACCAGAACATCCAACCTGAATGGTCACAATATTTCTCATGCAATGGAAGTCAGAGGGCTATCCACTGTTAACAGGATGTGGCTTCATCCGGCGTAAACCATTATTTTGAGCCCTAAATATGAAGCTGTGAGCTTCAAGCTTGACACCTTTTGTATATATCAGACTCTTTTTTGGAAGATGTGTTGACAGTCAGTGAATTAAGACTGGGAAGCTGTAGAGGATATACTGTAGTTACAGTTTATTATTGCTGTGACAATTGAGGCTAAAAGTTAGCTGGCAACAATGCAAAAGTTTTTATTTTTGGCATTTTAGTTATAGTTTTGGCACAGAACTATAAACATGTTTCAGGTTTTTATTGACTACATTTGATGTAATTTGAAGTTCTTGAGTTTCCTGTAGTGTTGTCCGAGTTAAAAAAGGACTCCTTTTATGGCTTGCTAACAACTCTGTTACAACATCTTTAAAGAAGTTTTCATAATTGTTTTGCAGTAGTTTCGATGGGACGACTACTACTACTCTACTCTACCACTACTACTCTACCACTACTCAGTGGTAGAGTAGTTGGCTTGCAATCGGAGGGTCGTAGGTTCGATTCCAGCTTCCTCCAGTCACATGTCGATGTGCCCCTGGGCAAGGCACTTAACCCCCAAATTCTACATTGTCCTACCGAGCCATGTTGGGTGTCGGTGTATGAATGTGAGTGTGATTGGGTGAATGCGGCTTCAATGTAAAGCTCTTTGAGTGGTCAGTAAGACTAGAAAAGCGCTACATAAAATCAGTCCATTTACCATTTACATTTACAAAATGACAGAGACAACTGATTTGGAAGCGCTGTAGGAACAATGTGTCTTGCTAACCAGGCCTGGCTAATGGTGTAGTGCCCTGCACAGGCCTATTGTCTGGGTCTGAGCCAGGCCCTGGTCCGAGGGTTGTGGAGCCCCAGCCCATCCCAGTCCGACAGGTTTTCAGTATTTTCAGGCCCGAACCGGTATCAAGCCCGACTTTTTTTTTAACCTCCCATAACAATGTTTTAGCATGATAGAATGCTATATTCATTGGGAGCATATCTGAATTGAACCTGCCGCTCTGAAAATGCTAATGCTGTGCAAGTAGAAAAAAACAGCATTTTAATTTTCTGTGAATAAACAAATGGTGTCTGACAGATCAAAGTGGAAGATAAAAGAAAAAATAGCAGGATAAAATAGGTGCTATGCTGGATCCACCACATGAACGTTCAAAATGTCTCTGGAGATGTGATGAATCCGTGTTTCTGCTCAGTTGGCTCAACTTGAAGGGTTCTGATAAGATTAAACTTAGAGCTTTTCCCTTGGTATTTTTCACGCTCTTCAGTTCAACGTTTTCAATCGTTTTCTTTATTTCCTCCATGTTTGTGGTTGGAGTCGGGAAGTCACATGAATCGGATGTGTAAGTGAGGTAGGCCTACAAAAGGGAGGTGCCGGTGTGGGGCAGAACAGAACGCTGTTGCTGCATTCAAGAGTTTCCACTTAAACACAACAGGTTTAAATAAAGAAAATATTTCAATTGAAAAATAAATGTGCCCGGCCCAGCTGGTGTCCGCAGAAATTATACGGTCATTGGCCCGAAGCCCGGCCCTCGGGCTGTTGGACCTTTGGGCCTAGGGCTCCAGTGCAAGACTCTATAATGGTGCTAAAGTTAGCATCTGATACATAGCCTCTTACCAACACAGCTAAGCTACAGGACTATTTTAGTTTGTAAGGATTCTGCCAAAAATGTGTTACTCTACATTTCAAAACCTAAAATACCACAGAGCTGAAATGAATATTCCTACCCTGAATTTAGATTCTGAACACAACGGTTTAAAATTTGTTTTTTTTTATTCTGTTGAAAACACAAAAACAAGGCCTTTTCAATAATTGTGTTGAGGATTGTAGAGTTCAACAAGCATACTTACTGCAGTCTAAGGATTAATAAAACTTTAATGTTACGATTCAAAAGTAAAACGATTTCCTAATGTTAAAAAACAAATAAGTAGAATTACAGTTAACCCCCATTTATTTGCTCTGTGAGAATACCACAATTAGCTTGCAATTAGTGGGCTAACAATGCTAAACATAGTATATCCAAAAGAAAACAAAAGAATTGAACAGATCAAACTTGAAGTTAATTAGTCTACAATAAAAATATATTTTTCAAAATGCAGATTTTTGAAGCCTTTATTTTGACTTCAAAAACAAAAATAGCATTTTGAATGTTTATCTGCATTAAGACCACAAAATAAACAGACATTTTATATCAGTCGAAAAAACAAAATTGTATATCAGTTGAAACAACATCTTACTGAGGCAACTTCTCATATACCATGGACTATAATATCTTTTATTTTGCTTGACAAAAAATCAGTGTTAAAAAAATAAATAAATGAATTAAGAACATTACAACAGAACAAAAACGTCCTCCCACCTCGGTGTCAAGTATCAAACTGCTGAAATGACAATGTATGTATCTAGCCTTTGACGGCTATTTTGGAAATATACACTCCAACATTTTGTAACAGTGCCCTTTAAGGGGGGGAAATTTAGTAACAGTGATAATCAGCCCATGTGACACCTACCCCATTCTCCTCAGGTTTTTCTTGTAGTTCAGAGCTAAAATAAAAAGTAATATCTGAAGAACCTTGTTTATTGCTTGTATTCTCTGCCGAGGAAATAAATTAACCCATCCGCGCACAGCTGTTTTTCCTATAGTGCGCTGTCCTGAGATCTCAAGAATAGTATTTGGTAAAACTGTAAAAAACAGTTGATTCAAATGGAAAGCTGTTTTTTTTTTTTATGGAAAAAATAAAAAAATAATCATTTTGGAAAAAATAATCTGAATAACTTATGTTACATGTCATACACTGTTCACAGTACTCTGCCCTTCTTGTAAAGTTCATCAAGCAGCAGCTACAGAGCAGGAAACATCAATCTCAAACTCAACTACAGCAGCAAGTCTGCAAAGGGGAGTCATTTGCACAATAAATATTTTTTTGCATATGCAGCTGAGCAACATTTTGAGCCATCAGTTGACTTGCAAGAGGCATTTACATCTTAACCAGCATAGGCATTTGCATGCAGTTGAACTTTATGGTGCCTCACAAGATTCAGGGGGCAAAATAAAGGGAGGCAGATTGAGTGACTTTTTGCGCACAGCCACCCACCAGCTGCCGGAACATAAATAGCAGCGTATGATTATGGTCGGGCGAGAGGGAAAACACCCTGTATTTTAGTGCTTTGCGGAGGTCATGTGGCAGTCGGTGGGTGTGTTCATGCAGCTCCCGCTTAGAAAAACAAGCTAAATTAGACCTTTATGGATGCAGCCACGTAACTCCTTGGAATCTCATAGCGTTAGTTCTGGAGATTTTTTTTCTCTTTTTTTTCTGTTTGTAGCTCTGGCATAAACAAATCTCTCAGAGCTGCTGATTGTGCCAACTCTGAAAGCTGATGAATGTGACCCTGAAATAAACTAGATTTCTCTACATCTCCTTTGTGCCTCACAAATAACACTAAAGATATGATTCTTTCTGTTTCTTTAAATAATAGAGAATTAACCGATCTCTGAATTGTTTTTTTACTCATACTCTGCAGCAGTTTGTCTAGGAAGAGCTTGGTTTCAGATGACTTGGTGGTGTGCCCTCTACATGATGCAATGCTACGCAAGTCCATACTCCTTTGAACTTGGGCTTTCAAGCTAGTCTGCCAGGTTTTCCTTTTTTTGTTATTATTTTGCTGCCTTTCCTTTGTTCTGGAATAGAAATAAAGTGTGAAAGTTAAAAGCACATTACTGCCTACAGATTACTGCAGCTTTTCTGAGTGGGCTGTTTATTAGTTCTGATATTTGTAGGGTTTAATTCCAAAAATGAGGTTTCAGTACAGAAGACTGTACTGTAATAAAAGAGACAGCTGGGTAAGTGCTTTGCTAGTGTGGTTTCTGAGTTTTAATAAATTTCTAGGTAGTTTGGGTAAAAATCCATTCACCCATCCATTCTCTTACAATTGTGGGGTTTGCAAATTCTTTAAGTAGAAACAACGGTAGTAAGGTTTTTAGGATTTCCAAAAAAATAAATCAAAGATTTGGAATTATAAGCGTGGACAAGAATAACTTTTTCAGATGAAAACTGTTTAGGAACTTTGCTTAATCTTCCCATTTTGGCAGCAAACCAGAGCTGACTACTCTATTGATAAATCTTTCAAGTTTGGAAAAAAAAAATAGTAATATTTCATGTATAGTTGTGAGGAAGTTGTTTGTCTTCATAGCAGCTGTATTTGTAATTAGTCTCAAATATCTGAATGACTTCTTAAAACGAGACTGATTAGCCTATTTAATGTTTGCATTTTTCCGGTTCATTGTGCCTCGAGTGATTAATCATAAGCATGCCCTTTTTTCTTTTAACATCCTCCGTGTTTTTTTCTTCTAATGTGTCCCTGACACAGAAATATTTGGCTGTCATGTTTTCTGACAGCTGATGAATTCATGGAGCAAGTTTCATCAAGTGGCCCTGCTTCTCCCAAGTGAGAATGACTGTTAAATATGCATGGCAAAAAAATAAATGAGGCAGCCTTCTAAGAAAATGTTGATGCTCAAGAGGAACTTCTGTGGCTGTGATTTACAAGTCTGTTTTATTTGCTACTTTGATGCTGCAGTAGTTGAGATCCAGCGCTGCCTCCAGGTGTGCCCACTCTTCTTTTCTTTCTTTTTTTTAAGTAAATGGAGTCTACTGCTCACCAGCATAGCCACTTACTTCCATCTCAGCCAAGTCTGCTTTGCTCATGTGAACACTTTTTTTAATGAGACTGTTTTGGGTGGTCAAAAATGACATTTTTTTTGTGATTCTTTGCCAGGGAGAGCAACTTTCTTTCTACCCCTATGGTTTTTTGAAGTAGGTTGAATTTAATGACTTGTTGCCTCATTTTGGGGTTTTCTTTCTTCTTTTTTTGTGCATATTCTGACCTATTTTAACCTAAAATGTGTCTTTTGCTGGATGCTGCTAGGATTTGTCATTTTGAGGCAAGAAAAATTAGACAACATGATCTGGACAAGCTGAAAATAAAACTTTATTTAAAAAAGAAATGTTGAAGTGTGGCTAAATACCTCTGCAGAGATCCAGGTTTATTTTCTGGCAGCAGCCTCATTTGTTTTGTGGTGTGATCCAAGTCACACTCTTGTCAGTGCTAGTGGGTGGGAGGATTTTGAGGGACCTAAATTTGAAAGGTTCACCTTCTCAGATTTGACGTGCATTAATTAATTTTCAAAAACAATTTGTTTCTTCATTAACTCAAAGGAAGTCAGAGCAAGATAAAAAACAAAACAATGCAAGATAATTAGACCAAATTAAAGGGGAATAGGCTCTAACACAGACAACATCAACATTAACAGTGTAACACTGCTGTGAAAAAGCACAGGGATTCAGTTTTTTTTCCTTCTTTCGGCATTTGTTAATCTCTATTTCTAGAAAAACATAATGTTTCTGGTTTGCCATTATTAGATGAAGTTGTGGCAAATTAAATTAAACCAGTAACTGCACTTGTTTACCTCAATGTCTACTAATGCCTCCTGAATGTGAGCAGTTATTGTGTGCAGTTATTACACTGCACACAGTTGATTTCAGGCTCATTTCTATGCAATTAAAATTAAACGTTTATAAAAGTGTGTTCCTTACATTGAACAAAAAAGTCAAATTATTTGTCATATAATAATAATAATAATAATAATAATAATAATAATAATAATAATGATAATAATGATATTTTGATGTGTTTCCCATAACATTATCCATGATCATTAAAAAATATTTTTTATTTATTTCTGGTACCATAAAAAAATAAACTCTAATCACAAAGATGTCCTGTACCATATTTAGCTTTATTCCAGATAATTTCTATCTGTACTCCCAGTGGCAGGTACCAGACCTTGAGACCTTTGTTGCAAGTCTTCCCCTTTTCTCTCTCTCCCCATTTACTCTGCGATTAGTTTAAGGAAAACGGACTCTAGCTCCACCAAAAAATAAATAAATAAAGTGTATAAAATAAAGGCAGAACTGAGAATTATTAAGTTACCCTTACGGTAGAGATTTATGGTGTTAGGAATATACAACAGTTAACTTGAGGGCTGTGACTTGGCATTTTCTTTCACATTTTTTTGAAGTAGTATTGATCAATATCACACAATACAGTTTTAAAACTGACATATTAGTGAATAATATTCTCAGTAAAAATAATAAAATAAATATGTTTTCCATAAAATCACATTTCATCAAATAAAGTAACACAAAATTATTAAAAAAATAAATGCAACCCTATCTTGTAATCTTATATTAGTTGAATCTGGCATTAGTACGATATATATATATATATATATATATATATATATGTATAGAAAAAAACTTAATTCAGTTGGGAGCCATGACATTGCATTTTCTTTGTAAAAGGATGGGCAAAAATCGCTTTAATTTATTTCTTTTTTTAAACATTATCAGTTTATTAAAGTATGAAGAAAGATTGATTTATTCATGTTGCTAGATTTGAATGTCTCTCCTCATCGGGTTCCATAGAAATAAAAATAAAAATGAAATCCAACATGTTATGCACGTTTCAACGCTTTCTACTCCAGGGGTCTGCAAGTTGCTGCTCTGGAGCTGTATCTGGCTCCTCAAGCCATGCAGAATGGCTGCTTATAACTTTGGCCAACAAATATATCAAGTCTATCTTTATTTTAATAGATATATAATTTAGCAGTGTGTCTAGATATAAAGCTAAATAGGAATCTTATTTTTAACAGTTTTTTGAAGGCTACTGGAATTAATCTAGCATAAGGATTTTTTTTACTCTTTCATTTCCTTGTAATCTCACAAAACAACTCTTTAATTTTCCATAAGAATACAAGGGAATGCACAGTATACAATCTTTACTGTTTTCGTTGTTCTAAAAATAGAAGCAAAAAGGGTTATTTTAACCTTAAAACAAATATCCAAACACATTTTAGATCATATTGTTTTTAAAACTTAAAAAGCTTTTTCTTTTAAGGTCATGTAGGATTAGTGGCACATTTTATTTAGACAGATGTCTGATACAAAAACATTTGTTTGAGCATCTTTAAAATTGTAAGTTTGCTTGACTTTTTTGAGCTTCATTTTAATTCTCATTTTACTCCTCTGTAAATCTTTTAACTGAGCCTCCTATTTTTTTTGTTCACACACTGAATTTTAAATAGCATTTCACACAATGTACAGTTATCCTATCTTCTTAGCTATTTCGGCCTAAATTTGGGCTAGGTGTGGGTGCCATGAGATTTAGTCCAAATGTTGTTAATTTATGTTAATCTAACGAACAGTGTCTACAAATGAGAATTGAGAATAATCTTTGTAGTTAAATGAATTAAATATTTTCTGCTACTTGTTTCTAAATTTTAAATGAAAAAAAAATGTATTCACATATTAACTGTATTTTAATAGTTCATTGAGCCTTTTATCTTTCAGTGATTGACATCGAATATGGCTCCTCTTGTAACAAACAACACAATGGCGGGCTTAGCTGGTGGCGCAAACCTAATAAAATATGTGGGTCGAGTCAGGTCTGATCATCAGACATCTTATTTAACTTGAATGACATTCTCTCTTGTCTTTGTGATTTTGAATAACGGGTTAGAGAAATAGGGGTCTGCATCATGTGATAATTTTACCACAGAAAAGCATGTATCCAGACTTTTCTGGCTAGATTTATACCAGCCAATAAATGTGTGCCAAAATTCCCACAAATGTACCTTTTTACCTTTACAGAAAAGTAATACAAAGTTTCTGTTTAATCCAACTCAGCCATCAAACATTTAGACAGGTTTCAGGAATAGTTTTGTGATATTTAATTTTGAGAGAGACCAAAGATCAATTTATTTTCACGTCAAAGCTCACTCATCACGCAGAGCTTCACACTGTGCATCATGCTGAGAATCAACTTTCATTTCAAACGCTCCACTTAACGCCTTTCCCACGTTCACCATAAAGGACTTAGTCTTTTGTTTTTTTAATGTTTTTTTTTCTCTTATAGATTTATTAAAGTCCTTTTCAAACATTGTAAATTAAATAAGAATGGATCTGATTTATGTCTGGACAGGAATGGCACATGAATGCTTCATAAAGAGGAGGTCTGCTCTCTATCTTCATAAATATAATTTAAATGTCATTGAAACCAACATTTAGGCAGGCAAGAAAGCCTGCCTTCAACTTTTCATCAGACAAAATTTTCAATACTGGACTGTAAAAAAATATTTACTGCAGGTGTTAAACTTTTAATCTACAGCCTTTGGGGTGTTTTTCTCAACAGGCCCTCGTATAATGAGTACTGCAATAAAAAAAAAATTCAATACTGATTCTCATTAATTATTTAATTGTTCACTCATTAAATTGTTTAGTAATTTGGGTATTTTGATAAACAGTGCAATATTAATACATTTTGTGATAAACACAGCTATGATATATTAAGTTCATCAATGCCAATCTGATGATTTGTTTTATTCACTTTATTACATTTGTGTCTTTAGACGTTTTTATTGGCATTAGGTGATTTTTTTTTATCTTGGTAAAGTTCAAAATGTTTAGCGCAAATATAGAAATTTTGCCATAAAAATGTCCCCGCGGCAAAAAAAAGAGACTTAATCTGAGGCCTGTATACATCTTCATTCTTAAAATAAATTGACAATACAACACATCCTATACATTTTCCTTGCATTATGAAGCTGTCATTCCAGTTTTAAAACTGCACATCATCTGAAATCCTGATTATATTGCTCACTCCTGCCAGAATAACCATAGATGACAGGGCCCAGCAGGGGAAAATGTCAAATATGAATTTGGCAAAATATTTACGTTTCCAATGGCTTTAAACAGATATGACAAAATAAACTGAATAAATCACTTTTGTAAACGTGCTAGAATAATGGAATAGAATAATCCTTTAATTGTGTGGAAATTTGTTTGTAACAGCAGTAAAAAACAGATGTACAAATAGAACATCACACAGAACAGAACACACAACATTTTTACGGAACAAAAATATTTAAATCACGTACTATAATTACAAAAAAAAGTACTGTATAGTTAAAGTAATTAAAAAATATTTAAAATGTAGAATATTACAGATTGTGCGTTGAGCTTTGCAATTAAAAAGTAGGTGTGCAATTTTTCAATAAGTTACTATAATCAGAATCAGAATCAGAATCAGCTTTAATGGCAAAGTATGACACATAAAAAAATAATGTGCAAGTTATAAGTGTTGTTTAGTGCAATTTAACAGCGCTGGTGTAAACATCTGTTTGTATCACAGATAAAACAGTCTAAAATGATTTTACATTGCTTAAAAACACTATTCTTTTAAAGAATATTCAGATTGCATCTTCCAGACACTTTTAAGAAGTGCACTCTGCTCTACTGAGACCTATACTGTTAGTAAATGTATTTGATCTGGACCAGTCTGCACCATTGTTCATTGAGGAACAGGCAGAATCAGGTCAGTTTGAGCCACGCTGTAATATTTAAGAAGTGAGCTGCTCTTCAGGTTTGAGTAGATAATTCTGATCATCTTATTTATTTTATTTATTTATTTATAAATTTTTTTATTCTTTATTTTCTTCACTCTGTGGGTATCCAAACGTATCGACAAAAGCATATATGAAGCCAGGACAAAGCCATAAATGAAATGAAGTAAACTAACACCATCATCAGACAATTTCATGGCCGCCATTTTGACAGGTCACAGTAGGGAAATACCATATGAATAACTGCCGTTTTCTACTTGGAGGGGGGTTGTGCTTTGGTTCATGCTGGTTTGCTGTCGTGGCTCTCAAGGAGGCTTGATGGAACTCCACCGTCATTTACTCCACATGTGCTGTGCTGCTGTGACGAGACCAAATGACCGGCGTGACAATACCCATTGTAAAGATAGATGCTGGAACTGTATCAATTGGATTTGCTGCATATTTTTACAGTATACAGATGCAGATTGAATAATGACAGAAGTGTATTCTTGAATAGATCTTCTGATGTGAATCTGGAGGAGTAATGCAAATTGGCCATGGTACAGATTATTCAGATTTACCATAAAGCAGCGTGATGTGCTGTTGATTGGCTCACTGTCACATCATTTTACTGGGACATGCTAATTGAAAACTTGTGTTATTTTTATCAAAATTTTTGTTTCATATTTTTGTAGCACTAGAGGCCTTTTTTAACTGGACAGGAGATAAGCAGAGAGAAGGGGAAGAGCTGCAAGACAGGTTCAAAGGTCGGCAATTGAACCCTGGACAGCTGTGTTGAGGATTAGACCCTGAATGTTGGGCGCTTGGCCTGTGCTATACCACTGCCACAAACCACGCCTAACACTTTTGCTGTTATAACGTAATACAGAAATTTAAAATTATGTAGAAATAAAATCAATAGAATATGGGGAAAAAATAAAACAATAACTAGCAGTTTAAGAATGTGTTTTAGTCATACATTAACTAAGTCTTTATAAAACGCATATTATTTCAGAAAGACTCCTTAAAAACTTAATAGTTTAAATCATATATAAATCATTAACATATTTTAGTACTTCGGGATATGTATTAGAAATCTCTGTCCTTTAAAGTGTCTTAGAATTTGAAGTTAACAGCGGTTATGCATTGGCTAGATTGATAGATAGATAATAAACTCGTAAATATATTATTATTATTATTATTATTATTATTATAAATGATGTATATATTGCATTCCAATTATGAGAAAATTCCCAACAAACTCAATTATTCATTCTTATTTAACTTGCAAGATTTTGGATCTTCCCTTTCCATAAATTCTCATACGAAGAGGGTATTTTTTCATACAATATAAAATTATATAAAAGGTATTCCTACAGAATAACACAAAACATGATTAAACGATTATTTAATGTTCTCACTGTAATGATTTTTTAAATAAAAAACAACAATTTTTAGATTAAGGGGTTTCAAAAACTACACTTCTATTAGCTTGTATGACAAATGCATATATTCAATGACACATTAGTATTGTTCCAACCACAAAAACAGAAATATTAAAATTCTACATAAAACATAATAAAAACGTTTTTTTTTACTTATTTTATTTTAAAATATATTTTAATAATTGCATAAATATTTTTGGGTAGTATTTAGGTGTACACCATCTATCTATGTATAGATATCTATCTACATAATGTATATATATATTTTGTAAATTGTACGAATATAAAGTTTTACTATAATAATAAGAATTCAAATTTTTTTTAGAGGAACAAGGTGAGGACATTTTTTTCAAATATTAATCATTTTATTTTATTTCTCTTTTTTTAGGCACATGTGAACTTTATTGATCAGTACGGAGTATGGTGCACCTGATCCACAACTGAGACAGGCACCACCTGATACACACAATTTTTTGTATTTCTATTTTTGCCTATTCCCTCAGTTTGTTTAGATTTTTATCTTCAGATTTTCAGATACAGTAATTCCCAGGGATTTAAATTAAATTAAAAGTTTAGCTTTAGTAAGTTCTTTGTTAACCAAAGAAAATAAAAGTACATTAAAAAAGTAGGGATGCAACAATAGCACTTTTTTCAAACCGATACGATACCGATATTTGGATTTTAATACTTTAATACTGAATATCAATACCGATACTTTTACCATACAAAAACATGCAATGAACTGGAAGACAGGGTTTCTTTTCTTCTCTGCTTGTTACAACAAATGATGGTGAATTAGATAAAAAAAATATTATAAAAATGACAACAAAACAAAAATTTTAAGTGAAAGCTCAACATTTTTTGTGAAAATATTGCAGAGTTTCCACATTTTTTGTATCGGTTCATGGTATTGCTCCAGGAGCTACGTATGGATGAGGTTCGCTTTCAGCGGTACTTCCGTCTGTCCCGCACCCAGTTTGATGACCTCCTGGGCCGCATCAGAGCTTGAATCGCCTACCAGGACCCCAACTACAGGCTCTATTCCTCCCGAAGAGCGTCTGTCCATCTGTATTCGGGAAGTGTTATTTATGATTTTTTAAATCTGCCTTTTCTAGACTTAAAATGTAGGTTTTTCCTGCTCCCGCTACATTCAAAATACGTGTAGTGACATCACTACAATTATAAGCTCTGATTGGTTATCGCGCCGCTTCAAGGCCGTCAGCACCGTCAAAAGTTCAACTAGCTGAACTTCTGCGTTGCTGGCTTTATGAGCTTTGAAGCTTGAAAAGCTTGAGAAATTGACGGAGCCAAAACTCAGAAAGCGCCGCAAAGACCGTGACGCTCCTCCAACGGCCGCCGCCATAGACTAAACATGTAATCTTGACGTTGATGATGCTGACAAAGCCCTTGGTCTGAATGCACCATTAGTCTATTCCCATAAAAAAAAGTGTTACCAAAGATATAAATAGGAAATGACTGAAAAAGAAAGTACTTGCATTCCCTGCCTTTCTTTAACATTGGAACAATATTTATCCGTAGTATTTTGAATAAAAAGGCAGCAGCCCCCTTCAGAAGTTTATGCCACTCTTAACTCTGGCCTACTTGGGCAGTTGTGCTACGGTAAAAAAAAAAGAAGAAAAAAAAAGAGTGCCAGTCCACCACGCTGTATAAGCCCTGGATTCTGGTAGAAGCAGTTAAGAGACACTCTGCAAAGTTTGACAAAAGACACTGTCAAAGTTATGAGTCATCCCTGAGCTTTTCTTAAAGTCATCTAAATAAGACTGTCTGCTTAACTTTTCACACAGTGCAATGAAAAGTATTTGCCCCATTGAAATTTCTTACTTTTTTCTCACAGCTAAATGCTTTATATTAAGAAAAAAATGTAGCAGACAGTGGTAACCTAATCAAGTACAAAAGGAAGTTTTCAGATCGAAATGTGTACTTTACATCACTAAAGAAATGTTGTTCCTCTCTAGTTTCCAGGTTTGTTTATATTTAGTTACATTGGAGAGTTTTGAGCACAAACAAGGTCTTGTCTTGCCATTGCATCTTAGTCAGATTTAATGAAATTGTTTTGATGATTTGAAACATTTTAAATTTACAAAAAATGCAAAAACAGAAGAAACCTATGAAAACTATTTTCACCAGGAAACAGGACAAAACTTCACAAATATATAATTTGTCAACTAACTGCAGGGGTGCTTTTGTGTGACCAGAGTAGCTACTTTCACATGAGAAAAAAAAATACATATACACAGTATGCTGTCAAGTGCTAAGGAACTCATGCCGAGACATATTTTTGCAAAATGTGTGATGATTCATTTACACATGAATGGTGTGAAACACGCCGTCTCCAGAAGAGTTTACTCTTTTGCTAATGTTATAAAAAATAATGGAAATTGATCTCAGTAACGTTACCTGATTGTCCAGGTCTATATGCAGTTTTTTTCTCTCATTACAAACTTTTAATTAGTTAAAAGTATTTCATGTTTTTTTTTTCCAGCAGTGCAGTGGATTTCATCAGCTGCTCTGTGGCTTTAAGATTGTCTAACCCCGAATCCTCTCATTTTATATTCTGCTCCATTTCTTTTCCTTGGATTATGAATAGAATAATCATTGTTTGCCAGTTGAAATTTCTACCCTTCTTCCTGCTGATGATTATCTTGTTTAAAGCATATCAGCTGGAAAATATAATGTGTAATTTGAATGCCAACGATTCCAACAAATATAGTCTAGGAGAAATGGAAGGCTCTGAGCTTTTATTGCTTTTTTTATCTTGAGCTGAGCATTTGCAGCTTCTATTCAGAAGCTCAAGACTGTATGAAAAGTGCAATTAGACCATCCTTGCACCTGTGAATATGACCTTTATAGTGTGAGAATAGACTGTGACAGCGTGTGCATGAGCAATCATTGTTTCTAGATAAATAAATGTCGGGAAGTGTGAATGTTTTACGTGTTTGTGCAGTCCTACGGATTGCATGTGTGGAAGAGTGGTTGGCTTTGCTCTACTGACCTACAGTCAATTGTGGTCTGCAAGAGGCTTTAATGAAGATGTCCAAGTTCAGGGTCAGTAACCCCCCTCACTTCAGAGCCCACAAAAGCTTTTGCCGTCCATTATGTTGTTTGAGGGCTTTGTTTTGTATACACACATTACTTTCTTTGTACGTGTGTGTTTTTTAGGGGAAGGGGGTTGGTGGTTGAGGTGGACAGCCAGGTCAGTGCATGTGTGAATTGAATGACTGTCAGGTTTTAGACTCCAGCCTCTCTTGTGGACGCCGAACCATTTGACTGTGATGCAAGACTGAGGCGCTGAACTATTTTCAAACTATTTTCCATACAGACTTTGCATAAGATAAAAAAAAAATCATTGAGCAGTCAATGCATACATTTACTCTGTCTCTCACTTCGAGGAACATGAAAGATGTGTTCTAATTTCTAACCACTGAGTATGGCTTTCATTTCTATAACTGTGGCAGAACTATATGTATTCATCTATAAGTCACTAACAATACCTCAAGGTCCAAGAATTTTAAAGGCCAGCACTTAATCAATGTGTCATGGACGGTCTTTTTCTATGATATTTTTGTAATTTTCAAATTTATTTTTCAACAATGTTTTGACAGGTTTAAGCTTTTTTCCTTTTTTTTTTATACAAAGGAAGCAATTGAAATCTAAACCCACGAAAGGATACAAATACAGGAGAGGCAGGAAATATAGATAAGATATCTTAACCAACTTAAATGTAGACAGATGAAACCAAATATATCTACAATATACACAATACATAGTTTTTCTCTCAGTTTGGGATGACTAAAATTATTTCTATTTGCAAAATGCCAGACTAAACAGAGAAGAAATTTATTTGAGAATGATTTTTACTTTACCAAAGCTTAAACAAACTTGGATTCCTATACCTTTAAATACTTGGGAAAAGTCCAGATGATGATGATGTAATAGTTTATAATCTACTGATACTTTAATTATCAAGTTAATTTGCTGCACACTTCTGCATGTATTTTAAGCAGTGTTGAGGAGAATATTTTGTAAATGTATTTAGTTACAGAATACTGAATACCTGCTTTAAAATGTATTTTGTTACATATTCTGTTACTTTGCTGAATCCTGGTACTGTATTCTAAATATTTGGAATACTTCCCCTTAAACACAGCATTTAAGTCTATTAAAAGTCACAAAATAGCTACTCCCACAGGAAAACAGAGGGCAAATGCTAAACATTATGTACTGACTAGGAAAATAAATAAATTATAAAATCATTTAATTATTTTTGGCACAATACTTCTTCCTCTCAGTGAAAAAAAACAATCAAACAAATTGTTTTTTTAGCAGTAATATCTTTTTTACATTTCATTAGATTTATATTTAGTCATTTAGAAATGAAGTTTAGCTGTTTGCAGCCACAGCCAATTAGGATATTTGCAAATATCTGTCATAACATGCATAGTATTGTAAACTGGCATTCAATGCAATCCAAATGGAATGCTTTTATCCTTGTGGCCATAATTTTTGGGAAACCCATTACAACAACATATAATCAAGCTATAATAATAACTGAGAAATTACCTAATTAACACGATGTAGGCCCTATTAAATAATGGACAACCCCCCCCCCCCCCCCAAAAAAAAAAACAATACTAGACAGTCACTGTCTATAAAAAATAAGTTACTTTAAGGTGTTTTTTCAGATTAAATGTTGTGTCTTTAGAAGCCAGTGTTGGGAAAGTTCCTTTTTTTATGAACTGTTTCAAAGTTCAGTTCACAAATTTTTAAATGAACTAGTTCAGTTCATAGTTACATTTTTTTTAAACTAAGTTCACAGGTGAGCTATTTCCCTAAGAATACTGACATTTTCCAGTTGTTACCATCCATTCAGTTCACACTTGTACCCAGCTGCAGCTTTTACTAGGGATGCACGGATACCGATACCGTCTAATCTACATGTATCAGTATCGGTTAAACTTAACCGATACCATGAACCGATACCCAAAATATGAAAAATCTGCAATAAATTCACAAAAAAAGATACATTTTCCACTTGAAAATTTATTTTTGTGGTAATTTTATATTTTAAATCTGTTACTCTGTCTATGTTATGTTTAGTTGGTAAAGTCTGGTGTCTTTAGTCTCTTCAAGAAAGATATAAGGTGGAAGTTACACAGTTTATTAATTCAACAATAGTATTAGATCGGTATCAGGTATTGACAGATACACAAAATTCAGGCATCAGTATCGGGACTAAAAAAGTCTGATCAGTGCTGATCAGATCAGTGGTTTTGAGTGGTAGAGGATTTCCTTTTGTTTTTGTACATCGTTGTAGTGTCTTTTAATTTTTCACTGACTTGCACATACTGTACCTTGAAACGCTGGCCAGCCGGATGCTTTATGTTTCAAGTTTGCTGTTGACATTGTCAATGTACGGCGCAACTTCTTGAGACCCGCCAGCAAAGTTTACTAAAATGCAACAATTACGAAAATATAAAAATTTCCTACCTGGATCATCACTGTCTTGTCAAAAACAAATATTTTCGGTGGTCATACGAAGATGCCACTTCATTCATTAATGCCGAATTACAGCTGTTCCAGCAGTCACTGGAGTTTGCCTGCATACTTCATAGTTTGACACCAGAAGCATGAGCTGTGCAAGTCGATGACTATTTTGACTAGATTTGATCTTTTCCCCAGCTTTAACCACCATGGCTTTAGTCGGGCTTTTCTCAGGAATGCTCGATTGAAATTTGGCATCACTTGAAAAAAATGAACTGCGAAAGAGCGCCGTTCACAAACGCCAGAATGAGTCAGTTCATAATAACATTCATCAGACAAAAATTGAGTGAGTTAGTGAAAAGTATTCCAATGTTATTACAAAAGTAACTGTATTCTGAATACCATGTTTAAAAATAGTAACTGTAGCGGAATACAGATACAAAAAAATAGTATTCTATATACGTAACACTAGTACATGTATTCCGTTACTCCCCAACACTGATTTTAAGGCAACACATGCTGTGACATCATAAGCCAGACTCCACAAGTCTGGTTCATCCTTAGGTACAATGTCCAGATGCCTGGAACCATGTTCATGTGTTCAAACAATTATATGCTACTCTAAACACTAAAGGAAAGCCCAAGCATGATACTGTTCAGGAGGAGACGTGTTCTGTGTCTCAGAAATTAATACGTTTTGGTTTGCAAATCAACCCCAAAACAAAAACAAAAGACCTTGTGGAACATTGATCCAGCATAGCCTTAAGCTGGGAAGAAAACTTAATGCAGTCTTAGACTATGGGTGTAGAAATTGAAGGCCACCTAACTAGAGACTACAAAGTCCAATTGTGGGTGACAAATTGATATACTGTGATATAGAGCTAACAGAAACTTTCATATAAATAATGTCACAATAATCAGTGTGAGAAATGGGGCTGCAGCAAACGGTTGATCTATGTTAAATAAAATTTGAATTTTTCAACAAGATGTTCAGGCTGAGACTTAAAGGCGAGGTGTTCGTTTATTAAATACCAAGATTTTTGCATAAAAAGTACAAATTCAATAGGGGGAAGTGCATGTGAGCATAATAATTGGAATAATTGTATTGATTTTCTTTGTTTGAAAACAACAAACCCTTGTTTTCTTTAGTATTTTGTATCTGAGGTGAATTAAATATGAATGAATAATGCAACCCTACAGCCAATCAAACACCAGGGCAGCTAAATTTTCATGACAGTAGACAAGTGCGTCATCTGCATTGAGACTAGGAGATGCAACTTGTAACATTATGACCCGCGTTATTGATGGAAATTGCCAAAACTCTAAGTCCTAATATCCCTTGAGGGACATCGTTTGTGACAGTCTCATAACGGGAAGCGAGATCACGGAAAGGAACTCACTTCCTACAAGTCAGAAAGGTGTTTATAATGTAGAAAATATATGTAAAGACTGCTGATACATTCACCAATGCTAGCTGCATCAATAAGGCTATGGTTATTTTTAAATCTCTATTAGGCACCAGTTTATCCTGCTCTGTTCTCCTGCTTCATTTTCATAATAGCTCTCCACAAAACATTACAACAGTGGTTTAGTAGTACCTGTGTTATTATTAGCATCATCTGTGAAAATTTTTATTTTATCAGTATTTTATAACTTCCTACATTAATGTACAATTGAGTTGTACTTTGAGTTTGTCAATACAAAGGTTACAGGAAGCTTGCATGGTGATGACTTATAGTATCACTGGATTGCTCTGTTTATCATGTTATGATCTGACTGGCTGCTTGCACAACCTTTCATTAACCTTTTCTAAACTGTATCCTTAATCAGATTCCTAGTAATTTATCTGTAATTTATTACTTCTTGAGTTAAATTGCATTAACTCACTCATTGAATATGGTTCGGGAGCTACCAGTTACTAGTCACTACAGTAAATTATCCTTAAGTAATCATGATAAGCCCGCCTCGCCAGTTCTGAAAAAATAAATTCCTACACCGGTGTGTTTACTTTAAGAGCGGAAATGAGTAATCTGTCTCTGGTTGTGTTGGCCTGGATCTCCGTAGTTAGTTAGACAGATGGTTATTGCTGGAATTTCAAAGTGATGGAGTAAAACTAACGTTGCCTGCCTTTGCCAGCTCTGAGTCTTTCATCCCAGTGAGATGCACTTAACGAAAACAGCCCCTTGTTGCCTAAATGAAAGTGCACAACAAAGCAAATCTGCTGACTGTCACTACTCAGCACATCAGCCTGCCTGGGTGCCAGACTGATTGGGGCAAAGCAGAAGCAGCTTTCCACACTCGACCGCTCCTTCCTTCAGGCCCAGTGCGGCCCCAGCGTCCTGAGAAGTAAATGGATGAATGGGGGGGCTTTATGGAGATGAGGAAGTGTAATGGTACTCACCTCTCAGTCCCGATGGCTAGAACAGTAGCTCTCTGTGTCTTTTATCAGGGACATGAAAGGAGGACAATGAGCCTCTCTGCTATCAACAATATGGTGTCATTTGAAGCAGATTATCCCTCTGTTGAAGAAGAGGAAAATAAAGGCCCAGGAGACAATGGATGGTGCTATGTGCCAAGGTTTCTCCTCCCATGAGGAGATCCTTCATTCTGCTTTGTCTTATTTCTAAAATCTAATCTGCCAGCACTCCCACTCATTATCTGCCGAGGAAACATTTCACAGATATCTTTCAGATACAAATGCATAAATGTTAGGTTGTCAAGGGGGACAAGTACATTAAAGCTTTCTATTGTACCCTCAGTTGAAACCAACGATGTATAAAGAGATAATCTTTTGATATCAAAATAATATGTTCTAACCTTTCTTTTTGTTCCATTAGTGCCATTATCAGTCCCTCAACCTTTTTGCATTTTGTAATGTTACAACCACAAAATTCTACGTATTTCATTGGAATTTTATTTGTTTGATTGACACAAAGTAGAATACAATTGCAAAGTGAACGAGTAGTAATGATATGTGCAGTTTAGGTAGACAACCACATCTTTGTAAATATGCAGTTGGACCAACACAATGCTGTCCTTTTGGCTTATTCCTTTTACTTCTTCCTAAAAAAGGGACCCCTATGTGCTTCCTTTGGCTTACAACAAACACCGGCTCAGAAAAACTTGATGCTGACACATGTTGAAGCTACAAGCCT
This sequence comes from Apricaphanius iberus, assembly GCA_028564705.1. Lineage (NCBI taxonomy): Eukaryota > Metazoa > Chordata > Actinopteri > Cyprinodontiformes > Aphaniidae > Apricaphanius > Apricaphanius iberus. The sequence continues at coordinate 875,348 of JAPXFQ010001299.1, forward strand.
CAACTATACCATGCTCAAAAGTTTTGGATGGGGTTGCAAAAGCTCAGATGCTCAGTTTAATGATGCTGAACTATTAGTTAATCAGCTGCAACATTACACAATACAAAACATAAAGCTAGAGACATAATGAACACACTTCCACCCCTGGAAGATTAAGGGCTCCTACAACAGATGGTGTGGCCTCCAAAGAGCCTTGATCTGGAAATCATGGAGTCTGTCTGGGATTACATAAAGAGAGAGAACCAGCTGAGGCAGGCTAAACCCACAGAATATCTACTGCAAGCTTTTCAGTATCTATAGTGCACTAATTCTGACTGCTGATTTCTTTGGAAGACAACGCATGGGGTTTGCTCCTGCTTTGAGAGCAAATTAGAGCTTTTTTGGATGGTTTTCATTATAAAAGGTTTAACTTTGCCCAATCTCTTCGGTGACAATCTAGTTTAACTCGAATAAATCATATTTTTTTTTCTGTCTCAACAAATATCTTTTATGCTCCTTGCCCTTCTTGAGCCTCCTCATAATTGTGTTAGGCCTCCAAGAATTTTTTTAAAGATGGTCTAAACTGCCGGGTAAATATTCTGATCAAGTTATTTTAGTAAACGAGATTTTTCAGACAAAAGGTTTTGCAGCGGCAACAAGTAAAGATGCGGTGTTCCTATAAAATATACAACTTGAATGAACTCTTCATCGCTCACAACAAGCTGGATTTCAGTTTTGTTTTGATATTCTCAATAGAATTTTACTGTTAAAATGTATCTTCAGTGAAAGCATGATAGCCACAACCAACATTTTCCAGAGAGATTTGCTTCTGTAAAACTACTCTATTTTTAAAGTGTACATCTACTTCTCCATCGTATGGATCTTATGTCATCATTTTGGCATTCTTTTAACATTATCTTGGATTTCCCTTTAACCCAAATGCAACGTTTTGTCATTTTATGATGTGTTAACTAAATTGATGAAGTTAAACTAGATTATTTCCCACTTTTCTTTTATGTTTTATATGGTTTACATGCCACTATTTTTTTTAACAGATTTTGCTACAGAGATGACGTTAAGGCCTCCTTTTCCTCCTGCTTTGGAAGAAGCTGCATGCCTTTAAAAGCGTCTTCTCTTTATAAAATCATACTAAAAATTTTATATTTTACACTCTTGGTTAATAAACTGTATGAGGTCTTTTCAAACATGTGGATACTTCTAAATTCTTTATAAAACAAAACAATCAATAAGCAAATAAATACAAAATTTGTAGTTACTTTTTGATTGGTTTCATATTAATGTTTTCAAAATGCTAAAGAAAAGCAGTGGCATAGATGGGCCCTGGAAATATTTTTCTCTTTATTAAAAATGACGATATGCTGTAATGTTTTGTTTCTGTTAAAATGTTTATTTTTTACTTATTTTAAAGCAAAGCTCACATTTTTTGGAGATACACTAAAATCAAGGTTAGTTAAAGTAATATATTGTTGTAGAAACTCATCAACTTACCCTTTTGAGTGCTCTGATTGCTTGTTTGTTTATTCACTTACAAAGGGACAATGCACATTAATTGAGAAGCCTATTGTTTGAATGGGAGTGTTATTCTTTGTGTCAGTTTGGTCCAATCAGCCTCTGTGGAGGCAGTAGATAAACAACACATTATGACATTACAATGCTGGAAAGAAGAAAAGCCTTGGCTGCCAGAGAGGTGTGTGAAGGAGCCCATAAACTTTCTCCTTTGCAGGAGAATCTTTTCTTCAGTTCAGACTTTTAGGTTGTGGAACTGACATTTTCGATGCCAACGTTACATGTAAGAAGAAAGAAAAAAAGCACATCATGTCCGCTTTAAGTATTTATGTTCTGACCTTATCCATAGTCAACATGTAGAAAATTAAAGACCATCCTTCCATGTGACACCTCTTCCCTCTGAGAGTAAAAAGCTCCTTCAAAGACAAGGACGTGGCATGCAGCTAAGTATGGCTCAGGCTTATTAATCTATTAAATCTGTAAAAGGGGTTATATTCTTTATAAGCAAACTATTGAAAACTTTGGATATCATTAAAGTATAGGTCCCTTTTAACTGTGACCCAAATGTTTTGCTTAATTTCCCACAACTTTCTTTTTACCATGTTTCAACAATGGGGTGCAAAAGTGGACTGTTTACATAAATTATGTTCAGTAACACACTGAGCACTACTCGGTGCTGCCTTTTCAATAATCTGCAGATTGAGTTCTCCACCCACAGAAACAACAGAGTTAAGAATATAATAAAAAGCAAAACAATGAAATCAGAAAAATGCAGTATTATTTTAGATTCTTGTAAAGGATTGATGGCTTAAAGCCAAGTAAAGTCACAATATTTTTGAAAATATGCAACCAGAACAGATTTAAATTTTAAAATAAAACTGAATAAATGTTTCCATAAAAGCATAACCTCTAATTTTTACACAGTGATTACACTCTAAAGGGAAATTATAATCACTTCAGATTGGAATAATAAACCCTTTTTTTTAATATATTAAGACCATGTAACACATCCCAGAGAAAATGACTACATAGATGAAGCAGCAACAATGTGCTGGCTTTTATTACATTTAGAATTAGTTTGAGATAAAGATTCTCTGAGTGTTAGGATTGCTTAAAGTTGTATTTTACAACACAGTAAATTGAACATGGTGAGGTAAAATTGCTTATAGACTTCTTTGGCCTCTACAGATGGTTGAAAATAGAAAGTAGTTGATATAAGATGGGTCAAAGCATTTAAATGTTGTAAATACCAATAAGTAATGCATAGTTTTGATAAAATCCAACTCATTTGATTCATGTAATGCCATTCCACAATGAATCTTCTCTTTAGTCATCTAAGAATTACAGATCAAATGTCTATACAGAATTCGATCAACTAGACAGAGTCAATCTCACTTACACATGCTGTTTGTTCAATTAAATTAACAGGAAGGTGGTCAGTCTTTCTTCCAACAGTCAAAGCCTATAGGGGGCCTAATAAATACACTACTACCTCCTGTCTATGGGCACCCTACTTCTGAAAAAATACATAAATAAATGAATTAGTCAATTGAGCAAAAAAAGTTATTTTCTGATCCCCTTTCAAATAGGCTATATATCTAACATATAAAGTCTGTGAATTTTAAAGACACATTTTGGTATAGATAAAACGCTAATTATCGACCGGCGGCAAAAATTACTTTAGGTTTTGTGCAAAAACACTTATCAGACTGCAACTGACGAAGAAGGGGAGAAAAGGCTGTGATTAGCCTTCTTCTTCCAGGACGAAGGAATGAGCATTAAACGTGAAGAAAATCACAATAAATCTTGCCATATGGAAAGTGACAACTATACTGGGGGAGAAAGAGTCAGTTAAATAAGAGCCAGCATGCAGGAGCTTTAGAATGTCGAGGTTAGTATTTTAAGTACTTATAATTTTGATTTGTAGGCATTTTAAATAGCGAATTTCTAAAATCAAATAATTTCCAAATCACTTGACAAAGTTAAAATGGAAAGCATCTGCTGGATAGATAGTGTGAAGATAGTAGATAGCTGTATGAGTTTTCAGACGTAAGACTAAGCGGAGAAGAAAATAACTTATTGTTCCATTGACTTCCATTCATTGTTTTTTTTAGGTCAGGGGACCCATGGCACTGGCTTCTACGCGAGTGCAACTGGCGGGAACATGTTTGTTTCACTTGTTTTTCACAAAGTGCTTCTTTTTGCTCATTTTTTTAACGAAGAAATAGTATCCAGTTCCTCTACAATCGATTCAATAGCCGAGTGGAAGCATATACAGTATATAGCCAAAAGAATTGGTCCAAGCAAAGAACCCTGTGGTACTCCACAAGTAACCCTTTAGTGTGAGGAAGATTTATCTCTTACACGAACAAACTTCAACTTGTTAGAAAAATATGATTTAAACCATCCTAGTACTGTTCAAGCCTTTCCAAAAAAATATTGTGATCGACTGTTTCAAAAGCAGCACATAAATAAAACAAGACCAGAACAGTCATAAATCTATTATCTGAGGCAATTAGAACATCATTTGTATCCTTCACTAGTGGTGTTTCAGTGCTATTTAGGGATGGGTACCCATATTTGGTGCAATAATTGGACCAGTTCTGACATATACCTACATATGTAGCAACCAGACTGAAAAGCAGCACACATTTTCTTGCCTTATTTCGGTTCTTCTTTTATTTTCTGGACATGACGAGCACTATAAATTCAACAGCCAAGACCAATGCCTGTATATCATCAGAAAAGGCTTATATTGCTATCTTATTGCAATAAACTGCTAAACGTCCAAAATAAGGCATTAACGCTTGTTGATTAATTTCTACAATTAACTACATTTTTTTATGCAATTAACGTATGCACAGAATACCGCCCTGTTTAAAATACCACAGTCCCACAACAATTCTTCCTGACCTGCCAAACTATGGTTTGCTGTGCAGCAGCATGTGTGTGTGAGTTCCTAAATGACATGTAAGTATCTTATTATTGGCCTATTGGGTTGATATGATTATAAGTTCAGAAGTTGTCTGTGTGGATTTTCCTTTCTGTCCGCTTGGGATATCAGCTCGCTGTGTGCGTTACAGAGTATTAAAATGCTGTATTTATGTTGATTTTTGCATGTTGGTTCGCTGTACAGCTGCAGTACATTTTGCAGTGAGTTACTACTGCGTTAAAATGCTAAATCATTCAATTGAAGTGATGTTTTCGGACTTGAATTTGTGCAAACTCATTAGTGGAAGTAGCCATGCACATATTCACGATAAGAACATTCATTTTCTTATTTGATTTATGTGATTTTTAACACAAACTGGTGATATCAAAATGTTACATTTATTCATATACCTTATTGTCCCGCATATAGGGAGACCCAGATTTTAGGATGACCACCCCTTTTCTAAAGACATATCTAGAAAAAGACTAAATACATTTTTAAAGAAACTCTTTTTATTTGAAATTTTGAGAAAATCATAGATAATTACAGACTGCTTTAATATTTGGCTGTTAATGCAATCACACAGATCTGCGATGTATATTTTAGTAAAGCAAGACATTATGGATACTTAACAGAAACAGAGCAACAACAAAAAATCGTGAGAAGAGGAAGACCCCACATTTTTACATGTAAATTGTCAGAATTTGCTCATTAAATGTCAAATCAAAAGTCACATTGCACATGAAAAGTCTGCATGAGGCTGTTACTCACAGATGTTCTCTGCATTGTTGTGCTCAGTCTCATGCTACGGTCCTGTATCCTCCCACAGAATGTCACACACCTCTGCTGCATTGACCACCATCATCTTAAAGTCAGCATGATAACTCTGCCTCAGTTCTTTGTTAATTAGCCCCACTTTTGATCCACTCTGCTCCGGACTTGCCCTCTTCATTTTTCTTTTCCCATTGATGACTACAGCCACAACGAGGTCACTGGCTTTACAGTAAGCTGGTGCCCTTTGCTGTTGCAGTTGTGTAATGACCCCAGACAACTATCAGCATTTGTCAAATGTTAGACCCTGATTATAAGACGACCCCATATTTTCACAGTTTTCAACGGAAAAAAACCTCGTCCTTTATTCGGGACTATACAGTATTTTGGTTAGTTCTACTACCTTACAGTGACGCGACCAAAAGGCATGACATGCCCCTAGCTGGTCGCCATAACATTCGCACCTTGAAGCGTGTCTAAAGAGAACTGGCTGCGTTTTAAAATATGCTGTTTTCACGCGCGTGAAGCGTAAATGTGGCAGAATCCTGATTGGGACCGCTCCGCTGGCCTCATCCTCCCTCCCTCCTTTTCCCAATCCTCCGGAAGCTCCCAGTGAACTCTGGTCTATGAGCTGACTACATTAACTGTCGGGACTGCTGCCGCGGGGGTATACCCAGTCGACGATGAGCGGCAGAGGGATCAATAAACACCCCGGCTCTTCGCCCAGTTTGTGCCACGAATGTCCAAACTTTGCCCCGCTGCCACACCAACTACCAAGCTGAGTGGCTGTCCATCTGTCTGCTGTTAGTAAAAGTTTATATATGAGGGGTGATTAATTCAAAGTTACCCTGATTAATTAGATCAGAATTTTAATCGTTTGACTAAAAAGAAAAAAAATAAGAGGGTTTCTGGACAAAGCTTGTATGTTTTCCATTCTTTAAGCTCCGTTTCAAGCAATGCTTAAGCACCAGCACCGTTTCAAAAATACCAGTTTGGCACTGGTATCGGATAAAACCTAAACGATACACATCCCTAGCTAAGATGAACTCTAAAACCTGACTAAAATTCATCAAACAAATTACTTTTGAGATGCTCACACACTTGATCAGCAACTATTTTCCCAAAGATTTTGGATAAAAAAGGAAGGTTAGATCTAGATCTGTAATTAACTAAGTCATCTTGATCAAGGTTTAATTACAGCAACTTTGACTTCCTGGGGTATGTGTCCATTCACTAGGGATAGATTCATCATACCTAAAATGGGGCCGGGGACCAAAGTTAATTGTATTTAAGTTCTCTTTATCCTACAGATTGGTATTGATTCGTTTACATTGAGCCGTTTCTCATTTTGAGCTAACTTGTCATGAAAGTTGAAAGGAACACCTCCTTTTTACCAAGAAGGAACCTCCAGCAGACCCTGGGTTAAAAAAAGTGCAAGAAACAACATGCTGCAAACATAATGATTTACTCCGTAAGAAATTAATTAATCAGTATGAGCTTTAGCAACAATGAATTTTCCTCAGGGATTATTAAAGAATTTTTGAATTTAAATTGAATTTGAATTTAAAATATTCAGACAGTAATAATGTTTAGTAGCTTTCTACAAGACACTTTCATCAAATAATTGGTACATCCCTACCAGTACTGTCGGGGTAGATATGTCCTGGTTTCTGCAGTGGAAATAACATAGATAAAATATTTTTGCATGACATTGTGCATAGTTATTATATCAATCAGTCTGAACAAAATTAATTTAGATGAAGAAGCACTTCATCCCATCAGTGCTTTATTCTAAACTCACTGAAATTGTACTTTTGAAGAAACTAAATGTGCATGTAGTTCTGCAGTGTGAAATTTAAGATACAGCATTTGTTATTGTGAAAGTTACAAATTGTGTGGTGAATGTGTGCCTGAGCTCGGGGGTTCATGAAAAAAAGCCAAAAACATATTATTGGGATCAAGCCAGATCCTTAAGGTCTCCATAGAAACTCCCAACACTTCACACACTCGTCTCTGTTCCATTTTTTTATTTTTTTTTATTTCTACAGTTCCAGAATAAGTTAATTAAAGCCAAGACAGGCGACCATGCTGCGAGAGATGACAGGAGGCCTGAGATGATTTGTGATGGATTACTGCATTTTATCTTCTTTTATTTACTTGGTGGAAATGCACTGAAGCTTGATATAAAACAAAATGAATGTGTGATAAACATTGTTTTTGTGTTAGCTCAAAATTATTTGATAAACAACTCTTTACAAATACGAACAAGACTTTTTAGCTTATATGTATTTATATATATATAATCCTTGTTTTTGTTTTGAACTGATGTCCTGCTGTCTGCACAGATAAAAGTGGTGGCAGCAGCAGTAGGTACCTGTAAAAAGCTCCACTGCAGAGCTCCAGTGATAAACACGGCTTTTAATTGGATATCATGGGGGGAGTAGAACACATCATCTTCTCTTCAACTGATTAATTAGCGAAGTTTGCCTCTCTGTTTATTTTCTCTTTTCCAAACATCATCCGACAGTGCACAAGGTTATTCCACACAAGGTTAGCATCAAAGTTGAGAAAAGCTGAGCAAATATCTAGTGTTGGGGTTATTAGGGTCACATTATGGCTTTCTTACATGTTTTCTGAGGCTTTAGTACAAGGTCTTTGACATTTCTGAACAAAATACAACAGGTTCACAGTACTACCACACTCTTCTGCAACCTGTCTCCAGAGCAGCTTTTATTGCAGACTAATTAGAAGTGGAATGAGAAAGTTAACTCCTGTCCTCTTCTCTCTTCTGCACTGCCAAACAATTGTACAAACTATCAAATCCCTTCAAAAACATAGCTCAGTATTCAAACTGCCTCTTCCCCAGAGCACAAAGGAAACTGAAATCAACCTAGATTTCTGTGAATTGACCATGGTTGTAATTTGTAATCTCCTACAATCATCATAATAAACACACACACACACACAGATAATTTAAGGTTGTTGGTAAAATACAAGCCAAATAATTGTAAATTTCTGCTCTATTGATATTAAGTTTAAAGGGATATTCAATCCCTAAGTAAATATTTGTTTGTTGTGATATTCCCCAGAATTAGATAAATGAGAAAAAAGCATTTTGTAACCAGCCCAGTAATTCCCCTGAAGTCCATTTGCTTAAGGGTGCATTCACACCTACCCTGTTTAGTCCGCTTGATTCAAACTCTAGTTCGTTTGCCCAAAAAACACAGTTTGTTCGGGGAGGTGTGAATGCATTATCGAACTCTAGTACCATTCACTTACATTGGCCTATGCTAAACTAAAGCAGACGGACTGCTGCCAGATCAGGGGGAATACTGGGCTAGTTTCAAAAGGCTTTTTCTCACCCGTCTAACTCTGGGGAGCAACAGACACATTTTTACTTAGGGCTGGAATATCCCTTTAAAAACATTTTCAGATTTCCAACTTAAATGATTCTAAAACAGAAGTAATTGTTTTCAAGCCTGCTAATACCCGAGCAACCCAGTCACTAGACCTCCATTCTCTTTCCCGTCATGTCACCTCAATTGTTTCAAATCTAGGAGTGAAAATTGACCCGTTTCTGAAGATGGATGCTCAGCTCAATGTCATAGTTAAATCTTGCTTCTACCATCTTAGACGGATGTCCAAACTGAAATCTGTACTGAGTGTTCATCTTCTAGAATTGGTGATTCACGCTTTCTCTACATCCAAGCTGGACTACTCCGACTCTTGCCTTTATGGTATAAATAAAGGTAATTTTTCCAGACTTCAGCATGTCCAAAATGCAGCTCCAAGGTTTCTCACTGGAGCTGACAGAAGGCAGCACATCACACCCATCCTTAAATCACTTCACTGGTTGTCCATATCATTTAGGATCAATTTTAAAATGTTACTTTTTACATTTAAATCTTTGCATGGTCTGGCTCCTCCCTATCTGGCTGAACTACTTCACTTCTACCACCCTCCTCGTGCTCTTCGGTCAGCAGACTGTCATTTATTTATTATTGCCTTGTTGCCTTCTGTTTTAGCTCTTTGTATTTTTAAAGCGTTTCCTATGATTTTATTTATTTTACAAATGTTTTTACGTACAGCACTCTGGTTGGTTGTAATGCCATGTTTAAAGCGCTTTACAAACATAAACTGGTATGGTATGGTATGGTAGCTGATTCTGATTTCCTTGAATATAAAATGTCCACTAAGGTTCTGGTAGACCATTGTCATAAACAACTTTTTTTAAGTGACAATCCAGTAATTTAGAGGTAGGGTTATCAGGGTGTTAAATGCAGTGGGACATTGTTACTGTTCTTTTTTAGAATCATTGAAGTCTTTCGAAGAATATAGAGAGAACAGGTACACAGGCAAGAATATATGGAGAGCGAAGACTGTTAACCAGACACCCACATCGCCCCTCTCTTTTAACCTGGGGCGTTAGGGCAGTCACTTGACTGGTGACTGGCCAAACAAACTTATTTTTTTTCTGATGGCTAAATGCAACCAGGTCATTTTGTAGCTATTGTTCTACATCCTGAAAAAGACTGGTTACTCATTTTCAGTCTCAGTAACAAAAAAAAAGGGATGTCAGGAAAAAAACAAAATATCAAAACAGCTATTGGAAAGGAATCTCTTTTTCTGGCTTGGGAAGTGAGAGAAAATTTCAACAGGAAGGCTGAGCAGAAAATGCTTAGTTTTATCCTTTTGAGCTTTCAGTATGTAAAGTAGCATACTGGATTTGGATTTTTTGATAGTATTAAAGTTGAGGTGAAGCTCTACGTACATCCCAAAAGGAATACACATGGGGACAAATTTTTAGCAATGGTAGCAGCAATAAAAGCACCTGTTGTGCAAAATTGCTAATAAAAACTAGTGAAGATAGCTTAAAATATCAGCTCTATAATAATTTTGTCTTTTTTTTATATCAGTTAAAATATAGTTAATATCCTGTTTGAGCAATTAATCTCTCACATGCAGTATGAAACTCTCATATATTCCTAATAATGCCATTGATCAATATTGCTCAAAATTTTGTTCTTATAGCTTTTATAAGACTATACATATTGGCTGATATGATGATCAATGGATCTAGGCTTCAAACCTATGACTGTCTTCTACAATAGAGGCGTATTAATTCAGGTTCCATTTCAGATTCTTAGTGAATCTGAAGTTTCGTGATCAAAGCTGGTGATCTACTATCCAGCAGGGGGGATATCTTTTTTATTTACTAAACTGAAACTTGCTGTTATTAACAAAGCATAAATATGTTTCCCACTTCCAAAGCAAATTGAATGTTAGGTGGGTGAAGATATGTTTATAATAGATAATATGAGTGAGTTTAACATTACAACATCACAACAAATCTAAAAGGCTAACTGAATGTACCAAACATTTAAACTTTTTGGTCTCAGATAACAAAGGTTCCGTTTTTGCTATTTTAAGTTCCTAGAGACGTCAGAAACTGCGATGTATGCTCTGAAGCACAGGAAAAAGTGACATTTAGTCAACTTCATAGCAGACACGAAGGTACCAAACATCTTAAACCTTCAGGTTTGGTCCTGCAGGCAGATTTCCCTTTTTTCACACCCACACATCCTTTTGAAACTCAAAAAAAGAGAGTTTGTTTCAGTCAGTATTAATAAAACATCTAAACTTCATCTGATATCAAACAGTTTCTGGGCTGTCACCCACTGTCAATCACTGGACTATATCAAGAGCTCAGTTAGTCAGAGCTGAAATGTTTGTTTTGCTATTTCAGGGATACATGTAAGATCACGTCTGATAGTTTTATTTATTTTTGTAACTCCACTTTGGATTGAAGCTTTGAAATAAAGTGGATGCTTTCAAGCCACCACCAGTTGCTCCTAATTCTGCCTGTAGGTAATACTCCCAATGCTGGGGTTAGGCTGCAGTCGGTGAGACTTTCTGCCTGGTTAGGGTTCACTAACCTGAAACTATTAGGGGTCCTGAGCAGCTAACTGAGGTGGACATTTGTACCAAAACAGTGTTTCTATTTTATTTCTTTGCAGTGAAGTAAACAGAGCTGCTATTACTACCTCTGAATTGAACTCAAGACAGTGTAGCTGGGGTTTGGCTTTGTGGTATTCTCTTTCTTCTAATGGACTGTCTTCAGCCAGAGGTGCTATCCATCACATGCACTACCTGAAGTCTGGAGCCTCTATAAAGATTAGGACTGTTAAGAGAATATGGATGGCCCCTGTCGCCGCCAAGCATCATCCCCAAATGCCTAAATTAAATCTAGAAATTCTCATGGGGAGACTAGATTAGCCTCGTAATAGCTGCCATGAGCCAAGACTTCCTCTGCCCCCATTATTATTACAGAGGTATATCTTTAAATATTTATGAAAATTGTGAACATTGGGTTTGGGAGTCGTTTAAGCTTAGTTTAAGAGCACTTTAGAGGTGGGGAAAAACTCTCACCTTAGTTGAATTCCCAGTGATCAAGGTGGCATATCCAAAGAGTCTGAGAAGAGCAGCTGTGTGCTGTGGGGATCTTTCCACAGCCCCTTCACCACCCCTCTCTCTTGTGTTTCCCTCTTTGCCTCCAGGAATTAGTCAAAGAGCGAACAATCGTTAAGGAAGTCCATATTAGATTGACCTTTGTATCTCAGCTTACACCTCCCCTGGTCTTTTAAAAGGTTTGTTGGTCCTGTGGCCTTTTAAAGCCAGTAGTTATGGATTTGTTTCCGCTCACTTAGATGGTTCCGTGTTATGTTTGGAAAACCTTTAAAAGACACCATATTTTATCACATTTTGAGAAAAAGCAAATACAAAACAGAAGAGTTTTTGATTTTAATAGAAATGCGCAGGGTGATTAAATTAATCTACTAGTTACAGGTATAGGCTGGTTATCGGTATCAGGGCATACCAATTTTTTTTACAAGAAGTTGCATCAAATGATTCATACAGCTAAAATTCATTTTTATGAGATGTCACTAGTTTCACACCAACTTCCTATAGCTGAGGACTATAAGGTAACTGGATAAATAGATGACTAGATTTATGCTTGGCTAACAAGAAATACAGTTTTAGCTATTTAGAATTTTTTCCCCACAAAAAATATAAACACTTATGACAAGGTGATTTAAGGGTGTCATCAGTCATTGTCATTAAAAACAAACATTATTTCAAAACCACAGCTGGAAAGCTACGAGCTGCATGCCTTTTAGTAGCCCACAGCAGACTCTACCTGAGCAGATAGTGATTACCAAGCTAATATAAACTCTCTATTTGTGCTTTTACTCTATAAACATCAGAATGGGCAAAGCGGTTGAATTCTTTTAAAAACTACTTATGATTGCAATAAATTTGTTCTGTAGTTTTGTAGAAAATTAAAATCAAATCAAAAAATATGAATGTGATTGATACAAAATTTAGTTGTCTAATACTCAGAATGATTTCTCTGTATGTTGTGCATATTTGTTATCAATCTTTGTGTATATATCAAAAATAAAAACTGGTGTTTTTCCCTCAAGTTAATCATATGGAAGCATTCTCATTTATGAGGTCTGTCATTATTTATGTCTAATTTGAATCAGCAAAAAATATTGCTTGTAATTGCTTGTAATGTAGTACTCAGACCTTTATTAGATACCGTTAAAAAGTAAACTGTAAAGTTCACACTTTCATGATGATGTTTTAACAGCCAAACCTTTTTCAATGCATAAGCCAAATTACCCCCTTAATTATTTATTATGTAGAGCTATGAATGTTCTACTTGGTATTTTAGTGTTTCATGCATCATGTTGCCAAAATTATTCACTCCTCTGCCTTCACACACTTATTAACCTGAGCAGCATCCTATTCTTAATCCATAGGGTATATTATGGCCAACCCTTTGCTGCTATAACAGCTCTTAACTTTACTGGGAAGGTTTTCCCACAAAAAATAGCAGGCAGTTTGCAATAATTTCAGACAATTCTTCCAGAATGTGCAGAAAATCCTCATCCATGTTTCTATAGACCTGGGTTTATGCAGCTTTTCCAACAACGAAGGAAACATTAAACTCTCTGTGTTGGTGATATGTTAGATGTAATGGTATTCTCAAGCATTAAGAGTTCTTTCACTGGAACTAAGGGGGCCGAGCCTGACCCCTTTGAAACAGCCTCACAGCAGATTCCAGGCATTGATGTGCTCGAAACTGTGATTTTCCGTGATCTACCACTTCACTGCTGATTTGCTGTCGCTCCCAATCACTTCCACTTTGTTATGATACCATTAAATGTTCCCTCTTGGAATATTTAGTTGTCAGGAATTTTCATTAGTTCTTAATTTTTATTCAATGCAATTGAATATTTTAATAATCCCAAAGGAAAATTTAATTGCACAGAACACATCCTTTCACTATGCTAGATTGGAAGTCACTCTGCTCCTGACAGTGATTCATTATTTCAAACATGTTAATAGATACAGTCTGTGTGCCTAGGTGCTTGATTTTATATACTTGTTTCATGAAAGTTATTAGCTTATCTGCATTCACACGAATTCAGTAGTTTTGATGAGAGAAAAATACCTTTGGTGGTAAAGGGAATTTGTTTAAGAATGTAATTTTGACAACTTTGTTTAAAACAATATATGTTCTTCATTAAGTATAGCTAAAAAGCTGTATAGCAGCATCTTGAAATAGTAACAACTAGGAATGTCTCGTTCAGGTTTTTTTTGCCCTCGAGTCCGAGTCATTTGATTTTGAGTATCTACTGATACCGAGTCCCGATCAGATACTTCTATACGTAATACATTTAAAAAAGAATAAAAAAGAGCAAAGAAACAGATCCAGGATATTTCCTTTTTTAAATTTACCTTATTTTAACATTTAACATTCTGTTAAACAGAGCACTTCTTTGAGGTAGCTCAAGCAATCAAGTAATAAATAACATAAATTATTCACTTTTAGACTTTTGTGCATAAATAAATATTTTAAAAAGTCTGATATAAAAACAAATAGCCCCTTCAACTTAAATAAACGTAATAATAAGAATGAATGCACTTATCAGGGGTCGAAACCAAAGATTTTCAGTATTTGACTGTTTTAATAGAACGGTGATCGAAAAATCTGACTGCTGTCTTTTTCATGCTGTTTTTCTAAATCCCGGGAAAAAATGTTGCAATTTTTTTAGTTTGACTGTGGAATTTAAATGCCAAACTAATGAAAACAGTGCAAAAAAAACCCTCAATCATCCCCAACCAGAACAAAAGTATAATTTTGATTAAAATTAAAGTCTAAACTGAAGAAACAGCAAATCAGTTGGATACAAGTATTTTTCATAACAGCAAGTATGCTCACAGGACGAATTATAATTAATTTGTCTTGTTTAGGAGCTTATTTCATATAGCCTTCAGGCTGACTCTCCCTGCTCTGAAGGTTAATGGAAACTATGTTAGAAATGAGAAATGAAAATACAAGTACCAAACAGTCCAAATCACAGAGGTTTCCTGTAGATTTAATTTTTTTCCATTGTCTGGAAATTTTCCCTGCACTGTTGTTTAATAAATAATCAACAGTGAGCATTGCAGGTGTTATAGGTAAATTATACCCCAATGCCTTCCATAAGGCTTCTCTGTGTGTGGCACTCCAGCTCACTGTCAGTCCTTTTCTATTTGAAGAATAGCAAACTGCCTCCAATCTTTTTGTCCACAGTTTCTATTCCAACATTTAAATCTAGCATCAAGAACATCACCCTGCTGCTGTAGTCCCTGTCTCTATCTCTTTTCTCTCACGTCAATGCATCATGAAAGATTTTTACAATCTTTTCACTCTTTCTAGCAGTGTAAAGCCCCTTGTGTATCATGTCTAAGTCTGGCAAAAGTGAGAAAGAGGAGCTTTTTTTCATTTCCTCTGACTGTTTTGGAACTGAATCACATTAGCACAATGACAGGGGTTGTATGACTAAGCCATATAACATCCCACTTTCACTTGGTCCGAACAAGAGTTGTGTCTGCTTGACGCTGCAGGCGCTTTGCAGCAGTTGAATGATGCTACATGAATATTGATGATTACTCTCCATTGTATTTTCACTGATGTTAGTCTCACTGCTGCTCTTTGGGTTGCTACATATCCATTAGAACATGCAATCATCCAGTATTTAATGATTAAATAGTATGTTCCATTTTAGCATAATAAGGGAGAGGGTTTGTCCCATACTTGCCAGTTGGCTTGAAAGCAATAACATATTGGCTATTCCATTGTATGAATAGTATCAGACAATTTTAAATGTAACATAAATACAAATGTTTACCTGTCGAACTAGCTACAGTATATGCATTTGTATATTGGAATACATTGCAGAGCTGATTTGTGTGAGCAAGGCACCCTATATACCTGACTCAGGTACACCAGTTCTATCAGGAGATATTGGACGACACTCCAGCAAACTGTTAAGAGACTTGTGAAGGGACATTTAGCAAAATTCCCACACCTTAAAGGAATAGTTCGGTGTTTTACACTTGGACAAATGCTGCTGTCCCAATAAATTTAGGTTTCTTTGCTAACTGCTAACTGGCTTTAAGTGTAAAATACCAAACGTTTTCATTAAAAACAAGTTCAACCAAAAATACATTTGTGTACACATTTGAAAAAATATAAAAATCACAAATATCTTGCCATTTCTAATTTTAATCCTGACTGACCTAAAACAGATAAAGCTTTCATTTAATGCCCAAAAGTAATTAAATTTTTTTTTTATATGGCTTATTCAAATACCCGGTCTCAACTTTTGCAAACAGCAGTGTTGGAAATTGAAAGACCCGTCTGCCATTTAAAACTGTCTAAGATTTATATACAAATTTTGACCAAAACCCTGTTTTTATTTTTTGAATCCATGCTTGAGTAAACTACTGATGTATAAGTATGTTAACATGATGTGACAACTGATTTCAGAACCTAATATAGCTTAAAAATGACTTTCCATTTTATCCTAAATAAATAAACATTAATACCTACTAAAATGTAATTTACGTTAGACTTCTACTGATGTGTTACCATCCACCTTTTCATCATCGCTCCAATAGAAGCAACAGTAGGTCTTGCCCTGTTAGGAGTCCTTTATTTTTCTGCTTGAAATGTTCTCGCAGCTTGTTCTCGGTTGGCCCGCATAATATCAGATTTAAAGCCACCATTACAGCATCAAGCACTCGCTGTTTTATTGTAGTCGTGTTTTGATCCAGCTAGCTGTGTTAGCAGACCTGGGCACCACCAGTGTTGTGGGTAACAGGCCAAGATGTGTCAGGGGAGCAGAGTGCTATTATCTGCAATGAAAATCCATGCTATCCTGACTGCTACAATTAGTGTCAGCTGGGGTATTGAGTCTTTAAAAAGGACTCCTGGCCTTTTGGCTCTCAGCCTGTCTGACTATAGATGTCTCTAATGAGTCATTAGCTGCATGGCCTCTCTTCTCATGAGTCCACCCCATAATGGCACACCTTTCATCTATTTTACAGAGAGGCTGTCGTTGGTCATTAGTACAGCTCTGAAGTCCTATTACCTTTACGTCAATGATGAATGAATAGAATGCGGCTGCCAAGAACAATATCTCTCTGTATCCTCTGGTCAACCATGACTCTGTTTTAATTCAATTTCTCCCTCACCATTAAATGTAATTGATAATTGATGCGGTCGGACTTCACTGTGTGAAGATGTTAAATATTTGAGCTAAAACCGAATGGTGCCCTGTCGTTTCTGCGTGTTTACAGGAAATGTGTTTTGCTGTGTTCAGCAGCAGAAGCAGCAGCAGTTTTGCTGTCACAGATGATGACTTGACACTGATGTGATCCTTGGGGAGAGCTGTGGCTCTTGGAAAGAGAAACCTTCAGAAATAATGAAGCTGCTTCGCTGGTCTAAGACACTACACGAATGCCCACAAGTGCCATCTCAGCTGTGCCGCTCTGAGTTACCTCTGTGCCCTTTCCTCCCACTGCAAAATTATGCGGCTTTGTACTGTTTCTTTTTTATTCTTTGTGTATTTGTTTACGAGACAGAAGCAAATTGTATGTGCTGTGGATTGACAATTCTGGGCAAGCTCAAAGTCCTCTGTTCAAAACAGAGGGCAGTATCGACAGGGTTCAGTGGGATATTTTGCATAACACCGCCTGAGGAAACATTCAAACAAGCACCTTTTTTTTTTTTTTTACTTCAGAGGTTTACTGTTCCACTTTTTGTCCAAAATGTAGACTCACTGTTACATTTTCTCTCACCCCGATGTACGTTATTGATTAAATGGTAAATATGTAACTTAAAAAGAGAATGATCATTACACAGCCAGAGGTGTCGCCCACAGTGATTATTTAATTACTTTAGATTTGATGTTAATCAATTAGCCAGATAATTTATTTCTAATCAATGGTCTTAGCTGACAAACCCCTTGCTCTTTAATTTAATAGTTATGTTGTGCTTTGCATAAATTATCTAACAATGAAACCCTCACCTTTCTAAAGCCAAATTGATTGCATTGCTCTTTACTAAATATTCAAATGATCTGAAATCCTGTGTCTAGAAATGATTGAACTTTTGAAATGAACAGATGTAGATGTAACAATAGAAAAAAATTCAAGAAAAAAATCTCCTTTTTGTGAAGGTTTATGTCTCAGTATTGATGCCATTATTCATATTAACTGAAATGTTTTTCTAATGTCATTAAACAAAGAAAAAATGATTAGAGAGCTGGCATTTGAAATTGTGATTAGCAACCTAGCGATTAGCAGAGCTATCATGGCTAGCATTTCTAAAACCACAGTGAGGGTAGAATCTATTGTTAGTTTATGAGTATTTTTTAAGGGAGTATTCCCTTTGGCTAATGGTTCACATAAACTAGTGTCTACACGTCTCACATTACAGAAACCTTAAAATAATGTTAGAATTTTCTAAATCTAACCATGGAACCTAACCATGGATAATAATATGAACCATGACTATTTCATTTTAAATGATCTAAAGGACTGTTGTAGATAGTGGATGAATTTACTAGATATTCACCAATCAAAAGAAATGAATCAATTGTTTGCTTGATTGTCTCCGATTGGTGATAGCCAAATCAAAAGCTAACTTATCAGATTTTTTTTTTACCCATTTTTATTACATTTTTAAAACCTCAGAAGTTCCACAATTCTTAATTTGCAAATACAAAAAAAAATATTTTATTAAACATCTGTTTAAGAAAAGTATATTTTTATTTGTTTTCCTTTTTTCTTGAACTATGTAAACATTTTTTGTTAACTCAAATTCCATTCAAATACAGTTTTAAAAGTTTTGAAAAGTTTTAAAATCCTATCTTAATGCTTTCCAATTATTGTTATATTTTTTATTATAATAAAAACTGGTTGAATGACCACTATCAGCATTTATGCAACTTTGTCCTATTTGTGTCCTTGCTCTGTAGCTCAGTTTTGGCTTTCAGATTTGTAAAACTAGAAATAATAAATAAATAAATCTCTGTGCTAAATATTTCTGAAGGCTAAAACAAAGATTACAAAGAGTGTCTTTTTGTTGTGTGTTTCTCAAAGATTGCAGGGGGAGAGCAAAACTGTTGCTTAGAAAGAGCTGGACTGGACACAGTATTGTAGCCAACAGACTACCTTAGACTTTAGATGTTTAGTAATGTATTCGAGGGTAGCTAAAACCTATAACATTCTTTTATTTGAAGATTATTTATCCTTACTCAGCTCACAGACAGCTCCTGTTAATTCTATTGAATGGACATTTGGCAAGTCCCACAGACTGATAATTCAAATATACTTTATTGATCCAGAGGGAAATTAAAGTGACAGTGTGTAGTTTTTGCAGTACATCTTTGAAAATAGCCATTAAAATGTTAATAATAATTACGTAAAGCACATTAACTGCAAAATATTGGCAATATTGTAAAATTTGACTTTAAAAATCAGCTTTAAAATACATATGCGCAGGTCCTCTTTTCAGGGGAAAGCCATATTAGATGACGTCTTTACTTCTAAAAGAGCCCGGACGGACAAAGCGCACGGAACACGCCCGCTATTAAAACATTGATTTCCCCTCAAAATGCAAAAAAGTTTCACCATGAATACATTTTTACCTCTTCGCTAGTTTCAAGCGATGAGAGACTGATGTGCTCGTCATGTTGCTGCATATAGATCATTCTCAGGGAATTGATCGTTTTAAAAGAGCACTAGTTGGACCTCTGTTGTTGAGTTTCTTACTCGAAGACACAGATACCGCATGCTTGTGATAATTTAGGTATGCACTGCCCCCTATTCGCCGAAAATTACACACTGTGCCTTTAATTATTTAACATCTGTTAATTATTTTTAACTTAAATGTTAATAATTATATAAGGTTAAATATTTAACAAATTAATGAGTTAACACATAAACCACCCAGTTGGACATCCTTGAACTCCTCCCAACCATGAACCAACACCTGCATTTTAACTTATCAGGAGTCTCGACTGTGTGTTTCTTGGTTTAAAAGGTTTTGTGTGGGTTTTTCTCTCTGTATGGGTCGATCTTTATGCTGCTTTGCTGGATGTCACAATTCTCCCAATAAGGAAAAAAATAACTTATTTGGAGAACCTGTGGGGTTTAGTCAAATAAAAGTGTGTAGGATTCCTCAGGTAAGCCATTGGTTAACTCCATTTTGTGTATGAAATAAAAAAAAAATGTATCTGGCCATCTGTATATTTTATAATCTACTTGCTTTGCATGCTTTTGTTGTCAAGTTGGACAAGGACATGCATAAATGTTTTAAACTCCTGTTTATTTTTCCAAACATAAAACAGAAGATCTGAAGATGCAAATTGTGCTTTAAAAATCTTTAGTATAGAATAATTTGAATTATCAAATTTAGAGATACTTCTGCAAAAAACTTTAAAACAAAAAACTTTAAAATGGCCAATTACCATACTACTTAATCAGAACCCAACTTTACCATTGTGGGGCTTTTTTATGATTATTGGAATATAACTAAGAACTGTATAATAAACCCTTATAAAAATAGAAATGAATGTCAAAAAAATATGAATTTTTAAACTGTTGAAACTTTTATTTTTAATTTTCCCCCCCATGTTTTGTGTTTTGTCAGGTACATCTGGTGCATCTCAATGAATTTGCATATTGTGTTGTGGACCTTAAAACTGCGACTGTAGCTACAGTCCATGTCTTGCGATCTCCAAACTTTTAAAGGGGCTTTTGCTCATACTTCTGTTAGGTTTTTAGGTCATCTCAGCTGCATATGTAGATTTTCCTAGCTTACAGTATATTTTCCTTCCACTAAACTTTTTATGGTTGTATAAATAACACTGTGAGCAACCAGCTTCTTTCTCAATTACATTTTATCATTTACCTTCCTTTACCTACCTGTAAATGCACGTTAAATGAAAACTTTGGGTTTACTTTACCCGGACCTTATTGTTAGCAAATACTATGTTCATGTACTCATCCAGACAAGTTTGGAGCTACTTCGAGCCATTCAGCAGGAGTTCATATTGAGTCACGATCAGCGTATATTCATATCATAGGAGTCAATGGGGGCAAGTGTTCGCCGCCTGTAGTAAGACATTATCTGCCCCAAAACTCCTTCATTTTTCTTCAGTAGCTTCCAGTTCTTGTGCAAGTGACACCAAATCAGATTTCAAATATCTTACTAGATCTAAGGAACCAGACACAAATTATTTGGCATTTGAATTAAAGATGCAACAGTACCACATTTTTCAAACCAATACTGTACCGATACTTGGATTTGAGTACCAAAACCGATACTTCTATCACATGCAATGAATTGGATGGCAGGTTTTATTTTCTTCTCCGGTTGTTACAAGTGATGGTAAATTAGACAAAAAATAAAATATTTATATAATAATATAAAACTGACCACAAAACTGAAATTTCAAGTCAGACTTTTTTTTTATTTTGAAATTATAGCAGAGTTTACATATTTTAAGTATCGGATCATGGTGTTGGTTAATTTTAACCGGTACCAATTCAGTACATAAGAACGATATCAGCCTCGATACCAGTATCGGTGCATCCCTAATTTGAATTGATAGAAAAAAATTTTTTTTTTATTCTACTGTAATACTTCAGGTTTTCCTTCAATAACTTCCAGGTCATGTGACCAGGTGACACCAAATCAGCTACTTGGAAAGTGCTCCATTTACTGTGCGTTATTACAGAAAAATAGATTTACACAACTTAATGGACAGATTTTCCTTTCTTTTCTTTTTTAACCTACATTTGCCTTAGTTTTACACTTTAATAAAAAGTAAGCGATTAAGTATTTCCGATGTTTGAAGCTGTATGCATAAATATAAAAATATATAAAAAAACAATCTTATTGACTCAAGTTCGGATACCAAATATTCTAAACTGTATGTATCGTGTGTTTTATTTGTCATTCAGTTATAACAATTTTTGATTATTTAGATATTATAGAACTGCGTTACAGACATATTCATTCTGCTGCTTAACTAATTACTTTTACAGTGTGGTAACTAACTTGAGTTACTAACTCCATTACTTTTTCGAGAAAGTAATTTGTAACTATAACTAATTACTTTTTAATGTTACATACCCAACACTACCTGTCAATTTATTCTAGATAAATGAGTATAGAAGGAAAGGAAAAAGCTGCATTCTTCTCCCAGAAAGAGTTATTAATGCAGTCTATGAGTATTACAATTACATCATAATTACAAGGGGAACAGCAGCTGCATATAAAAGCTCATCAGGCTGTGTTGTGTTATAATGTAAATTAGTTGATGTTCCTTATGGATGGTTTAGAGTGTCACACTGAGCACTGAGAAGCACTTCTAACTATAAACTTCAAAATTTTTGTTAATAAACCATATTATCGTATTGGGTGGGGCAAGATATTCTGGAGTATTTTGTGACTTATTAAAATAAGAATATAATACATGACAGAAAATAGCTGGTCAAATGTGTGTACATGATTTAAGAAATGATGTAAAAATATTTATTAACTAAAAAAGGTACATTTCGCGTCTTTAAAATGTAAAGGTACATTTAGACAATATTTAAAATTACACATTAATTTTTTTTATTAGTATCAAGGTACTATAAGGCTATTTTCACACATTCAGACAGGACAGTATAATGATGGCTTCATCTTAGACTAAAAGTGATTTATTTGTAATGATTGCTTGGCGTTAGGTGCAACATTGGTGGAAATAAGCTTCGGGTAGCAAGTAAATATTAAATACACTAATGTTCTTCAAAATGGTAAAAGTAACCCATTTAATTAGATTAAATAAATCGCTAAACAATTAGAACTACATTTAAAAAGACAAAACCTACAGTGAACTGTATAATTTAACCATGAAAAGAAAACTGCAGCTGCTGCAACAATTTAATAACTTTATATTGGAGGGTGGGTGTGGTGAGGGAGAGAACAGCAGCCTAATACCAGCCCCACATTGTGACATAGCAGTGTTTCCCACATATAGACGAATGTGTGGCGGTGCACTACAGGTTCAATTCCGACCACCACAAATTCAACACCGACCCAAAAAAATAAAAAAATTCAATACCGACTGTCACATATTGAGTTTCATATTTATTTTTTATGCTATTTTACACACCCCTCCAATAATACCTGACTGCAGCCGCAATACCTCCACCTTCCACTTTCTTTTTCAGACAGCTTGGGTCTGTGTGACAGCAGGGGGATATATCTGCTGGCGGACAGTTTGCGCAATGTTTCTGATTCCCCTTAAATAAAGAGGGACCCCGCGGAGGAGGAGAGTTGTGCTGTTTGAATTTACCCCTCAGCCAGGTGCAAACGGGGTGGCATATTAAATAATTTTTCTGGGTTAGGAGGAGGAACCATAGACACTGCATCACAGATTAAAAAGTGCTATAAAACATGTTATATTCTGAATACAATTGTTTCATAGTGTTGATCTTACTGTAGATCACGACCATTAGCAAAAAAGCGATTGTGCAATCTTTAGTAAACAGCCGCAAATCGGCATCAACAGTCAAATTAGACTGTTTTAGCTTAGTTATTTGTTTCTGTTGAGTAGGTGGTGCCTTGTAACTATTAATTTTAATGATAATAATAATAATTATCTACTGTCTTTGAACCATTATTAATATTGCCATATAATCCATCACGCAAAAGGATTTAAATGGTTCTTTTTGCCAGTGAGGAAAGGTGCGACTGAATTGGAGAGGATGTTTAATCACTCAATTGATCAGTGAAAAATGTGCCCCCCTCTCCTTTGAGATGATGGTTATGCCCTCCCATTTACCGTCAGCTGGAAAACTTCTGGAAGTCTTCCCTATGATTTTGTTGTAACATGTCTGTATTTAAAAATCACGTTACTAGTCTTATGTAAATGTACCCCTCTATGATTTTCTAATTATTTGGGATGCACCTGAAGAAGTCATTTTACTCTTATTTTTGGAGCTGCATGGTTGAGACCAAAATGCAAGTTTGACAGGCTGGCAGACGTAAATCTTAAAAAGATGATGTGAATGGCGTAAGAAAATCTAATCTGCCATAAAGAGCCGGGAAACTGACAAAGGGGGTCTGAAAGCCTTTTGGGACTAAGCTGCAGAGCTAAAGACTGTATGCAGCAGGTGTGCTAATTAGTAATTGAGAACAGGTGTGAGCAAACCAAAGAGTGCAACTACCTTTGAAAAGCAAGAACAGATACAAAATGAGCAATGAGACATTAAATAAAAATAAACAAATCCTGCAGAGCACAACTGATTAAATAGTCTAACTACACAGACACTCTGTAAGGTCAGATTGTGTACAATGAAAATATTTCCACCTAATTAATCCTTACTCACTGCTCCTCAAAAATACTCTTGCAAATTTTAGTCATGGACCGATCAGTTCTGATTTCACTTTAAGAACTACAGATTTTTTTTTTTTTTAACGTGTCCTGTCTAGCAGTATGCTACTCAGAATTGGTGTCTGAGTACCAAGTACAAGCCCAACAAAAAAACCCAAAAAAAAACTACAGTTTAAAATAGTCTCTAATTTCTGTCGAACTGAAAATATACCCCTTCTTCACAATAAAATATTTACACTATCATAATCATTACGTTTTCTCAAAATGTTACAGAGCTGTCTCTGCTCATCACAGGAAATCTGTTAATTCAGTAAAATCATCTAAATCACAGAACAAAAAATACTTCTGTACCAATTAAACCAAACTAATATCACTTAGACCGCATCTCCTTTAAACAGAAATATATTTATTTTCACACGTCAAGCCATAAAATTGTAATGTTTATATTTTTTTTACAAGGCTGATTAGAAACTAACAAGCGTTGTCTCACACTTCATATTCTATAGGAATAAGGTGGGATTTATACATAGTTGTCTTAAATTGGTAAATCATTCATTCATTTATTGGAGCTGTAATGGAGCCTTAAGGAGCCTTTTTGTGGTGAGCTGTAAATTATTTATACTAGGAGCAGATGTGACGTCACAACATGTTTGTGTGAGAGAGAAGCCGCTGGTTGAGGGTCTGCAATAAAAAAGGGATTTACATTTATTTTTAAACAAAGCGTGATTATTGGGGGGAATTTTTAAAATAGTCTTTAATATAAGTGCTGTTAGCATTGCTAAGTGAACATGAATGTGTTTGGGTTTTTTTTCATAGTCTAAACAAACTTGTGCTCTCGAAGTGCTTTGGTAGTTCTATCTGCATTTTCCAAGTTATTGTAAAGTTCAGTTAATTTAACTAACTAACTAACTAACTAACTAACTAATATGCTTATTCTATGGATCAGAATATTCTTATATCTTTTATCAATCCTTGAGAGATAAGAACAGCTTCACAACCTACTAGAATTTATACAAAAAGTGAAGAAATGAAAATGTTTTTGCTTTCATTACACCTTCAGCTGTGTAAATACTGTGATTTATAGATTATTGCAGTTATGATATCATACTTATAACATATCTATTGCTATTTGTAAATGTACATAAGCAGAAATATGGCACAGACACCTAACTTTCTTAGTTTAGTAGTATTTTTACTTAATTGTGCTCATTATCAAACCTATTTGGTATTCTGCTGTATATAAACTAATAGATGGAGTATATTTGCTAAAGTTGCATCATCAAGCCTCTTTAATGTAAGCACCAGACTTTGCTTTACAACCCCGGGAAAATGTATAGAAAGCCAAATTAACTGAAATTCAGAAGCACTTTTCTGGTTATAGTGAACACTCAGTTTCCTAGAAAACTTTAGGAGTTTTGAAGCCTTTGCAATACTTCAACTCTGGTAACTGGACCATGCCTAATCCAGATACAGTTATGCCCAAAATGAATGATGGGAAAAATACAGCGAAATTCTTTTGGTCAGCCAACAACAAGTGTGCAGCAACAGGTCAGGGAGGTAGCATAAAAAGCCCATAGCCTTCTGCCAATTTCTTTGGCATTTTAATCAAAGGACTTAAAAGCTGCTGCACAGTATGTAATATTGTTTTAGTGGTTTAAAATCATAACTGGACCAAAATACTCAAGAAATGTTTTAGTGTCTGAATCACAAACACACGCACAGAGTTGATTTATGGTAGTACAGGCTCTTTTTAATTGATTGCTTGGGATCAAGAAAGCCCTTCACACAGACACACACCTCTATACATTTTCTCTTGACAGTTGTGCAGCATCTCCTTCCTTTATTGTTCATCAGCCCTTTCCTGTGTGCCTTCTTGGCACGGCAGAGGGGTGGTGACACAGTCCCAGGACTTCAATGGGTACAAATAGGCAGAGAAATGGATGAGAGAGTGTGGTGAATCAAGCTGTGTGATGTAACATCCGGTGCTGGAAGACAACCTTGTCTTTTGATCGAGCCAAGTGGAAAACACTTCACACAGTGCTGCGGGCTGAATGTCGGGCTCAGTTCCTCCCTGTTCTAGAGTACAAAAATCTTCACAACCTGCTGGGTTTGTTCTTTAAGTCCTTGCTTAAGCTTTCACCCTATGAATATTAAGGTACGCAGGACAGCTGAGCTACACAAAGAAGAGAAACAAGAGCTGGCCGTGGTTGCAGTCTGCATTTAATAAACTTCTAGAAAACGCTGAGCAGCTGAATATATGGGATAAGCTCCCCCTTCTTCATTTCAATTGAAGCTAGAGAGGGTTAAAACTCCGTGGCAGTCTGCCGTGCAGAGGAGAGATTGGCTAATCTGTAAAAGCGAGCCTAGCGCTCACTAGAATATTATGCTCCCTGATTTAATGTCCTCTCTGTCTTTTTCTCCTAGGTAAGCACTTTCCTGCTGCTGTGGGGGTCGGGTCGCCAGCCATGGTGGGTGCCTGTGCAAGGGCTGGGATAACTGATTGAGGTGATGTACTGTGGTGTATCCGCTGACAACAGAAGAGCTTGTGGCGCTTATTTCTCAACACACCAAAGAGCAAAGAAGTGCGAAATGAGACCGCTCACGCTCAGAAGATGCAGATTTAGTTTAGTCTCTGAAAGAACATTTTTGCTCATCAGCTTATTATACATGAAAGATTTTTTTTTACATGGAAAAAATTTGTATAGATCAAACCAACAATTAATTTGGAATTTTTAAAAATAAAAATACAAATTCAAAAAAGGAAAAGGAACTCTATATAAAATATATACAGCTCTGTAATAAATTGTACATTACATCTATTTATTGACTTTTTTGGTCACATTTTCAGAAAAAAAGTTAAGTCAGGCAAAGATATTGTAAATAAATACAGAAAGAAATTTTTCGATTATTTAATTTGTTACAGAAAGATAAATCTATCCAAACCAACCTTACCGCATGTGTGCTTTACAAAAAATTTCAAATTCAGTCAGAGTACTGCGTATTTGAGCATGTTCAGTTTATTCATTAGTACCATGACATCTTAATCACATTTCAATCTGGACTTTAAATAGGGCATTCTCAAACCTCAATGTAATAATTTGTTTTAATTATTCGTAGCTGGACATAGTGTTGTGCTTTGAATCATTGTCCTGCTGTATAACTCAAACACTCCTTTTGCCAGCGAGAAGAAATCATAGTTCCATCAAATGCCGCAAGTCACTCAGGTCCTGAAGAAAGTATTGTAGTACCACATTTTACCATGTTGGACGGTAGATATGACTTTTTTTCTGTTTAGAGTTTTTTGCCCTACATCCTGTTGTCACACAGGTTCTGTAATTTATTTGTATATACATTATTTCTTCAATCTACAGCACTTTAAGCATTCAGGCCAAACAACACTAATAACTAAGGTTAACCACAGTTAATGGATAATTTAGCACAAGGCATTATCAGTTTTAACTTTTTGTCCTTGATCTCAAATATTCAAATGTGGCAGCAAAGCAAAAACATGCGAAATGAAAAGGAGAAAATACTTTTTTACACCCCTTGGACGTACGGACGGACAGTCAGACAGACAGACAGACAAATAAGATACAATAGCTAACGGTTCTCATCCTGCAGTCTGCCATACTTTTTGGGAAACCTTGAAGTTGCTGTAATCAATATTATGTCTTTGTAATTCGCTCTCAGTCTTTCCGCTACCTTTTCGAGTCTTTCACTTTGCTCTCTTGGTTTTATGGATGCGACTTTCTTGTTCTGGCTACCACAGTTTTTTTCTGCAGCTGCTATTTTCAGGTAAAAGCCCTGATAAATGCACTCTGCACCATCTGTCCAGCAGCTGATGGCAGAGGGACAATGCTTGCAACTTGCTGGGTGGACAAAGTGGGGCTTATAATGACTAAACAGTGGAATTTTCCTTTTTCTTCTTTTCAGAGGAGAGAGAATATGGAAACATTTAGCATATTACACTTGGATGCTTTAGGTGGTTGTTAATATTGTTCTGATCTGTGAAATAAAATTCTAACCATATTCCTCATTCCACAATATAGGGTATTTTGAGAAATAATTTAGTAAAACAGTTTTGCTTCAAATTTGTCCTACTTGTCACAGATCTTACACATTTTGCATGAAATTAGAGATTTTTTGTTGCACAGCTATTTTTTAATCATAATATGGTGATTTTGGAATTTAGTTATAGCTTTGTTGGGGCGCTGGGGCGACTGTGGCTCAGTAGTTGGGTGTTTACCTTGTAATCGGAAGGTTGCCAGTTCAAGCCCCGGCTCTGACGGGCTCAGTCGTTGTGTCCTTGGGCAAGACACTTCACCCGTTGCCTACTGGTGGTGGTCAGAGGGCCCGGTGGCGCCATTGTCCGGCAGCCTCGCCTCTGTCAGTGGGCCCCAGGGCAGCTGTGGCTACAACGTAGCTTGCCATCATCAGTGTGTGAATGTGTGCATGAATGGGTGGTTGACTGAATGTAGTGTAAAGCGCTTTGGGGTCTGTAGGGACTGAGTAAAGCACTATACAAATGCAGGCCATTTACCATTTGTTAGAGCTATGTGATATTACTTGTGAATGTTAAAATGTGTTACTTTTAACTGCATTATGAAACATAAAAAAATCAGCCGCCACATTTTTAATGGCAGCTAATCAGCAGAGGCTTTAGGAAGACTGAGGTAGTATCCTGTCAAGACAAATTAAAGCCTCTGTCTGACTTCAAAATGTTGCTCAGATTCTTGGTTGTTGCAATGTTCTGCTGAACTGAAGAACCTTCTTTTTGGAGTCTCATCACAATAGTTCCGATAAATTGCAGTAGAATAGATACCTAAATATGCTTGGGAGCTTTTGGAAACAAAAGTAAATACCGGCCCGATAGCGCTCCGGATTTCCGGCGCACTGAAGTGTTTGAGAATAAAAAAAAAAAAATCAGGTTAGCGTGATCAGAAAATTCCCAAGATCTGAGAGGCGCTTTCACTCTAAACCACACCACTGTAGGCCTACTTAAGCCAATCGGTTATGGGAGGATCTTTGTTCACATCCTTGTGCGCATGCGCGAGTGGTTGTGTGGCAGAAAGCAAACGATGAACTGCGGCTTTAGAGACGCAACGGACACTTCCAAGACAGTTAGCAGGCAAAATCCCCGATATATAACCACTTTAACATCTGAAAACTGGGAGAGCTTTAGAGAGAAACTTAAAATTGCGATTGACAGCGAAATAGAAGCTATTTAAAGCCCTTTTTAGATATGTGAAAGACTTTAGTTTGATTCGCCGGTGTCCTGGCCCCAAATCCAGTGGGGAGACATTTATCCCTATTCCTAAAGCCGACCCTTCACTCATAAAAAGTTTACGGCTTTCAAAACTCTGGAGGCCTGAGATTATGTTGATTGAAGGAGAGTTGGGCTGATCTCTGTGAAACAGAAAGCCGTGTTTGTTCCTAAAAGTGGAGGTCAGACAAGCAGAAAAAGAATGGCGAAATCCTCAATGTGACTGCCTAGCTGTGGAAGTCCTCATTCATCATTGTCCTTATTTAATTTATTTATGTATTTTAAATACCTGAATAAATAAATAAAGACAATAAATGATTTAGTCTTTTTTTGTATCCAGTCTTGGAGAAAAAGGCTCTCATGTAGCAGCTTTAATGATTAAATTAGAAGCAGGTGTCAGGATAGGAATAATAATTTCTAGTTACTTTTGATTATCATAATTGCCACCTACTGACCTGTATTGGTGTGGCTGTAGTATCTGTAGTCCCAGTATGCTATACAAGCAAAACCTATGCAGGTAAGTGACTAATTAAAAGCAAGGATGTATTTTTGAACAGGCCTACCAGGCCAGGGTCCCAATAGCTCTGCTGCTCTACACATGTATGCTTCTGTAATATAGGCTTCCATTGGATTTGTTCATCTCATGTCTGAATAATGTCCATTTATATCCACAAAAGTCATCAGAATCTTTTAATGCAATGGTCTATTAAGCTAAATGTTCTCCCAGCACACCCCTGGATCTCGCTTAACATTACGTTGATCAGGGTATACATCTTGGCTTAGGGGCTTCCCAGGGAAAAAAAGTTCAGGCTCTGGATTTTTTTTTACCATCACCCCTGTAAATGACGTAAGACTCTTTACAGAGAAGAACCAATCAAAACCATGATCCAATTCTGTTCTTTGGGTTTTGTGAAGTCTTCACCTGCCAATGCCAATTCTTTTTTTAGGAATGTTGTGTTAAAAAATAGAAAAAAAAGAGTATTTAGACTATTTTTCTAGCCTTCCAGCTAGGAAGGATAATTATTTATATTAGGATCAGAAGTGATCTGGACCTGTGTGTGTGAGACAGGAGTTACTAATAAAAAAGGTTTTGCTATTTTTAAACACAGAAAATATATTAATATTGAACTGTAGTTCTAAAATAGCTTAAGCATCTTGTATTCATGATTAACGTGACCAGTCCTACTCAAAGAGAAGTACCTGTGTGTATTCCCAAGAGAATGTTGAATCTAAGCTAAAGTGAGATTTCCAAACGCCTGCCAACATTTCCAAATCCAGCATGTTCCATGACATACATATGTTGAAATCAGTAAAAGATAAAACAAAACAACTTCACAGTCATCTGTTTAAGTCTTTGTGTTGTCTGCTGACAGGCAGGCTCTCACTTGTGGCCTAGATCAGTGATTCCCAACCAGGGGTACCCCTAGTGGTATATGAGAATATTACATGGGGTACATGGGAAGACTTAATATTTAATTTATTTCATTTCATATTCCCAGATGACGTGTGTCAGACATTTTACAACATTTAAACATTCAACATACAAACATTCGCTGTGCCCTGGTAAAATAATATTGAGCTGGGATATGTTAAGCTTAATAAATACCCAAATGAATAACAAACCCAGCAGAGGAACAAACTGGAGGTGGAGAACACTCCGCCCCCAGATCTAGATAGATAAACAAAGATAAACAAGCTCAGGTGTCTTATTAAAAATTGGTTCAATTACTGTTTTTTTATAACAAAGCGAGGTTTATCTACTTATATATATATATATATATATATATATATATATATATATAGGGTTATAGAAGTTTGGACACACTTCTCATTCTGTACGTTTTCTTTATTTTCATGAAATTTACATTGTAGATTCTCACTGAAGGCATCAAACCTTTGAATGAAAACATATGGAATTATGTATTGAAATAACTTGGCCTCCAAAGTCACCAGACCTGAACCCAATCGAGATGATTTGGGGTGAGCTGACCCGCAGAGTGAAGGCAAAAGGGCCAACAAGTACTAAGCATCTCTCTCTCTCTCTCTCTCTCTCTCGGGAAACACAGGTGTAATCTATATGTCCAAGCATTGGTTATGCATGTTTATAATACCATTCTCAATGAAAAAAAAAAACTGAATTCCTAGTCACTTCTATACTTTCCACTAATTAAAACTTGGTAAAATTTAGACTATAGTAAAAAGAAAAAGATGTAAGAGTACTGCTGACTAACACAGAAACACATATGCTAATTTTACTGCATGACATTATAGCTGAGCTCAATATTTAAGTCAAAGAGAGAAGTGACACACACTTCAGATGAAAACCAAATCATACCAGATGATAAAGAAAGTAAAGGGGTGAGTAAGATCCTGATAGCAGGGTTCAGACTTTAACAGCAGTTACAATTCCTGTAAGCCTCCAGTCCTGCAATGGAGATGGAGCCCACTTCCACATCAGTGCAGCAGTCTAGCTGTGTGCTGTACTCTTTGAGGCTCCATAATGCATGAGGTCTGGCCAGCCTTCACCAGCTGTCACCGAGCTGACCACTGAATCCCATCTGGACCCTGGGGGACATCACCGTCGTCCATCAGGGAGGCTGTAAGACGAGCCCACTGGTACGGAAACTTCCACCCTGGATCCCACTTACCACAGCCCCTGCCTTTCTCCCGGTCAGCAGTTCCCCAACCTCCCCGCCCCACCCTTTGCCCCCCCAACCGTAGTTTCTCTGATTCGTGGGTTCAAAGGTTGGACCGCTGCTCTGATCAAATAGCTTGAAAGCTGTTTTTCTCTGTCGGAGTTTTGGATGTTTCCAGCTTCAGCTGGACTGACAAAAACGCTTCACACACATCCTGTGGATTGAATTCTTTAAAAAAAAAAATGGAATTAAAAGCAAAGCAGTAAGAACCAACATGTATTGTAATGAAATAGTGTTTTATTGTTCTTTTATTTAAATAAATTCTAATAACTGCCTTTTAAAGTAACTGCAAAATGTCCTAGACCTAGACTGAGACTATATAACACAGGAGGCTAATATCAGCATAGCAAAAGGGCTGTAATGTTTTTTTGTGTGTGTGTGTAGCAGCATTTTGTACAAGCAGAAATGTGGTTATATTCTTTGAGGGAGGGATAATCCACTTAAAAGAGCATTGCAAAACAGAAAATAGAAAAGGAACACAGAAATTGATTTATTTGCATCAAATGCAGCAGGATATTGCACAATATCTGCTCCATTGTTTCTCTAGAAGAAAAAATGCTGTCTCACTAAAAGGGTCTGAGAGATTCAGATCAGTCAATGTGCTTTAAAAACACATCGTATACCTATGATATTAAGAGTTGTTCATGGCAGCAACATGGGTTACTGCTTAAGTGTGAAGAAGTAGGCAGACAGTTGTTATAATCTCCTTTGTGATATTTGAGGTTTGAGTGACATAAAATAGAGCCTCTTGATTTCCTACGTTGTATATTAGGTCAAAAACTAGATGAGTGTTTGCTAGATTATTTTAAATATTTTGATAGAATATTATTGTAATATTCTATATGTTAATAATAACACATATTTTTTTCGCACATCTTTTTTTCATTATTGTAGCTTCCTCGTATTATCACTACTGGAAATTATTATAGTGAACTTGCCATTAACTTTTTTTTTTTACATTTTACATACTTAATAATATTGTGAAATGATTACATTTTCACATTTTACCTAGGGATGCAACGATACTAGTATTGGTATATATTGGGCCGATACCGTTCTTTTGTACTGTATGAGTATTGGTGAAAGTTAACCAATACCATGATCTAAAATTTAAAATGTGGAAACTCTTTAGTTTTGTGGTCATTGTTACTAATATATTTTTATCTAAGAAAATAAAACATGTCTTGCATCTCATTGCATTTTTTTGTGTGGTAGAAGAATCCGTATTGGTACTTGTTATCGAACGAATACTCAAATCAAAGTATCGGTATCGCTTCGGTTTAGTCACATAAGTGTTTTCCAAAACCTCAGGATAGTAATATGGATATAGAAAAATAATTGAACAAAAGATAGAAAATCCAATCCTGATTAATTCCTAACACTTTTTGTTATCTGAAATTTGTGCTAAAAATTAACTTCTACTGAAACTACAGCACACAGGAACTTGTAGTGGTGTTTAAAGACACGTGTATTCTAATTTATGTATTTATTTTAACAGCTAGTTTTGAAGAAGTCTGATATAGAGTATTTATAGTCAATACTATTGCTTGTTCATAAGCTCTAGTATACATTTAGAGAATCATAACCATGTAACGTGATTCTGATCTGTAGAGTACCTTTAAAGAAATCTCACCCACATTCATACCTAAACAATCTTATCTTCAAAGGTTATAAAGTTCATTAGGTAGGCTTTCTTGCTGGTCATGTATTTCACTTTTTAGATATGCATCAATTTTAAATATGCAATAATGTAGGTGTAGAACTTCTCATGAGTTTTTATGTAAAATGTGAGAAAAACTATTTGCTAAAAGGTGTGAGGAATTAATTGTCGGCCAGATGGTGTTTTAATTTGAAAAGAGATTATACTTCTAAAATGTCATGTTATGAAGAAGTAACAATGGTTCCCATCTAGCATATTCTCTGTTGACCATGTGACTATTTTGTTAGGCATGCTATGTGGGTTTTCTGCTTTTAAATATACTTGATAAAATGTATTTGCAGTTTTGGTCAAGGTCAGTCTCTGACTACATCCCCCCCGAAACTTCCTTTTAAAAGTTACCTTTAAACTAATTTATTTATTGATTGATTAAGAACATCATTTAGAGCAAGTTCTTATCCCGTTTTATTAATTAGGCCTCATATTCAGCCAGTCATCTCCAAAAGAGTATGTTATAATTTGCTCCTGTCCGTATTGATGATGTAATTGCTCTGATAATCACCACTTGTGTTTGTGAACATGGTATTGTCTATTCAGCATGTCGAAAAGTGTCCTTTTGGAGCAGATGGTGTTGGAGGCAGGAGACTAACCCTTCTCTCACCTCAATCTGGAAGGCAGGGCTCATCATCACTCCCAGCTTGGATGGGATGGAAAATAGTTTGCTTAAGGCAAAACAAGAAACAGGGACCATGTGTGCCCAGCAGCTGTGCTTTATGTGTAGATACATACAGCTGAGGAGATTATCTCTTTACATAACTGTCAGTTGTGGGTTCAGGGTGGTTGTTATAGTAAAGTGCTCCCCTCCGATTTCTTTCTGCCAGGGAACCATACGTTCAAATGAGACACCCGACTCCATTGCCCTCAGGAAATCTATAGATTACTGTTAATAACCATGTAGCATAGTACAAATACACATTGCACACAGTGTGTCATCATTTGAACATTTTAGAAATAATCCTTATCAGCCGGCCTTTGTGTTCCAACATCTGATTAACCAAAATTGCTGCTCTGCAGCTGTGCAGGCTAATTGGAAACGTGACCAAGTCCTCCAAGGCATACACTATTGCTGTTCCTCTTCTGACGGCCAGCTTCACAGGAGACTTGAATAAGGAATGCATTTGTGCATCTTAGATTGAAAAATTGGTTAATTGTTTTCACTGTGGTAAAGAGAGAATTTGAACTTTTTTTTTCTACTCGTTTATTTAGTATTAACAAACCTCACCCAATTTGCTTGAAAATATATTATGCTTTAACATATTTAGAAATGTATTGAAATACAAATCTCACAAAAGGAGTGAAGTACAACATTTACAGTGAAACAATCTGTAGGTTGGAGTTAACTTTGTTTTTTTTTTTTCTTTAAGTATTCTTTAGCTTCTGGATGGGTTATTGGTCAAGAAATGAACTTGTTAGTATCCTGATTGCTCTAAAGAAGCTATCTTCTGTCTTCTGCGCATAAATCTACTATATTTTAATGTAGGTTTAAATTAGAATATTGATATACAATATAGCTGATGACAAGCATGGACCAGTTACCGATATCAAAACCTGAATTGTTAAAGACGTACTCTGGAACTTTGCAAATATTTGCTCTCTATCGCCCTATTAAGGCTTGCGGAGCAACTTCACTGTCGTAAAAAACAAATCTATATGGACAGCGTGGGGGAGAATACTTTGTAAATGTATTTAGTTACAGAATACAGAATACCTGCTTTAAAATTTATTTCTTAACGTATTCTGTTACTTTGGTGAATCCTGGTACTCTAAATACTTTGAAAATTTCCCCTTAAAAACAGCATTTTAGTCTATTAAATGTCACATCTCAGTGACCAAAAAACAAACTGTTTTTTAATACTAATATCGCTTTACATTTTATTTGTTTTGATATTTATCGATCCAGCCATCCATTTTCTAAACCGCTTAATCCTCAAGGAGTCGCGGGGGGGTGCTGGTGCCTATCTCCAGCTGTCAACGGGCGAGAGGCGGCCCGTTTTTATATTTAGTCATTTGAAATTTGAAGTTTAGCTTTTTTACAGCCACAGCTGATTAGGTTATTTGCGACGTTCTGTTATAAATATGCAAAGTATTGTAAAATGACATTCATTGCACTCCCAATGGAAAGCTTTTATCCTTGTATTCATAATGTTTTGGAAACCAAACACAACATTTAATCAACCTAACATCATGTCAGATACAACTGCACCAACACTGTAACTGAGAGAAATGACCTAACAAACACAATACATACAGACCCTGTCAAATAATGGACAAAAAACCTTAAACAGTGGTAGAGGATTTTGTTTTGTTTTTATACATCGATGCTGTGTCTTTTAACTTTTTTGTGACTTGCACACACCTTGAAAGGCTGGCCAGCCGGATGCTTTATGTTTCAAGTTTGCTGATGACATTGTCGATGTGCGGCGTAGCTTCTTAAGACCCGCCAGCAAAGTTTACCCAAAAATGTAAGAATTTTCCCACCTGGATCATCACTAACCTTTGCAGGAAATATTTTAGGTAGTCATACAAATATGCCACTTCATTCATTGATACAGAATTACAGTTGCTCCAGCAATCACTGGAGTTTGCCTGAATACTTTGCAGTTTCACCTCAGAAGCATTGCAGTGCAACTCTATGACTAGGATTGCCAGATTGGATCTTTTCGTCCGTTTTAACCATCATGGCTTTTCTCAGGAATGCTCGAATGAACACTAGCATCACTTGAAAAAAAATGAACTGTGAGAGAGCGCCATTGAATGCATAATTTCCTTCACTGCTAGTAGGTTTTTTGACACGCGTTTGTCGCTCCAACCACTCTATCTCCTGGTCTCAATCAGGTGTTAGATGGTGTTTGATAGTCGGGAGTGTTTCAGTCATAGGATATCTATGGTTTCGGCAGCATGTTGTTTAGGAGTATTATGGGATAGTATACACAACGCAGAGACACACATTTCCCAAAACTAATATATTCATCTTTCCGGTGGAAAGTGGAAAACACACAAGTATTTCAATGGTATTACGAAAGTAAGTGTATTCTGAATAGCATGTTTAAAAATAGTAATTGTAACAGAATACAGTTGCTCATAATTAGTATTCTAAATGCATAACGTCTTTTTACAGCGAGCAATGACTGATATAACCCTGTGAAAGTATGAATGTAAACTTCTTACCAAACAGTATTTGCATTGAAATCTTCTACATGAGCGCTGTCTTTTGAAAGATGAGTTATAAAACTTTTCTTTAATTTGCCTTTTACATGTCATAGGTATCAATGGCCAGAAATGACATAAGGCTATGAAGAAAAACTAAGTCAGTAATTCCATGAGGCCCCCTATGAGATAAAGTTGTATAGTCCAGTTTTCAGCAGCGGGATAATCCCAGGCAGTGACAGCCCAGAACTTCAAGATAATAAATACCACACCCCCTACTGTCCTGGTGGGGAATTCTTTTTTGCAACACTCAGTACGTTTACACGCATCAAGAGAAAGTCAAATTATTGCCTTAGTCTGACTGAAATCAGACTTTTAAAATACATGTATACACCTGAGTCCGGTTCGAGTCAAACCAAACTGGGGTTTCAGAAGCTCGGCTATACTCAACAATAACAACAGTATTGTAATAAAAGGCATATGGCATCTAAGGCAAACATAAGCGGCCAAACAGTGCATGATTGGCCTTACGAAGCGACGATGCATTGAGATTGTGAATATCATTCTGGAACAGCATCTGCTTTACTCCCGCCAGCCACAGTTTACTGCCTAAATGCAGCTGGGAGAAAACAGCTAGGCTAACACGTAGGGGCGCATATTGTCACCTATCATTGGGGAGTCGAACGTACTTCATTTAATAATTCAGTTTTCTGAGTGACATGTAAACTGGAACTTAGTCCGATTACTCCAAAAAGCTTGATTTAGATGTGCATGTGAATGTACTGATTGAGACACTAATGTAGAAGTATGAAAGGAAAATATCTTTGTTAATATGTGTGAGTGCAAACTTGCTGATCGAGAAATATAAATTAGGCTTTCGGGTTTGAGGTTTTTCCTGACACATCATTGGCCCTCTCACATTTGCTGCTGCATAGTGGTGGCTACCTGGCTGCAATAAAGGCTAATACACATTTCCTTTGCTTACAAAAAAACATTGATCTGACTGTTTAGAAGAAATCGTAGAGACAAATACCACAGAGTGTTATAGTGTGGGCAACTAAAAAAAGCAAAGCTCCTCAAAGTCTTTTTAGGGTAATGTATGCATATCATTGTGAATAATACATGCATTACTTTATAAAGAGGTTGGAAAGCTTTGAGCAGAATATCTTTTAAGCAGCTGACTGCAGTAAGCTGCGCAAATAGTAACAGAAATGAAGTTGCTTATATCCCGGAATAAATACTCATAAAATATTCACTTCTAGTTTATAGTTTATTTTAGCAGGGTCATTTTTCAATAACTTAAAATATAAATAATAAATATGCTTCATTTACTTTTTTATTTTATGTTTTGAATTGGTGGCCGTAGCAAAATATGCGTCACTCTGCTGGTAGATATTATTTAAAGACGCCACATTACCACATTTTCTTACCGTAGATTGAAGCAAAATATAAATAATGACTTAAATTTTTGTTTCTTAAAACGATCATGTGAAGTTTGAATGTTTTGTGCTCGAGAGTGTCACCTCAGTCCAAACGCATAAGTGCGGCCGGAATGGGCTCACACATGCTCCGTGAGAGCTCACGAACGAATGAACAAACAGAAACAATAGCTGAGTCCGTCCCACCCTGGACAATTTACAGATTTTCAGGTATGACTTCAACTGAAGTAAGAAATGTTACAGCTGTGTATGTTTAGTTGGGGTCTGGACTGGTGTTTAGCTGATGTTTGAAGTTGCTCTCTTCTTATGTGATGCTGAATCCATCCTTCAGTTACCTCTTGTTCTGCATCTGTTTATGATTGGGATAGCGACTGCTAATGAGTGTGAACCTACTTGACGTCATTACGCATTAGGCTTCCCCTGGAAAGCACTCTAAACATCTGCTTAGCACTCGCTATTTAGGTGAATTTACAGACATGTAAATGCAGTCAAAAGGCCAGGGCTCATTCTACTGACCAGGGCATTGCTGGAGCATGTATATGGATGAAATTTTACATTTTACATATTTGTGGTTAAACTTATGTATAGTCCATTTAAGGCAACGGTACAAACCTTTTCCTTGGCAGCATGATTTGATGCATAGCCAGTGCAAAACGCCTGATAGCAGATGGGTTCATTTTGTACCCAAATGAGCCAACTATGAAACCAACAAATCTACAAACTGTAGGGTACTGTGACTGGATTTAAATACAAATATTTAGATCATCCTCAAAATAATTTTTTGTTTTCAAATGTTGTTATAAGTGCCATGAAACTAAGCTGTTGTGAGTGTAGTCCAGATTACTAAACAAATTGTATTTCATACTGAATTATGTCTAGTTGAAAACATCTTTTTCTTGCTCTTATTTTATAAAACTAAGGAGTTTAAAATATATCCAGTATTTAGTGTTAAGTAATATATTCTTGATCATCGGTAAGTATGTTGTAGCTACTCTCAATTAAGTTCATTTCAGCTTATTTTAGTTATTCATTTCTATACCATCATACAGATATTACAATCAGTTTAAAAGCTTTCTATTGAAGAAATCCCTGCAGATTGCTTCAATTGACATTAAATAGTGCCCCCTTCATGCAGACCCCAACGACAGCAATCTCTCCTACTGAGCAAGTGTGTAGCGACAGTAGAGAGAAAAAAAACTACCCTTTAAAAGGATGAAAACTCCAGCAGAACCTGGCTCACTACGAGTGACCATCTGCCAAGGCTGTCTAAGGGTTTGAGAAGACAGATCAGAGACCCATAAAGAACAAAAGGAACGGATGTAAGAGTATTTTCTGGGTTAAATAAAGTAAAAAGCTGATAACAGCACATGGAGGATGTTCAGTTTGTAGGAGCATCATCCCAGTCAATGCCCCCATCGAACAGGGCATTGCAGTTAAGCAGGGTGCCAGACCAGCTGTAGCTTCTATGGAGAGAAAAACATTGAGGAAAAAAATTAACAGTCGAAATAATAGCAAAAAAATACAACTGGATAGTAGTAGAACAGAAAAGTAGCAGACAAAGTGGGCAGTAAAGTGGGCAGTCTGTCCTCCAAGAAAGCCTGTCTCTCATCATCTTTTGATTTTAGTCTTTATGACAGATCAGTTCGTTGTTGGCTTGCAGTCAGCTTTACTTTGTTTGAAATAGACTTACTAAAGAATAATGAATGACTTCATTCTTTTGCTGATAAAGCAACAAATCCCTCCATGTAAGTAAACATTGTTTGACCTTTCCTCTGAGTCCATTTCACTAATCTTAGTCACTCTTGCCATTGCTTTTAAGTAATTATTTTTAAAGTAATTTATGGCCTTAGGCTGCCATTGATACACCACACAAACACAATTAAATCACATAAACAAAGAACAAATCATAACTGACTTTATAGCAATTTTGTGGAGGGTGTTCAGGCTTTCTTAAATGATTATCTAACTTTTGCAATGTAAATAAATAATATTTAAAATGGTTAATAAACAATGTTGCATTTAACTTAAAGATTAAATACCAGTCTGTGTTATATGACTAGATCTAAAATGCACTCACCCAGCCGCCCATTTATCCACACCGACTGAAGTTTGTCAGCTTTTTAATCTGTAATCACAGAGGCATAAAGTCTAATAATTGCAGGAAAAATTTGTGGTTATGAGTTAACATAGTCGATATGATACTCTGGCCAACATTATATCTGAGGGTGCTTTTGTCCTGACAATGACCAGAAACTAGATATACCCTATATTTGATTAGATTTGCATGCATAACATTTGATGAGCTTTTAAAAAAAAATTATGGCCATACAAAGCCTGCAAGATTCTCTGCTCATGTTGATATTATTATAATTATGTGCAATAGAATAATCTTTTAAATTAAGACATGAAAATGATTTTTCCCAGAAAGTTTTTTCAAAACTTAAAAAAATAATAAAATAGAGTTTGATTAATCACAGACTGTTATATTTCAAGCATTTATTTCTGCCAATAACATTAATTATGGCTTATTGCTAATGAAAACCAAAAATAATCCTCTCAAAAAATGTAAAGATCACATAACACCAGCAGAAAAAGACTGACTTAACAGTTGTCTAGCAGACAGTGAAACACTGACCAGAAAGGTAATCCACAAAAAGGCATTTGCTAAATAAGCTTAACATGAACAGAGAGCTGTATGTAAGTACATTATTGAAAAGTTTGTTTGAAGAAAAAAAATATTACAAAAGCTACAGGGAGAACCATCACCTTGAGAGGTTTGTAACATAAAGAGGAGTTTAGGAGAGATTCACAAGACACGGACTGTAGTTGCAGTCGGAGATTTAAGACTCAAAAAGGGAATGAGCTGTTCCATTGCTTATGTTAAAATACTCAGAGACAACACCAGTGGTCTAAAATTCTCTTTTCTTATGAAAGTAGTATTACATTTTATTTGAAAAGCAAGATTCTAGAGTCTGGTGGAAGAGCAGATAAGCACAGAATCCAAGGTGCTTGATATCCAGTATTGAAATCCCACACTCACTGATGATCTGTAGAGCCATGCCATCTGGAGGTGTTGGTCCATGTGGTTTTATCAAGTCCAAAGTCATCCAACCATCTATTATGAATTTCCACAGCATTTTCTTTCCATGTTTTAGTCAGCTGACAACATTTATTGAGATAATGATTTCATTTTATTGCTGGACCTAGCACCTGTCTACACTGTCAAAAGTATTCAGTACCTATTTTAATGACCACGGTGTCACTTCGCCTGATTGGCCAGCAACTGACCTGACCTAAACTCCAGGGAGAATATTGTCAAGAAGAAGATTAAACACACCGGAGCTAACAATACAGACCAGCTGAAGACTGCCATTAAAGCATTCTTGGTTTCATAGCACCTCAGCAGAACCACACGCGGATTGTTTCCATGCCATGCAGCATTCAGTATTCATGCAAAAGGAGCCACAGCTAAGTATTCGGTACGTATATTCTTATACCACATGAACAAACTTTGTCAGGAGGCATTGAATTAGTGAGTAGAAATAACATTAAAGCATCTAGCATACTCAGCAATATTTCCCCCGTATTCCTGCTAATAAAGTAAGATGTCTGAGCAGAAACATGTATCATAACTCATCTTCATTTGTCTTCTTTTGTTACTATGTATTTCAACCAAAGGCCAGCTTTCATTAACCTACCCCACTCACAGCTTGGAAGCTGTTGGTCTAGTTCATGGATATAGAAGATATGCTCCATGTCTGCCAGCTATTGAATTTGAATCTCATTCATAATTTTGTTTCTAATATTAAAGGTCACATTAGCATTTCTGTTGGTATGCAAAGCCTACAGCACTTGTGTTGGTACTGTTGTTGCTGAGATTTGTTGGCTGACCCTTTTTAAGGAATCAGGATAAATACACATTACATTCTAAATGAAAAGAAAATAGTTTCATGTTGGGTAATGGATTAATACTGCTTGTGTAATATTAACTTCACAGCTACTCTGATTAGCAGCCTAATAAATTGCTAAGCAATTCCTCAAGTCTATTACAGTTTAAGTGTAAAATTGTCTTTTTTTTTTCTTAAACACTAGACAAATTCTACATGTACATCATGCGATATATAGACAAGTCTGTGGCTCCCGTGAAGATGTTTAGGTACATTTTAAATGAACCGTGTCCTTAAACATATTTTAAAAACGTTTTCTTATTTTTTTTACGCTTCCTTAAGGGACGAGTTTGAGGCAAAGGCTTATTTTATATCACTGGGCTGGTTGGGGAGAAAATGCATTAGGAAAAATATTCACCAACATTCAGTTTTACTTTTACATATTCTTCTAATGAAATCTAGTATCTATGAAAAAAATATCTTCTTTTTTTTCTCATTTTTATATTTTGATGCCGCAACTACAAGACGTTTTCGTGTCATTTGCTGGAGCAGTTTTTTTGTCTTTAAGCTTATTCTCTGCTGCAGTCTCTTGGAAGGTCACAGTTAAAACATCTAACCCTGAAATATAACATGTCTGACTGTGAATGTTAATGATTCAGATCTGTTATGCAACACCCCAGTTTAACCTTTTTCTTCATGAGTTACAAACAGAGACATTACTTAAAATGGACAGCCTTACAGAGCTGTAAAAAATGATACTGCTACTTAGAGATTGCATCTGCTTTTGGGTTTTCTTCGCACTTAAATGTTTAAGATACTCAAACAAATGATATTATCAGATGACAGTAACTTGAATATAAAAAAAACAGTTTTTAAATGAAAATTTCATTTGTTTAGGACAAAAAGTAATCCAAATTGATCTGACTCTTTGGAAATATAATTGACCCCCTCTTATATCATGAATTATTTTATTATTATTTTTGGTTCAGCTTCGCTGGCATAACCAAGGAATAATTACTCCTGACCTGTGTTTCCTTAAATTTCTGTGCAGTTAAAGAAAATAAAAAAAACAGTTTCTGTCGATTAAATTAACTCCCCTGTAAAATCTTTTTTGTTGATTAGTGTGTATATAAAATGCTCTAAAAATAATTATTGGACTCTCAGGACCTAGATGACTAGATGTAAATGATGGAAGCAAAAGGTTTCTCTTTAGCAGAATATCCTAAAGGAGAATGCTTTTCTATCATTTTGTCGCCTCAAGCACACTTGGGGATTAAAAAGTCGACTCGGTGGTGGGCTTTGGATCATTGTGCAGTAGGACAATGATCCAAAGCCCACCACCGAGTCGACTTTTTAATGGCTCAAAACACATGAAAAAGGTTTTGGAATGGTCTAGTCCAGGTCCAGACTTAAATACAGCTGTAATGCTGCGGCATGACCATGAAAAAACCCTAAATTTTGGCTGAATTAAATATTTCTGCAAAAAAAAGTGGGACAAAATTATTCCAGTTTTATGAAAGACTTCTTGCAAGTTATTGCAAAGCTTAATAACAGTTGCTGCAGCAAAGCATTGCATCTCCAATTAATTTGTTTTAATGACCAATTACAATTTCCACATACAAGGTGGATGTTTTCGATATATTTTTCTCCCAATCAATGAAATTGTAATAAAAAATTCCATTTGATGTTTACTCATTTCATCATTGTTTGCTGTTGGAATTGTTTTGGGGATCTGAACCCTAACCCCCCACCCACCCAAAAGAACCCTCTTGAAAAATATGTAGTTGGCAAAGGCAAATCGTAGCATAGATGTCAATACAGAAGTTTTTAATGTAGTAAGAAAAAATTGCTGACTGGATACTTTTTTAGAATAATAAATTAGATGTTACACTTCAAAACTATACATCCAAAATGTATATGGGAGAGAAATTAAAAAAAGGAGACCCACTGGCAGCTAGGAGCCTCTAGGTTGCATAACCTTGCAAACCACTGGGAAGCTGGGCTAAGAAGGCAGTAACTGCCACCCAGGAAGAAATAACAAATGCATTAACAAACAGAAAAACATGCAGATTGACAGCTTAAACTGTTATTGCACGTTCTCTGTGCTACTGTGTTTTATTTTCCCAGTAAGCTTTTTATTGGAGTATCTGTGCTTTGCAGATCTGGCTGTTCCTACAATAAAGTCTTCATGGGTTTTATTGAATGTGTTTGTTTTTCCTCAAGAATTATGGCTTCGTACAGTGTTGAGTCAGTGTGTATGTATGCATTTCTGCCTCTGTAAGCGCTTTCTCTGTCTTGTGATAGAGCATAGAGGCATGGAGTATATGTTTTTTTTATTTTTTATAAATCAATTTTCACTGGTTGTCAGCACTAAGGCTACTGTTGGCAGCAGTTGATGGAGCTCCACTCTGCTGTAAGACTCTCTGATCTATCAGCTGTGACGTAATGCTCTCCTCAATCACCAGCTCTGCGAACTGTAAATCAGAGTGCTGCTGCTCTGCGTGTCGCTAATGCCAGTTTCCTGCTCCCAGCTCAACCACTGAGCTCATCTACTGTCCAAACAGCAAGAGAACAGCAGGATAAGTGCTGGACATTTTAATTGC
The DNA here is from genome assembly GCA_028564705.1 of Apricaphanius iberus. Taxonomy (NCBI): domain Eukaryota; kingdom Metazoa; phylum Chordata; class Actinopteri; order Cyprinodontiformes; family Aphaniidae; genus Apricaphanius; species Apricaphanius iberus. Next base: position 920,103 of record JAPXFQ010001299.1, read on the forward strand.
TCCTAATGGCCTCACATATCAGCATCTCAATAATGCACTTGGAGCCAAAACAGTGGGAGCAATCTAGATATTTTAGACTGTTGCTAAAGTTGGAACTTATGTATCGTGTTTCTTTGGTGCCAAAATCCGCGCGCATAAAGGCCACGCGCGCTGTCACTCTCTGTGCGCTCGCGACGATATTATCGTGTTTCTTTGGTGCCAAAATCCGCGCGCATAAAGGCCACGCGCGCTGTCACTCTCTGTGCGCTCGCGGCGCTGTCACTCTCTGTGCGCTCGGCGTCACTGTCTGTGCCCTCGCTGTCTCTCTCTGTGCCTTTTGCTCGCTCGCCTTTGCTGAGTTTTGGCACCTTGGGGGCGGGCTTTGAATAGACGGACCACCAACCCTCCTCCTTTCTGATTGGCCACTACTGTCTCCAGGTCAGAGCCAATCGAGGCAGAGAAGGGCGGGTCATCATTGCGGTTGGCGGCACCCTTTATAAAATAAAGTTTAATATCTAAGAAACCAAAGCAGCACACGTCTCTACCTCAGTGAAACTGTCCCCCCCCCCACTTGAAAAGTAAAGGAAAATATTAAACTTTATTTTATAGGTCATTCAAAGGTCACCATCCCCCCAGACAGCACCAAAACGGGCCAAAGTGGTCTACTTTTTTAGTGCTTCGTTTGTGCTGATTTGTGCAATTAAAATGTTTGTAAAATAGTTTGTGCTGTTTTGGTTTCTGAGATATTAAAAGTTTTATTTCTGTGTGATGAAGTCACCATCCCCCCAACCAGCTCCAAAACGGACCAAAATGGTCTACTTTTTTAGTAAACTTACCTCTTTCTCGATCTGCAATTAAATGCTGCCGCCCTTCTCTACCTCGATTGGCTCTGACCTGGAGACAGTAGTGGCCAATCAGAAAGGAGGAGGGTTGGTGGTCCGTCTATTCAAAGCCCGCCCCCAAAGTGCCAAAACTCACTAAAGGTGAGCGAGCAGAAGGCACAGAGAGAGACTGCGAGGGCACAGACAGTGACGCCAAATGCGCAGAGAGTGACGGCGCGTGCGTATACAGAGACCGCGAGCGCACAGAGTGTGGTCTTTATGCGCGCTGATTACGGTTTTTACGGTTTTTATGCGCGCACAGATTTTGGCACCAAAGAAACACGATACTTATGTTCCATCTTATGCAATAACTTTATGTTACAGCACTGTGTGAAAGTTCACTTTTTCACACTTTGTGTCTCTAAACTGCTTTTTCAAAGACTTAAGTTGCCTTTAAAGTATATTTCTGCCTGTCCTTGTGTGTGAACATTACTGCATAAAATGTAATGCCTAAAACTAAAAAACATGAATGACTGGATTATAACAAAGTTGCAAGTCCAAAACGTCCTATCTGTCGGTCGTTCTGTCTGTTGAATGCCAAATTCTGTCAAAACCTCTTTTGACATCATCTCTTCGGTGTCAGGCTGAGGTATTTTTGAGATTTAGCATCCATTTAACTACTGATTGACCAAGACATTGGCTGGTTAGTTGAAAGTGGTCAGTCAGACTCTCAAAATTAGTAAGATTTTTTTGGACACAGAAATGGAAGTATATTTATTTATTTATTTAAAGTTAAAGAGATAGCTAAAAGCTATTTTCTCAGCAAGCATCGAGTGCTGTTGCTTGTCCCATAATGCACTCACTGGCGTCCCCCCGAACAGTACCTCCCAGCTGCAGCAACAGAGCTTTGGTTGATCAACTCTGCTGGTTGATCGCATCCTGGCTCAGTGTCACATCTAGCCTTTAAATTGAGGGACTGACTTCTGTTCCTCTACGTACTTTTGAGTGTAATATCCAATTTGCATCTTTGCTAAGTGTTCTGTTCTATGTAGACACAACACTGATTCATTCAATGAAAATAAAAAAAAGGTCTTGTGAAAAAGCCAACATAATTTCTTTGAAAGGACAGAAGACAGCAAACGCTAAATGTGTTTTAGAAGTTTTTGACAAAATGTTTGGAGTAAAAATTATTAGATTTTTTACTTATTTTATTATTATTTTTTGAAAATAAAGATCGGCTCACATTATTAGCCAATAAAAGGTTTCCATAGTCATCAAGTATGAGTTGAAGTTGAAGTTGATGGGTGTTTGAATTTGGTTCAGTTGGTTAGCCAAAAATTTAAATGATTAAAAATAAAATTGGTCCCAAACTATTAAACAAGGCTTAAAACTTGACAACTCCACACTGAGTCCACAATAAATACTTTCTTTATGAACAAATTGGAACGGTTTTTGTTGTTGATGAACTAGACACGATCATCTTGAAAAGGATTTTCAAGCAAGAAAAAACGAAGAAGAAAAAATGCACATAATGCTTTATCCTCTGCTATTTTGAAAATCAAAATTATGTGGTTAAGGTTTGGAAATTATCATAGTGAGCACTTGATTATGCTTGGCAGCATTTGTACACTATGGACAACGGAGGCACAACAGACCTGTAGATGCTCTTATTATTCACATGGAACCCACTTGTCCTTTTTTGCTCTGAAAATGGTCACTGTGGTGTTTTAAAAAGTCGGCATAACATTTTGCAGCAGCTTTGATTTTTTTTGAAAACCTTATACTATGTTTCTTTGTATAGCAGATAGCAAAGACTGTAATTATTGGATGAAAATATTAACTTTAGAGTGGCACCTACAGTATGTTGTTTGTGGTTTTAATATCCCATCTTAACAGTAAATATTGTGTGCAGTTCTTTTTAGAGCCAGTATTTATAGATATCCGTCAGAAGCTCGGGATACTGTTGTAGAGGGGGATCCTTAATGATACCATGAACAACAAATTAATTTTAAATACATCTGGAAAAAAAAAAACTGAAAAAATTATATTTGCCAAGAGAATTCAAAATTATAGGGTGCTATCTGTAACACTTTTACATACAACATGGTTATGGTAAATAAAAAAAATACAGCTCAGTGTTTCCCATACAAATGAGTTACCGTGGCGCTCTGCCACGGCAGAAATTCCGGCGGCACGCCAACAAAATGCAAACCTGCCAACGTGTAGGCTTCATATTTTGTTGCAAACATGCAATTTGACATTAAGTACGTTGGTACGATGCTGGTTCGATTCACCCCTCTAAACTACGTGAAAAAAGCTGCGAACATGTGAGTTCTGTGCTAAATGTGTGGTACTCATGTCTGACAACATGATGCAGCAGTGCGATGAAGCAGTTTTAGCAAGTCATTGTAGAAAAGCGGATAAATAACAAGTCCACCGAATGTAGCATCAGTGTCCCTCCTCCTGCACGATTCCTCCTGCCGGCCGCCTCAGATCTGCCTCCCTCTGTTCTCTGTTCTTCACTTGCTGCAACACCTCACGCTCAAAGGTAAACTGCATTTGTGTGTCGTGGACTTGCCAGCTTTTAGTAAATGTGAACCGTAAGGCCTAACATAACTTTCACTGTGGAAATATTCAAGCCGAAGTCTAAGTGAAAAGAAAAAGAAAAAAGATTGTTTATTTTTTGTTCTTTGCAAATCTGTCCCTCAGATGTTTTTGAATTAATAGCAAGAACAGCGACCCCCCCCCCTTGCGACCATCTAAAGTTTTTCATAATAAAACAATTTATGCAGTGTGCGATTATAATGTGGACATCAGCCACCAGGAAGCTGCAGGGAATGTATAAATCAGACCTGAAGACTATGTGTATGAGCTGTAAGCCAATGTATTTATTACATTTTTGAAAAAAACAACAACAACTAACGAATAAAGGTGATATACAAACAAATTATTACCCTTGTAATTAAACGCACTTTCAGTTTTAAAATAAATTTTAAATAATTATGAAATAAATAAATGCAGTCAACTTGTGGCTAAGGCAAGTGGAACTTTCAGTTTTACTGTTTAATATTAAAATGTGTAGTGCCCTGTGTTGGTCCAACACAAAATAAATGCTCAAACACACACATAGGTGTGAGGACATATTCTTGGGCCGGTGGTTATCGTTAAAAGATAGTTGGTACCAGGAGCTTACCAGCGACATTGGTGATGTATTTGTTAATCCAATTTGGTGATAATTAATTAGTGTTGTTAATGTGTAGTTCTTAGTTCATATTTTTGGATCTGTTATGTTAATGTTGTTCTGTTCTATTGTTTTTCTTTGTCTGTTTTGTTTTTCCCACTTATCCGTTATATGTTTTCTTGTGTTCTTTGTTACCTCTTTGCCTTGTATTGTCGGTTAACACTCCTACCTGTCCTACTTCTCTTCTTCATCTTTTTTCTTTCTTCCTTTTTGTTTTCTCGTTTTCATGTCCATAACTTCAAGAAATTAAACCCACAGTAATTTTTAATAAAGATTTCTCACACATATATCAAGTTGAGCACTATAGCAAAGCTGTAATACTATGCTTGCGAAAGACACCAATTCTGAGTAGCAAACTGCCAGGAGGGACACATAAAAAAAAAAATTATTGTAATACAAAAAATATAGGTTTAATACACAGTGTTGAGTTTGAAGAAGTAAGAAAGCAGCAGAAAATTGTTTTTTGATTTACACGTTTCAAAGATGCTCACAATTCCATCTATAATTAAGTTATTGGGCGTAGAAGTACCAATATTATGGGTGTACCATTATTTATTTGAATTGAAATTTGCATCACAACAACCCCCCCCTCCAGTTTTTTTTCAAGGGGAAACACTGCAGCTCCTTTTTGTTTGTTTTGCATGATCAGTTGTGATAGGTTCTTGCATTTGTTCTGGATGGCTGACTGTGTGATTAAAGCTGGCGTTTTGAATGCAGGTAGCCGGGCCATACAGGGATTGGAAAATAAATTACCAGTGTAGCCATGTTTGAGTTAGAGGTCTTAAACATTATCCAATATGCTTTAATTATTTTTCTTCTATGGTCTCTATGGAGCCATCAAAGTAAAAGCTACTGTATCCCTTCCAGGGTGGTGTCTAAAAATACCCTTGCAAAGATATTTATTATATAATTTTTAAAATGTACTTAAGAGGATCATAGTAATGAGCCAGAATCACACGATTTCCAGATTTCTTCTGTACTTTTTAGATTTTATCTTGAAGATTTTTTGAAAACCATGTAGCTTTTTCCTTACACTTCACAATTATGCACTACTTCTATGTTGCTTATCGCAAAACAATCCAATCAAATACATTGATGTTTGTTGCTGTAAGAGAAAAACATTGGAAAAGTTGAAAGGAAATAAGAAAGGAAGGAAATACTTTTGTAAGGCTCTTATGAAGCTGGATGTTGTTTACAGTCTGAAATTACCAATGTGCCCTCCTGTAATAAGCAACAATGGACAGAGTTGCCTACATTAACATGAAGTATCTGTCCTAAAGCATCAGTCTGCAGACAAAGACAAATTGGATCTCTGTCTTCTTCAGAATTTCAGAAGATATCAAAGGCACCGTCAAATTATATATTAGAAAAACAGACCTTCTGACGGTAATAATGACACAGCTCCAAGTTAGTTCTCTGGTTGTGGAAAAGCCAACCGACCAGAGAAGCTTCTCAATCCAGCACATGTTTTAGGCTACCAGAAAAGCATTAAAAGAGAGAAACATTACATAAATGAAAGGCATGTGAAAGGCCTGACCTCTGTAAATGGAGTATGCTTGCCCTGATGGACTTTTCTGGGTATCTGAAGCATAAAACCAACGTAAATAAAGCAACATTAGCTGTCAACACACAGTTGAACAAAAAAAATCATCAATTGATTCCAGTCTGTGTTGTTAAAGTTGCCCCGCTCAACCTCCCCAAGCTAGTCTCTGAATTTATGATTGCTTCCATCTTTTTTCCCCAATAGGCAAGAATCACTTTTTCACTTTAAACAGATGTTGCTTTTGGCTATATGAGTAATGCTCTCATTTTCTTTCCAAGGTGTATAAGCACTGTAACCCACAAGATGGTAGGGGACTTATTGTAGGTGGTGGGGTGTTGGCTAAATCCAAAAGCTGTGTGACAGCGAAGTTATGAATGAAATCATGAATAAAGAGGGCAAACCCAGAGAGCTGCTCTGGTAATATTGTGCTCCGGTGCCATGATGACCTCCTTCCGCTTTAAGAAGGAGGCAGTTTGATAAGGAAGGTCAAAACCTGGGATTTATTTTGTTTACCCATGAGTTTGAGGATTTCCTCCAAAGAATAGCTTGCTGACTTGGAGAGATAATGATTGCCAGAGTTAAAGCTGTTTCCCTATCAGCAGGACACAAAAAAGGTAACAAACCCTACAGAGATGTGCGAATGCTGGCAGAGTTCAACAGATGGAGCCGGGAAGGGCAGATGGAACAAGCTGCACCAGTCCTCTCGCAAAGGGATGCTTTACTGTAAGCGTCAGCACAAGAATGTCAAACTGTGGTGTGGCAAGACATGAGGGTTTGAAGAGGATCCCCTCTGAAGGATTTAAGGTTTAGAGCAGGAGTTTGGAGGATTATTGGCATGGTCAGGATTTTTCACTGAATTACATGATCTTCTAGTGCTACAGGAGTCACAGCTTAGAAGCTAAGAGGGGGATGTCAGGTTGGTCAATACTCGCCTCTACACAGGTCTTTTTGCAATAAGGATAAGAACTAAAAGGGGAAAAATGCATAATTTTGCAGTCCTAAACTGCTAGACATGATCTTGTTCTCATAAGATCTCATGTTTTAATGACCATTTTTATGCACAGTATTAATGGAGCACTTGGGTTCAGAAGTAGAGAACTTCATATCAATAGGCAGCAGGGCATTTCCTTTTCAAACACTACACAATTACAGACAGAACAAATAATTAGGATAAAAAAGGTAACTTATTTCAGAAGGAGTTTCACAAAAATATGAAGTAGCTCCATAAAACACCTCAAGCTAAATTTTTCACTAAGTGAACCACCAAATCACATGATATCACAGAGTATTGCAAGGACTGAAACTGGACTGCGATAATGGAAGTTAACAGCTGGAATCAATCTAAACAATCACATTTTAGGGTCATTTGATGACTTTAGTAAATACACTGAACACAGATTTCCTTTTATTGTGGGCAGTCTATGGCCTGATTCAAATGGCAGAATTTTAAAATCGTTGCAGGAGTTTCAGACCTCACACAGCTAGTGGTCCAATGGATAAAAAAAGTCATGGTTTCGGTAATATTACGGTTTTGAGTCATGGTTTGGATAATATTTTTAGGATTAGCAGAAAGAAAAGACAAATAACTTTGCTCTCCATTTTTTTTGTTGAACACTTAGTGCAACATTTTTCAGCGCAATGTTCATTAAATACAAAGAAAATTTAACTCAAAGTTTCAAATCCAATATTTAAACAAAATTTGTAATCATATAAAAAGAAATTCAAGTGCAGCATACTACATGACACTTAAAAAATAGGGCATGTCATCAGGAGACGTGTCCAAGCCTGCTTCTTTTGGCTCTGCAACTCCCCCCTGCAGAAAAAACTGCAAGCTAATTCTTATATTTTCTCTTATCATATATTAGAAAAATATGACAATAATATTTAAAAGACATAACTATTATTCCAAAAAAAATATGATTTTTTTTTTTTTAGCTGATCATTGTCTTCAGTGCTCAGACTGCTCGCAATCTCACTTAGAGATCATTATATGTCTGTTGGCATATGGCAGGGTCTTGAACCTTAGATCAAGTGCAGTAGATCAATGAAGGTAGTCCTGCAGAGTTGGGGGCAGTGTATCTGGGCTTTACGTCCTCTATAATCGCACTCTTAAAGGGGAAGTTCAGTTTTTTTTATTCAACCTGGACCTTATTTTTAGCAAATAGTATGTTCATTTACTCACCCAGACAACTTTGGAGTTACCTGGAGTCTTTCGGGAGTAGTTTATATCCAGTCGCAATCAGCGTATATCCATATAATGGTATTCAATCCAGGTAGGAGATTTGCTGCCTGTAATAAGGCATAATATTCCACAAAACTCCTTATTGTAGTGATAATATTTTCTCTTGTTAAAACTTTTTATTTGAAGTGATTAATTTAATTGCAGTCTCCACTGCAGGAGCGAAGCGCGGAGTCTGTCCTCAGATCAACAGCCTAACACCCCATGGGAGGGGGGCAACAATCCGATTATTAGATTACAAAAAAATTTGAGCATTTGCGTTCAATGGCGTACATGCATCAGGTATTCTTATAATAAACAGAAGCATTTAAATTCCTTTTTATGTGTAGTTCTCTGGTCAGGTTGTTTTGATTGAATAATACATAATAGATAATATGAATTAGTATTAACTTGTCAGATGTTAGCTGGTGAATTTAGAATTGGACAGATAAAAAAAAGATTGTGACCAGATTATTTTAAAATGACGGACAAAGAAATGTCGAGCGCAACCTCTGTACTACAGTCTGTGATGTGCGGCCACATGGTAATGACGAGACACGACACACAAACAGATTTTATTCACAAATATTCAAACTCAGACAAGAAATCTCACAAAACCTAAGGAAATAAAACTTGATTAAGGTCAAAAGCGCAAATAAATATGGATGCGTAGGAATACACATTAGCAATAGTTTGTGGACTAATTTTAACAGAGAGAAAAATTAATTTCGGTGTTGGATAAAGGAGGCGTGCTGCACAGGTTAGCACTGTTGTTCCTATGCGTGCGTGGGTTCCCTCCTCTCACAGTACAAAAACATGACTGTCAGGTTAGTTGGTCTCTCTGAATTTTCCTTAGTTCTGAGTGTGTCCTGGTTGTTTATCCTGTCTGTCTTAGTGTTGCCCTGAGATGGACTGGCGACCTGTCCAGGGTGTACCTCTGCCTCTTGCCAGTTGACAGCTGGAGATAGGCGCCAGGATAAATCACTGCTTGTTCCCTTGTTTTCTGATTGGCTACACATCACATCCAACAGGCTGCATGCTCATTTGTCCTCCCAACTCATCACACTCTCTGCAACATTGGCAAAGGCAATCCAATATGTTTAATATCTCTGAGTTGTGATCGGAGCGGACCAGACATCCTTCTAAGCAAACCAGAATGAGACCAGTGGGATGAATTAACTTGGCAAAGCAAAAGTGGTCCCTGAAACAGATTTATACAAATTTGTGAAAAAATATTTGAGAGTAATGGGAATTTTGTGTATATGTAACATGTTTCAGATCTTTGAGTTCAGTTCATGAAAAATGGGAGTGAAAAAAAAATGGTTGCAATTATATATCTTTGTTTAGTGTACTAAGCGTGGATTCTGAAGCATTTTCATCCAGTCTGAGCATTTTTCTTTTTGCTGGAGAATCTTACTCAGAAGTTGATTTAAAGAACAAAGCTCAGCATATAAAGTTGATCCTAAACAACTCTATAGATAGTTTGTTCACAAAATTGGAAATCTTCAACATTTCAACATTTTAATTTCGTTTTATAGTCTTTATTTCTGTTGATTCTAATAATTTTCTGCGTGCAGGCAGTAAAACAACGTTTAAGATTAGAATAATACATGAAACCAGTAATACATTTTAAAGGTTATTTTCCGAATGTGCTTTTAATCTGATAAACAAGACTGAAACACAATTTACATTTATTGAGTAAACAATATCATAAAAATAACTATACATTTATTGTTCACAAGTAGTTCACAATAGAGCCACAGCCTGTTAACTATCCAGTGCTTGGTGGTTGGAGACCTCTGCCATACGCCATCTAAGATTTGTTCTTGTATCTTTAAAAGCTACAAAATCTGTGTTACATTGAATGAAGGCAAAAAAAAAAGGCGAAGCAAGAACCAAAGTATCAAATTGTCGAGCACTTACTGTGGACAAAAAGCTTCACTGCACTGCTGAAGGCCAGTCCTTTTTTTCTCAGACTACACATCTTGCGTTTTATTGTTATTGTTAATGACTCCAACTTGAAAGTATCAATCAAACCTATAACAAGATTCTTTAAACAGAAAACGACCAGGTAAAACAAATTCCTCTGCTTATGACTGTCTAAAACAAGGTATCAGTACCAGATCAGTTTGAATCTATTCATGTCTTCCTATATCCGCCTACCTTCTTTGTTTGCTAACAATTGTGTTCATTTTCTCCTAATCTCCGACTGTTGAATTGCATTAAAAACCCCTCTTAATATACTAGATTACTAGTAGTTATACGACTCTACCTCACTGTTTTGACACTGCGATTGCCTCTTGTGTGCCGCTGATGCACAATTCTTTTGCCTAGTTCCAAATAAGTGTTTTTTTTTTTTCTTTAAAGCAAAACTAGTACACTGTATAATAAGCGTCAGAATGATTATCTACTGCCAAAACACCTAATATCTTTATGGGACAGGCGTATTTATTGGTGATATTTGGGCTTTAAAATCTATATTTTCTGTGAGGGATTGATCCATAAATAAAATTACTGCAACTTTGACACCTGAGTGCAGTGAGTTACTGTTTCATGATGACTCCCATTTCAATAGAGGGCAAATGCAAAGAGGTTTTTACACACCTGAGGATATGATGGTTGAGCTGCAGTCTTTTACCTTTTGTTACACCTATATTTCATCATGCTGAAGTGATGCAATGCCATGATAATAACTAACAACTGCACATTATTTTTTAAAGTCATAAAGGTGATGTTGAGGTTAAGATTGTAATTGTTAGATATCTTGTTGCTTTCTTGTCTGACATTTCAAGATATAATTGGCAAAGCTGATCTAGGGTTTCCAATCCTATATTTTCGGAACATTCAAAGACATTTACCATTTCAGAAAATGTTTGCCTTATAAAAGAGAGAATCTATCTGGTACAGCGCTAAGAATCCCATCACTATTTTAAACAGTTAAAAACACAGCAGTGAAACCATTTTTATGGTTTTCTATTTGAAGAATTGAAACCTGTTCATCTTGAAACATTTTGAATTAGGAATTTTTAAACCCTTTAAGGTTTTATAATGTCAACTCTCCACAATGTAGTTTGAAACGTATACAGCACTATCCAAAGTTATTGGCACTGGAGGAAAGATGTACAACAACAAAAAACAACCCCCAAAACATTCAACTTTTATGACAGGAGAGCTGACACATTGAAAAATGTTCCTGGGTTCTGTAATGTTGAAGTCTGGAGATTTAGAGACCACCTCTGCGATGTCACTGGTATTTACTGGATTTCACTGGTAATTAAACATAACTATTCAACAGGTGCCATTGAAAATATGATGGATCTTTAACAGGCCACGCTGCAATATCTGTAGATACTAACATTTATACTAACACTTATTGTATGCTCTAGCTCAATTAAATAAGCTTGAATTTAAAAAAGACACAAAAAGGGCTCCATTAGGCTGCTTTAGGGGGGGCTGCCTGTGTCTTGATGCAAATGTAAATTCAAATAAAAGAAGGCACACCGATAAATATTGGTACTACTACGGCCAATTACTTAATAGAGTCATATCTTGAATCTGAATACCCCTACAACTTGGTAGGCGAAAAGCAGTATGCGAACGATGTAGTAGATCCAAATCTCCAGTATGGATTGGAGTAGTAGGTAGTAGTGGGTATTTCGGGTCGCTTCGGCACGCTTGGAACCGAGGCAGAGGTTGTCCGGAAAAAGGGGTCGGCTGGGGTCGGTTTGGAACGGACAGGTAGTGAAAACACGCCACAAGTGTTCAAAAGCGTACTGTACCGGCACTGATGGAAGTGGGGCATAAGTGGACGATAACAACAAAAACCACATTCTGACCCCGTCCCCCTACCCTTTCCCTTTTTGTATTCAAGGTCCGGTAGAGAATTAATTTACATAATGTGCTTGAAAAGTTGATGGGTTGTTGGGTTATTAAATGGCTTCAACCAGTGTTTTAATTCAAAGTTCCTTTCCCACTCCTTTCTGTATTTCTTAGAGTCCAATTTAGACTCTGAGAAAGGATTGCACGGACCAGATGAGGAAGTGACTGGGGCTATGAGTAAAATCTGTGATTTTATTGTGCAGTTGTTTATTTTAAACAGAAAATATTTTGCATTTACATCGGAGCACATCTAGGATCAGGCTGCAGTGGCTGCAGGCAGTGTATCAACATTCTGGACTCAGCGGGGTCAAGATCTGCCCTGGTTTAGCGGGACTTGGGCTGGCCGAGCAGCAGCATGCTGGGCTAGAAATTTTCTGATTTGAAAGCAGCTCTGCTGCTGCGTTAAAGCTGTAACAAGACATGCTCCATGTTAGAGCCTCAAACACTCAAAACTAACAACATGAAAAGTCACTCCAATTTTCCCTAGTCGTTTATTTTTTATTTTTTAAACAGTCTCTACAGAACAAGCAAGGCTCCACCATTGGTTCGATGAAGAGGGAAAAAGGGGGGGACGGGAAGTATCGTCCAGGCTCATGTCACATCCACATATAGACCCAAAAAGATGAAGAGGGCCATGTATACTGACATTTTTGGCCCACTGTAGAGGTTTTACAAATTTTAATTTAGTTTTAATTGAAATACTTTCTTAAAGTTGTTCATTCCTCTTTCTGTTTTGTATTTCCCTTTATTAGATAAACTTAAAATAAAGTTTATTTTAGATATTGTGCTGTGAATCTCCAAACATGGAGGTTTTCTATCCAATAGTACCTTGATAGTACTTCCCACTTAAAGTGAGTGATGAGGAAAGAAGAGTTGCTTTGGAGACTTTGCCATAAAATGTTATTAAAACTTAAGGACAACTACAACTACAGCTGCAACTTGGACAGGATCCATCTAAAGGTGTTGCTGTCCTTTCAGACCAAGTACTTTTCACATCAGTGAACCGCCTCTAAACTGCCCAAGGTCCTGAAAGATCTATTTAGGTCTTGTATACACCTGATAATATATTTACACACACAATACTGTCTTGTAAAAGGAGATCAATAACAATAATTTTTCTGGACCTCTTGGCTTTCCTGGCAGTTTTGTTGGCGGGCAAGTTTACTTTGTCGTTATTATTCAGACTGATGTGTTAAGCACAACTATCCCAGCACAACTTTAGATGCACAACTGAAAGTCTTACATTGCACGTGATTGACCTTTAATCAATAACAATGGAATATGAAATTATGCTGACCTTATTATATAGAAAGTTAGTAAAAACTGTATTATTTTATTAATAATAGGGTGAGTAGAAATGCTTTGAAGGCTTAAAAATCACAGGTTACGTAAATATCAGTAAATTATGAAAATAGTTACACCTGTTTACCTTTTCCACAATTTTTTTTATACATAGCCCAAGCTATAAATACTGGCATGATGAGATCGGGATCCTGAAGAATGTAACCTTTATGTTCCAATGAATTGATCCAGAGGAGGATTTGGAGAATGTTATGTGGTGAAATGAGTCCAAAATAGAATTATCTGGTATAAATACTAGAAGAACTGAGAAAAATGCTGAGTTGCACCCCAAGAACACCATACCTTTAAACCATGGTGGTTGAAACATTATGCTGTGGGGCTGGGTTTCTGCATAGCAGACAGGACAACTGATCTGTATAAAGGAAAGGATGAATGGGGCTATGTATCATAAGATTCTGGGCAAAAACCTCCTTCCATCAGTGAAGCATTGAAGATGAAACTTGGCTGCCTCTTCCAGCATGATAGTGATCTCAAACTCAATGCTTGAAACACTTTCTACAAAGCCACTTCTCCATTTTCCAAGGTTATAGAGAGACCTAGGCAGTCTCCAGACCTGAATCCAATAGAGAATCTGTATAGGAAGCTTAAAGCCCATTTTACAGAGTGATGGCCCCAAAACTTCACAGCTTTTCAAAGATACTTTATTGATCCCTGAGGGGAAATTTCAGTTTACAGTACAACCTGTCCAAGATCATTACAAACAACAACAAACAGATCCAGGCCACTGAAGGGCTTGCAGCCTCCATAGCAGCGCTCCCATGAATGAAGACAGAAACAGATAAATGTCAGGGAGGGAGGGGTCCATGGTGGGGGAAAAAAAAACCGCTCAACTGTGTTTTGATTCCTTAATCCAGAGACAGAATACAGCAAATAGAAAAAACAACACCTAAACATTTAAGCACATATGCAGACATAAACAATGACACAACAGGAGGGATAGGAGGGCGGCGAACCCCAATCAACAGCTGATGTACTGCAACAGATGTGCATCATCTAACTACTTCCTGCAGTGGGCAGGAGAGATTGGGGATATAGCTAGAGCAGTGATGACAAGGAAAGTGTGTGCATCTGTAAGGGTGTGAGTATGTGTCTGCATGTGTGTGCATCAGTAGTCAGTAGCCCATGAACTCCACACAGCTCAATCCGACAGTCTGTTCGCCTATGATGTAATTTGCGTCCTTGGAGAGCTGAGCCAGCTCATAGTTGAAGGTGTGGGGGTAGGGTGGGGGGGAATGATCGTCCTTCTAGATTCCCATCCAAGGGAGTATGTTTGGTCTAGGCTGAATTTCAATTGATAAGAAATGCCCAGGCAAAGATCACTTTTCCTTCTTAGCGTTAGAGTCCATCAGAGTGGTCTCCCTTCCAAATCAGGGGTCATTTCCATTCCAGCCGGCTGAGAACTTCTCCAAGTTGTTTCCCCACACAGCAACAAATGAGTCCATGCTTGAAAATCGCAAGAGTCTGAGCATTACAACAGCCATGCAGCTTCCCGCTTCCAGGCAGCCTGCCAATTTCTGCTTTAAAAGCCATAAATTTACAATACCTGGGAAAAACCTGTTACGCGCTAATCAGCAGATATCCAGTTATCATGAATCCAGTTGTCCAGATGTTTCTAGTGTCACAATGGTCAAAGTGAGAGACCCAGGATCCTCCACAGTAATCCATCGGGACAGCTCGGCACTCCCTTATTATCTTCTCCGGGGGGAAAAATTTGCTCACGAGACCATCTGACCAGTCTACGTCCAGATTCAATGTTGATTATTCCGGAGGAGAATGCAAAAAGAGGCTCCATAGCAGTAGACCGTAAAAGGGCTGTGGGATAAGACACACTAGAGAGGGAGAAAGATAAAAAGCGTCTGCTCTCGCTGAGTGCCGGAAGTGTATAGAAGATCTGCATGGAAGAATGGGCCAAAATACCAGCTACAGCATCTGCAAACCGTGTGAAGACCTACAGGAAACATTTTACCTCTTTAATTGCCAACCAAGGTTACATTACAAAGTAATGAGGGGAACCTTTGTCATTAACCAAATACTTACTTTCTACACCAGTAGAAATACATTCTTTAAAAGGCATACAGTGTGATGTCCTGAATTCTTTTGTACACTCTGTCTCTCAGTTGAAGTGTAACTATGTTGAAAACAACAGACCTCTCTTATCTTTTTAAGTATGAAAACTTCTCCAGTTGGTGGCTGCCAAATACTCTTTTGCTCCACTGTATAAGCAGTGATTTATCTTATTGCATTTCTTTATCAGCTATGGTAGATCTTTAAACTGCCCCTGAAGCGATGGCTTAGTTGTATGAAAAATAAACTGGCAAAATATAGCCTCTTTAACATCTTTATACATATTAAATCACATTGCCTGTGATCACGGCTAAGAAATATCCTATTTCAAGCCTCCACTTGTGCCTCCATCTCATCCCTCCCCACGCTCAGTGGTCTGCACATGTTAGCTGAGATGTGAAACACAAAAGCAGCAGCGTAAAGTTAATGCCACGATCCATGATTTACAGGTATAACGCTTTATCAACATTTCCTCAGGGCACCAAGGTTAGATGCATCCTCATAATGTGAAAGATAAATGGACCTAGATTCAATGCCACGTGTGCTTCGGGCCCTAGTCTCCCTGAAGTCACATAAACACAGGCTTTCCACCTTAAATACAGGCTGCTTGGACTAGTAAGGCTTGTCAGGAGTGGTTTGACGTGATCGCTGGTGACTGAAAGGACATTACAGCGGATTTTCAAGAGTGACCTGCTGATTTTCTACTTTTGTTCGCTTGGATAAATATAATTAAACATAGATGTGATGATCAGTGATTGGAATAAATTACCTCCTTGTTCTGGTACTGCAGGAGACTGGGTTCAATCATAGTTGTAAGTGAAAAACTGTTTGCAGTCACTGTGTGACTTTGCCCAAATTTGCACATCAAAGGGCGATTTTTTTCTGTGTTACCATATATGAGGAAGCTTCATTTTCTTGAAAGATATTGACAGCAAAACATAGCTCACTTGTCAGTACCCAGCTGACTTGCTGTTGCAACAGGTGCTATCCGCAGATAAAAATATATATAGAGAAATAGGATTTTCAGTTGAAGGATAGATGTTTCTTATCTCATATACACTCTCATATACCACTTTACTCCTGTCATAACCTGTCTCTGGCACTTAGTTCAACTCTTCTGATTGCGTGTCTGAGAGTGTGGTGTTTCATTGTTTGGGATGCACTGGTTGAAATGTGCTCTACAATTTTTTTGCTAAAATGCAAGGTAAAGCAAGTTTATTTTGTTCACAAAGTAATTAAAAGTGCCCTACAGGAAAATAAAGCAACATATGTAAAAAAATCGGTCAATACATCTTTAATTTGGATTAAAGAGTGTGGGAAAACGGAGAGGAATTGATTCTTATTCTGGTGTAAAAATAAAAAGCATTACTGCAAAACAGTTTTTCTGACACTTTTTCCCCAGCAACACTTGTCTTTGAATGATACACAGTTCCTCTGGTCTTTTCAGGGTTTGCACTGAAGCCTGTTGATCACGCAATGGGCCTAGAAAAACCTCCACAAGGAGGTTGAAGGTTTTCTGGGCTCCAGATCGTGACCTTTTTTGATGTGGAACTGCAGGAGCTCTAACAGCTCTCCCCAGATGACAGAGCTTGTTACCCTAACTGTAAGAGAGAGCCCAGCCAATCTGTTTAGGTTGTTGTCTTTTGGCTAGGATCCATAAATTATTACTAAAGGTGACATATCCACATAGACAGGTTAGTAAATTGAGCTGTATATCTCACACTGAAGCAGCATCTGCATTACAACAATTTAGCCTTCAATCTTTTTGTCCAACTTACACTCCATTCTCACATCATTCTTCCTATCCATGAATAGCACAAAAATGATTGGGGACAAAGTGTAGCAGTAGCAGGATCCAGGACACCCTGGGACGAAGCTTGATTTGTGACTAGTTGGGGACAGCTATTTTCATAAATGGACCAGGTAGCCATTAAAAGCTACCCGTATGTAAAAATATGTTCCCAGTTCCACAGCCTGAACATAACCTCTGTGCTCCTCCTGAAACCAGACTTCAACAATTGGTCAAAGTCCTCTATCAAGTTCCCGAAAGTAAGCTTACCTTAGGAGGCTAAGAAGTGTGATTTCTTGTGAGTAGGGACAGGCTTTTTTAAAAGACTGGAAACAACACCCTGGTCTGCAACTCTGCAGGTGTTGTCCCAGTCTCCATGCAAAAGTATACATAGAGGCCTGTCAGTTATCACAGCTTCCTAATGTCCTTCAGTATCGTAGAGTGAACGTTGTTTACCTCTGGGGAGCTTTTTAATTACCTAAGCTATGTCTGCTTGGGTAATGGACTCAACTTTTCAGAATCCTTATACTCTGCTTCCTCCACAAAGGATATTGTGAACAGATTAAGAATCCTCAAAGTGTCTTTTTAATGCCCAACAACGTATCTGTTCCAGGTTGTGATGTTCCCTGCTTCTCCTTTTTTTAGCTGTGAGTTGCCGGATGGCGTTCCCTAATTTTTTAAATATTTTTTTCAGACAGTTGTTGATTATTTTGGTATTTTTTTGTTTATCATTGTATTTCCACCTCACATTGCTCCATGACACAATGACATGTGAGGTTATAATTTGCCAAATGTAAAGCAAAAAACAAAAATAGAAAAAAAAAAACTTTTACGAGAAACAGAAAGTAAAGCGGATAAATTGTAATTTACTGCTTAATATAGTAAACTACTAAGTGTCCATTCTATACGGACTACACAAGCTCTTTCATGCATGACATTTCAACACCTGCTGAGTTGTTGGCAGCTCCCCTACAATCAGTGCCTCGCTCATTATAGGAAAAAAGATAACTCGGGCCAGCTTTCTCCCTTTCAGTCCTGTCTTTTGAGTGTATTTCAAACATCAGTTCACCAGACAGCCACAGCAATTGGTCTCTCTATAACCTCAGAACTCCCTCTGTGACTCTGACTAATAAATTATAGCATTAAATATCAAAGTACCATACAAAGAACGCTCAAATTTCAAATCATGTTTTGTATATAACTCCCGAAAGGCATTTATAAAAACAGAAAGTAAGCAATGTGTTTTCTATATTTTTCAAATAAAAGTTGACTCTTCAGAACTTTATTTTCAACCTCAACTTTTTTGTGTTGTATAATAACACGTTGAAATTTTGCCTTAGAATCTATTTTTTTCCACAGATCTTGGGAAATTTCAAAGCTGCTGAATCCTGGAAAAGATGTTTACCCAAAATCGCAAATTCAAAAAAGGAACAAAACAGAACATGAAGATGAAGCAATGTCCCCACAGGAAGAAATGTTATCCTACATGCTGGTCTGTGGGTCTTTCTGGAAATATTTGCAATGGCTCATCTCTGTTTATGAAACACTGGGTTCAGAGCATGGGGTGAAGACTGTGGAGATCTCAGATATTTGGCAAAGTCACCGGTGGTAACGGGAGGATACTTAATCATAGTCACAGTCACTGTCAGGTAGCTGAGACCTTGCCAGCTTTTTCAATTTCTCCTGGCCTCATAGCAATTTGGCCAGTCAAGAAATAGCAGTTGCATTGCAATCTGAGCGTGATTTTATTTGTATAACGCATAGGAAAGAGTGACCTAAATGGGGCTGAAGGACACCTGCACTGAGACGGCCAATAACACAGGCAGAGGTGCTATATTATAACTGCCACTGGAGAAATGTCTCTTTAGTTGCTCAGGGGAGGTCACCAGATGGCTTCAAAGTCACCAGCCTTCATCTCTCACATTCCAATAGGCTATTAAGTGAGCTCTGTCTCTACATTATGGCTGGAAAGTGTCATGGAAGAGTTTGGCTGCTTTCAGAACTGGCTTCAACTGTCACTCGGCTCAGGAAACGTGGGAGGGAAGGCTCCAAATCAGGAATTAAAACTCGTAGGTTGGAGATAATATGGAAACAAAGCCCTCTAATTAAACTTAATGGCACCTAAAACACAATTTAGACAACAATTCAAAGTCCAAAGAGGAAAGCTAATGAACTGATTAAAGTAATGAAGCCAAACATCAACTAATCGTAATTAAACTGGAAATAATAATTACCTGACAAATAATTACCTGGCTAACAAATACGCTTAAATACTGTTGAAATAATGAAATGATTGAATTTAACTGATTCTTAAGCGACAACCAATGGGCCAGGGCACAATTATCAAAATATTAAAAAGGATAACTTTCAGCTTTAAAGTACAGTGACAGAAAAATAGAACACCAAAGATCATAATAAATAGGTTACTTTCTGACTAAACACGAACAGAATAATTTCTGGAGAACAATTGGTAAATCAAAGACAGCCCAGTAGGTATGCACCAATTAATTGCCTAATTATTAGAATCAGAAGATTTTTATTTATTTGGCTCAGTTACCAGGAGACCACAAAATCCTATCTTTTTCTGATCAGTGAGTGTGAGCACCACCAGGTCCTGATAACAACAACACCCTCACTAGATGTTTTGGTTAAAGCCCCAATGAGGTGCAGAGGTTCAATAAAAAAGACATATGTTTAGTATGACCTGAGATGTGCCTGTGGTTCGTTTTGGTTGGGAGAGAGAGAGAGACAGAGAGAGGGGGAGAGAGAGAACAAGACTTTCAGCACATAACGGGAAGGTACAGTTTTTTTCTATCTTTTTGAGCTTTCAACCTCTGTTATGGAAGATTCTAGATTTGAAATGGGGTCAGGTTTTTTGGCCAATATAAATACCCAGCCAGTATAAATTATTTTTACAAATGTCCAAAGCTTTTGAAATATATTTAACATGGGTATCGCATAAAGACATTTTAGAACAGTTAGAAAAGGAATGGATGAATGCAACGACCCTCCCTAAACACCTATTATTTTGGCATATAAAAAGAAGTTTAATTTGGATTATTTGCCTGAAAACATATCTTTATTACCCATTTCAACTGTGGTGATATGAAAATAGTTAGCTTCTTTCCTCAGCATTGCAAATGTGTTATATCTGACTGAGTGGACAGTGAATATTCTTCAGGAATATTTAAAAGTTTACTAACAGGGTAAATCTAGGAGATGCAGCTTAAAGTTTCTGCATCATAGACACCAGCAAAGACAAGTGAGAAAATGTTTACTTTTCCTTTTAACAGCCCACTGGTGTGATTCTGGTATTTATCCCGTCGCGGTACCTCAGTTCACTTGGTAATCCAGTCATGGTAGTGTGTCAGGATAGGTGCTGTTCACTCGGAGCATGTCAAACAGCGGAACTAGGCTAATGGATTTCCTGTGTGTCCCTCTGGGTTGCTTCACTATCAACAGAAAAGTGACTCAAGTCCTGCCATTCACAACCCATGAGTTGATAACACAGGAAGGCAAAGCAGACAGTGCCACAGTTCACCTGTCACTCCTGCTTCTGTTCCAAATGGCTACTGTTGATTTAACTGATTGGAGGCAGGCCCACTTAAACCA
This sequence comes from Apricaphanius iberus, assembly GCA_028564705.1. NCBI lineage: Eukaryota > Metazoa > Chordata > Actinopteri > Cyprinodontiformes > Aphaniidae > Apricaphanius > Apricaphanius iberus. The sequence goes on from JAPXFQ010001299.1 coordinate 940,611, forward strand.
AACAGAGCTTCTGTGTCACACTGAGAATGTTATAGAGACAAAACATGCTGGTATAATCGGCCTCTTGTTTACTCTAACATGGCAACTGTGACCTTTGGTGGGAGTTAAAAAAATAGCGGGACCCAACAGAGACTGAGTTGGGCTTAGGAGAGGAAGCTCCTGCATGTGTTGACATTACTGGCCATCTGCTTTAACTGGTCGACTGGGATGTAAGCTAGAAGCAGGTACTTAAAGCTCTGCAAGCAGCTCTAAACTGAAGACATGCGGTCTTCATTAACAAAAGGCGTTTAAAGCAGGGGTATTAGAAAAGTGAGAAAAGTGTGAGGAAGACACCCAAAAGATACATATGAATTTTTAAAAATAAATATATGTAACATGGTACATGTTGTACAGCACAAAAAAAAAAAATAAGAAAATATTTTCAGAATATATTTTCAAGCTGTAAAATTTCCAGATGCTCTTGCTTCTCTTGCTTTATAATACGGCAGCTTAGAGCATATGAAACTCTGCCTCGGTATATTGTAAACAGAACTCAAAAACCAACACGATCCTAATGTTGAATTCTAACATAATCTGGATAAATTCTTAAAAGTTACCTGAGGTCAGTTACGTTTAGAAATTTACATCACATATCATCTACATGAATGTCCTAATGATGATAGAATTATAATTACAGTATGTATTTAAACTTAATTATTTGAGGCAGACTGATTGTATAACACCCAACTGCATATAATTTGTTGTACAAATTAGAATTTACAATGGATTTTCTATGATGATTACATGTTCAAAGTTGGCATAAATATATGCATTCATCCCGAGCAACATTTCGATATATTACTTTTAGTGAGTTGCACTCTTTCCACACATCGTTTGTAGCCTACAACAAGCTCCTGTATTTCTGGATGGATATTTTCACATTAGAACTCGGCTTTTAAGCACAGTCCATAAATTTCTGATAGGGTTGAAGCTGCGGTCATTCCAGAACCTTAAAATTGCCTTTTCTTTGTCTGTTCCAAAATGAGTATTGATCTGGGTTTCAGGTTGTTGTCCAATTGGAATGCCCAGCTGTGTCCAAATTTCCATGATTTAGTTGTTGATTTGAGGTGAAGAGGAAGTATTTTTTGGCATTCCTTATTTATCATCATTCTTCCTACTTTTTGCAGTGCACCAGTAACACTGGCAGTGTAACAGGCCCTAAGCATATTGCTGCCCCCACTGTGCTTGACAGCTGGTATAATCTTCAGATTGGACAATAACACTTAAGAGCTTAAAAAAGACATATCATGAAATTTTTACTTTTCAGCCCTTAAATACAGTGTTTTGTACAGTCTGTATAAAAAACCATTGTACTGTATACTGTTATGGTTACATTTTTTAAGATGTTCAGTTTTCTTTATAACCTATTAGGTTTTTTTAAGTGTTACATCGAAGTTCTGTCATGGACTTCCGGCAAAACATTGAGTGAATCTGCCATCTTACTTTCTCACTGGAATTTTGTAGTCCTTGTCAGGTAATGCCTAAGGAACAAGTGGAAGAGTGGATTATTAACCTACACAATTCTTTACGCTATCCTCCAGCATTAGAACCTCTGCAAAGTGCCTGGTTAACAGATTTGGGGACTGGATTGAAGAAATTAAATTTCGCCACTGCGACGGCCTGGGCTAGGAGTAACTGCAGGCACCGCGGGAGAGTGCACAAAAAGTAATAAAATTAAATTAAAAATAAGTAAATAAATCAGTGATGTAGCGTACTTTCAAGCCACCGCACATTGGGCACATCACCAGCTGTACGACAATAAGGAACATGTCTAGCGACGAAGTAAGTAATAGTGTTTAATCGACCGCGTCTGAAGTCCGGGTTCTTTCCCTTCATTCTTCTTGTTAAATCGAGAATGTGCAAGAATTGTAGATTGAGGTTACATCCGTGTGTAAACGTGGGAAATTCAGCTGCCGAATTGCAGACTATTTTGCACCACACAGACTGTTCGAGTTAATGGGATTACACATGGGTGGGCTCATTTTACTTAGTTTAAAATGCTTCATTACCCAATACAATTACAAAACTGAACATGAATATAAATTATTTCAGAAATCCAGCCCCCTGCTCCTTTAAGTTTTAATTTTCATGGTAGTTTATCCAAATCTGTGGGGAAAGTATTTTTTATTTTTTGTGGGAAGGATGAGAGCTTCAGCAACCTCCGCCAACAGCAAGAAATATTTGCTGAAAGTCTTTGTCTTATTGAGGGTAGGAATGTCCCGATTAGAAATTCGGAAAATGAGCCCGATCACGTTGTTTCAGACTCAATCAGAATCGGACTTCACCTCGCGATCAAGACTTAGATATATATGTACCTATCAATTTTTGTATCTTTTTTTATGGGGCAAGTGCCTATCTCTAATCCCACAAGTTAATACTGTACCTTTTCAATGGTGTTTATCTTTTATTCACTTTAAATAATATGTAATCCATCACAGGCTGAATAGAGAACTACTTAAGGTAAAATTAAACAATTGCACTTAGAATACACCTGCTTCACTTCCTGCTCCACATTTAACCATGCCGATTTGTGTGTTATCAAATAATGGGATTGCTGCAGAGGTTATTTTCATGAGGTTTAGGATTTTTCCTTCAGAAGCATGACTTCTCAGGGGGGTTAAGATGTTCTAGAGGCTGATTCTACACTCTGCTGCTGTACTGGAAGCTGGAATTAAGCACCGCTTCAGCCAAAGTTTTAAAATGAGGAAACATTTCTCCAATTAAACCGATCAGAAGTCTAAAAGAATCTGATTTAACTGTTTTCTGATCTGTAAACTACGCTTCAGCAACAGATAAGCCCGCAACAGAAAGCAGCATCAGGCACCTGTGTTTGGCACAGCTGTTTGACAGACATCGTAGTGCGTCAAACCAGCCGCAGAGGCAGTCGCGCTCCGAAGTCTCAAAAACTTTTCAGTGTGCAGTCAGCTTCTGGTCAGGGACATACCTTGGTAAAAATGTCTGAGAATATTTTCTTTAACTGATTTTGAAGTATCTGTGTCATAATAATCTGTAAAAATGGAAGACAGCCTCCAGATTTTTTTATCACTGTTCTAATAAACCAGTCAAATATGGAAAATATTCAGTTAATGTGACCCTAATATGTATATACATTCTCATAATTAAGTTTATTTAGGTTGAGGTACTGTTTGTTTTTATATTAGTACTTTTCATAATTACTGTTGCATTAAAATCCAAAAGTGAATAATTAATGTTATTTATTTAAGATACCTCACAGACGTTCTCTGTTAATAGGATTGTTGAATGACCTTCTGCTTATATGTTAGCAATATGTGCTGGGTAATTTAGCTACCCGATGACATGCGTCTTTTAATAGTACTATCACAGAAACAATATTGGATTTTTTTTCAGTTTTTATTCTTGGAGAACACATGATCCTAACACATTAAATGACGTTAGCTTGACGCTAGCTGTAGCACACCAACAACCTCAGGGTCTTATGTGGAACATCTGTTGTGAATCGCTGCTATATAAATAAACTAAGTAGAATTGAAGATATCTTCATCTCATTATAGAAGCGTTACTATAATTACGTGCTTTCTGACAAGTGGTTTGTGTTAAAGTGTTGTCAGTAATGCGGTCAGCACATGGTTCTGTAGATTTGCTAATATTTTTCTTTTTTTGATCTAGTCTGCTTGCTTAAACACATGGTTGTCATTTAAAGGGGACATAATAGGTCTTTGAGCTCCAAAAAACATGTTTGTGACACTGTTTCCTTGAATTAACTTGTAGGAAACGATTGTTGCCAAACTCTATCTTCTGTTTAAGCCTCTTTCAGATTGTGCTGTTTTCTGCTGCTCATTACATATTATATGAGCTGCCGTTAACTTGACCACGGCCAAAGCTTCTAGAGTCTAACGCCTCCACTCTGTTACCACTACGTTTGAAAGTTACGGACATGGCTGCTGTAGTTCAACCATGCAAAAAGAAAAGTAGTTTAACCATACATATTTGAACCAGAATCCGCTCCCGTAGGGGGGAGTCTCCTGAAGAACCCGAGAGTCAAAATAATTCAGCAAGATAATTCTGAATGGTTATTGAACAAATGACTTTAGTTAAAAGAACATATTTAACTGCTTACCTGGGACTCCGATATCTTCCTCCAAATAAGGTCTGACCTCTTCCTGAGACTCTGACTCTGAAGCCTTCCAGCTCGATCTGGCTAACTCTAGCTCTCTAGCACCACAGAGACCCCGCTCTTTGAGCTCCATGTGGCCGCACGTCCTCAGTCTTACCCGGAGTTGGAGTAGCTCTGTTCGGCGGCTCGCCTACCCTCTTCCTCCCAGAGATTGAGTAGCCCTGTGCAGAAACACATCCTCAGTCTTCCCAGCCCTTATTGCCAGCATCTTATCATCAAAAATAAGTTCTACCCATGTCGCTCTTTTGTCATCTTTGACTGGAACGATGAAGTGTTTTGAGCTCTTTTGACCAGCCAATAACTGAGCATTTTGTGTGGTATTTCAACATGGAATTTACTAAGCTGAACTGGTGCTTTTGAGTCAGTAAGAAAGTGGAAGTGAGACAGTGCTCTAAGGGGGTGTGAATATTCCAATGTTTCGGCTTGTGACGTACAAAGCGGTGCAGATTTTGAATGGCTCACTCAGTGACTGAAGGCAGGATGAATTCACAAACCCTCATCTCACTCAAAACAGCATGGATGTTTTTTGTTTTTTTTGTTTTTCAACTGTGTATACGTATATATGTACCAGAGACACACAATAACACCCCAAATCCCAGGAAGTGATTTTTTTCATAATATGTCCCCCTTAATAAAATATTTTTCTTCATAATTTAATAAAAAACTATTTTTTATAGCTTTTAAGTTACACCGTGTTATTGTTTTAGTAGTGTTTCAGATGCATTGCTAAATATAACATATCACTATATTTTTAAAGAGGTTTTGGTACATTAAAATTTCATCTTAGATATAGTTGATGGGTATATATTTTCAGCTGGATAGAAGCATTTTCTGACATCTTGAAGATATAAAGGTTCTGCACAGTTAGATCGTCGTATTTCTATCAAACTACAAAAATGGCCGACCGGGGGGAGTGGAAGGTTGTGCGACCTGGAGAGGGGCAGAGTATGCAGCTCCCTCAACAGGAATAGACAACACAAAAAAATACATATCTAAACTCCTAAGAAGAGGGGTGGAATAGGATCCTGTAGAGCTACATTAATGAAGAATTCGGATCGAAGAATTGGAGTTCCACTCTACATATAGATCACAAGTGAATGATTGAGATGTAAAAAGGAAGAATTTAAAAGCACAATATGTCCACTTTAAGTCCTTTGGATTGTCTGCATGTATAATTGCATATTTCAGTTGAGCTGAAGGTACTTGAAGGATTGTTTCTTGTTAAGCACACTCCTTATTGTAATTAGGACTGAGGGGTCATTGAGCGCTATTATTTTGGATTTCATATAGTGGCGAAAACAAATCAAAGTATTTAAAGAACGTCAATTATTCAATAATTACTTATTTGTGATTTATGTGATTCTGGTGATTATCTGTCTGAAACAGCAATGCAAAATCCAAGACTAAGCGTAGTGACTTTTTAGATTTTTTTCACATAGATTGCAGCAGCTTTACAAGTCAATGGTGAGTGTAGATAAACATAGTGATGAAAGATTCTTTGACTTAAAGAGCACTAAAAGTCCACTTACAGCCAGTCATAGAAGAAAAATCATGAAACCTCAAAGTTTGCAACGGTCCAAGTCTGTTGTTGTTTGAGTTTATGAAATAGTATTTATGTCCGGCTCTGTAAAGTACAGAAGTTATATCTTCCACATATGTTTAAACTAATGTTGACTGATGTTCATGTTTTGTATATGCATTTATAGAGAGGTGAAAAAAGAAAACTAATTTCACAAGGTGCTTCTTAATCAGTTGGGCACGGTTCTAAGATGTCATTTGGCCATAGACTATGAACTGACATCAGAATGAATGAACGTATATGCCATTACCCCCGCTGCTGGGTTGGCATTTTGTCCTCCCTCGCAGAGCAAAACTGAAGTTGTTTGTAGACAAAAACTGGGGGGACGGACTGTCGAGAGTGTGTTTGCAGCAGAGGGAAACAGTGTGACAATTTTTTTTTTCTTCAGCACCCTGCTGATTTTTGTCTGTGCTCCTTCCTAAATGAGAATGAGAAGTTATAAAAAAAACTTGTTATCGCCAGCCGCATAGCTTACAGCAGAAATAATGCACTGTAATGACATGTTAAGATTTAGAGAGAGTGAGTTTTGTCCAGCGGGACAGCAGAGTGGCCTCAGTCCATCTAAGTGATGGTTTCAGCCCGGCTCCATCTGCCCATTGTGTTTGCCCTTGGCGACCCAACATAGTTGGTGGTGATGGTGAGTTAATGAGGACTGTGGAAAGGTTAAGTAAACAGGAGTGGCCAGTCTAAGAGGAAAATTACTAATGCCATCATCATAGAGGGTAGCTAAGCAGAGCTGGGGCAGCTCTCATCATTATGTCATTTATCAGCTCAGATTTTAATGATGCGTGGGTACTATTGAACTGTATAATGCAAGCAGCATGCTACTGGTACATACTGGTACATCTGGCTGCTGAGATATTTTAAACGTTATTACACTTGAGATTGAAGCATTTAGGTAAAATGGTACACACCATCTTTTTTTGTTTTGAGTGGGCAAAGGCTAGTCCCCATTGTCAGCGTATTAATGTGTTAAACGGTTACAGTCCTAAAACCAGGAACATGTTCCGATTGGTTAAAAATTGATTTAATGAGATACCACAGAAAATGTCATTGTTATTTTTGTTTTTTTCTGCTTTATAGGGCATAGAGAAATGCAGGCCTGACTTTCTCCCACCAATCTGTTGCTGCACATCACAGCTTAGCTGTCTGAAAACTACTTTTTTCATTTGCTTTCAGAACATTCAATCCAACTCCCTCTCCTTGCTGCCCTGTATCTGTGTTTGCTGTATAAAATGACTGAATACACTAATTATTTTTTACTGTGATATTCTACAGGTTATGAATCATTTGAACTTCGCAAAGAGACTACTTTTAAAAATGTATGTATTTTGTCAGCTGAACAAAAACCCTGTTAACACACTACTATTACGCGGACAGTCTTGGCTGTATCAGTCCACCCCATCGGCCGATCATGGATCCACCGCGGTAATTTCCAAATTAATAAAAAAGCACAGGAACATACCATCCTCAATGCCCTTGCAAAACAAAAGTGATTCATGGCAAAAAAACTACCCCCATCAATGTTTTTACAAGATTTGAAAACATTTCAGTTGCAGTCAGCTACTGTGGAAACTGAAAGAGTAACCTTTATTAAGGTAACTATGTTTCAAAACCACAGTGGGAAAGCTACTACCGACATGTCTGTTAACAACCGCAGTCTCTTCTGGAATGCATTAACCAATTAATTAACCAGCTAATATCGGCTTGTTGTACTTGTGGGACTTTATAAAGACCAGAAAGACAATATGGTAGAATAGTGTCTACAAAAATCTACTGAATTTAGCATGTACTTATTGTCGGTTTTGCTTAAGTCTTTATCAAAATAGCTATGCTGCATGGGCAATTTTTAAAGCAAGAGAAAGGTGAAAGTTTTCTGTTTTTAACAAAAAAAGTTATATTTGTTTTGAGCTATGATACTGCATGTTTACCATATAGTTGCCATACTGTGAGAGTTTCATTCCGGGCGATGCCTAGTTTTGAGTTTTACTCAGTTCTTGCATAGTTTTACTAGAAAAGTGGTGATGTTCAGCCCTGCCATTCCTCATTGTATTGAACTGATTCTTGGAGCTTCTTCTTGAGATGAAGAGAGTTTGCAAACTCTCTACATTTCATGATGGATGATAGGATTGTTATTCAGCATTCCTGGGCTCCGCTCTGCTGCCAAGTGGCTGTCTCCTCCGGTGGCCATTGTTCTCCGGTCGGGTGGAAGAGTCACCTTTCTTCGATTGAAATAAATGAGATATACTCAAACTGAGACATTAATTACAAAGTTTATCTACTGGCTAAAGTACACTAATAAAGGACTCTAAAAACGCATCCATCATACCCGGGCTCTGTGGATGTGGCTAAGGGCACTGGCCAGAGGTCACTTAATTTGATGAATGACAGTCTGTATGACGCAACAAAAGATATTATAGATTTCTTTGTGATACAAAAAAGTTTACTGATCTAACAAAAGAATTGAGATTTGAGTTAACTTTAGATTACTATCCAAAAGCACAATTTCAACCCTTCAATAGCATTGGGTGTGTTCACACACAATGTGCTTACTTGTCGAATATAAAACCACCACAACTGTAACTGCTATTTTTGTGGGCTTGCCTGCAGACAATTATGACAAATGTGCAGTCAGCGCTGCAGGCTCTAACCGCTGACTGCTACAGAGCAGCTCTGAAATTGGCCCTGCTGGTTCATAAGATAAACTTAAAGAAAAGACAGGACAGTGAGAGTTGTTCAGAATTTATTTAGCCTTCCTACGGCCCTATCCACTGGGCGGGCTAAATTTTCAAGGGTAAAATTACATCACAAAAGTCTTTTTTTTCTCAGATGATCCATTACTGTCAATAATTGACTTTTAGCTTTTTTTTTTCAGACACTTGCATTCAAGAAAAAAAAGAACAATGACCTCTTGATTGTTCTGCTTTGTATCCCTGAAGAAAAGTGAATCAAAGGGAAACAGCACAGTGCAGAAAATGATCATCGCTCAAGGATGCATTGAAAGAAAACCTTGACTCTTTTAGTAAGATGTAGTGAATAAATTTATTTTTTGACAATTATTCAGCAAAGGGCTTCTATGAAGATTCAGCAGAGGCTGCATCTCCCCCCTTTGGTGCGGAACAACCCAGCGGTCATGGCCATGATCCATAAGCAGGGTAAACTGCAGTCGTGTTTACTGTCTTTAAACATCAATTTCATTTTAAATATTAGACGTTATGGCTGAGACGTGTACTTGTCCAAACACTTGGATTACAGGTGAAGTTCAAGGTGATTATACATTACCTCTTCTCTGAGGCTGGTGACTCAAAAAAACATTAAAGTAAGCAAGCAAAACAGAGCGCTGACAAGAAACTGAAACTTTCAAGAGAAATTTTTACTTTTATAAGACAAGCTGTTTTTGCTTTATTTTTGTTGATTTAACTGATTACAAGAAGTGAGCGCTATTAAAAAAACTCCTCATTTTGCTTACCCTTTTCAAGAGTCTTTTTGTCTTTCAGAAAAGTAAATCATCCATGCAGTGCAATTTCACTGACCATATTGTGGCTTTTGGCAGTGACTCAGAATGACTGTCTGACATCTCCACTTGTTTCTCTGCTAAGATTGCACCAGCTGTCCCCCGCTAGCTTTATAATGTGCTCTTTGTTAATGTTTTATCGAGTGTCTTGATAATGGCAAAACTCGAGGGCAGGCTCCATCTAGCACTTGGCTGCAATAATACAGAATTTGCTTAGAAAGGGCTACTGTGTGAAACACAGACAAAACAATGTGAAATATGTTGTTAATCAGTGCTAAATGTGATGCCAATAACATGCAGAAACTCAGACCATATAATAGGCATGGTTCAGCTACAGGTATTGAATTTGTTAGGTTTCAATAAGGCAACACGTTTCAAAAGCCCTTTTAATTACATGCCAAGGAAAAATTCAGTGAACAGTGTTTTGCCTTTCTACCCCTTCCACACATGTTGCTGGCCACTGCCAATCGTCTGGCTGAAAGAGGCTTTTACATGCTTCCCCTGCTTACAAGGACAAACTCAACTGTTCAGCATGTTTTCAATTCATGAAAAATGTTATGACATTTACAGTAAAGCTAAGTAAAAAAATGTATAACAAACCAATCAAATAACTCAACTTGTTATAGTTTTGTTAATCTATAAAGATCATAATTGTAAAAGTTTAATATGGTCAGTTATAAGCACTTAAAGAGCCTAACTAAGTTTTGGTAGAATTAATTCCATATTATTTACTAGAGAGCATACAGCTTATTAGGAAATGTTTTGCGGGGGGGGACAGTTGGTGCCTATCTCCAGCGGTCTCACCTAAGTAACCTACTTTATATTCTTAAGCCATGCTGTTATTGTGCAAGTCTCACTTTTCTCCACATAATTAATAATTTGTACTCATGAGTACTTAATTATGCTACAGTAATGTATTTGTCAAAAAATGGTTTACGCTAGTTAAAGCGGGCGCAAACCACACAGCGATGCAAAAACATGCAGCAGCTGATTTAACCGGGTGCATTGCGCCTGTTAATCCCGCAGCAAGATGAACATATTCCATTTATCGTTTATACCCTTGATGACTTTGCAATATTGGCTTTTTTGTCAGAAGGTACAAAATATTGGGGGAGGAACATGCAAATATGTAGGCGTTCCAGGTACTGTGTGATTTATCAAACATGAAAATGTTTGTACCATCTGTTTGAGCACCTATTTTTCCCAACTCTGATAGGCACGTCTTAAATTAGTGCCACCATGATTCAACATAACTTTATTATGAAAAAATGAAAAATTTCATTCACACACATTCTAACGTAATAGTAATTAACACGTTAATGCCATCAACCTGACAGTTATGCATATTTCATTTTTTCCCCCAAAGCTGCATCACAACTCACTGTGCGCTCAGCGTGTCTGCTGTTTGTTTATTTGTTTGAATTTCCATTAGTTAATGCAGGTACATCCAAAGCTAAAATTTGTTTCACACTTTTTAAGAAGAATACATGTCCTTTAGTTCTTTAATATTTTAGAGAATTTATTTCATTCCTGAGATGCTCTGCAGACAACAGATTTTTAAAAGAGGTTTGTGTTATAACGCTTTACCATTGATTTAGTATCACAAGCATATCAGCATGGTTTAGATAAACGATAGTTTATCCATAAAAAATGAAAAATGTGATTCACAGAAATTGTAGCCGAATAGCAATTAACAGCCATAGACTTGAGATGTATGTGAGGGTTTTTTCTTCATTTTTTTCTTTTATTCCCCAAAGATACATATGAATCTACTGTGCTGATAACTACTGCTCGTTGTGCCTGTAGATCATTTGCAAATAAAGGACAACCCACTGGTGCAAAATTTTTGCATTGTACGCAAATTACAATTTTGATAAATCAAGCCCTATGAATCTATCTGTGGTTAGTTTTCTACCAAAGTCACTTCAAGCTGATGCTAAACATGTGGTTAATAGAAAAGAATAGAATAGCCTTTTTTTGTCATTGTACAGAGTACCACGAAATTTGGAGTGCCACTCCGTTGGTGCCGGATACAAGAATATTATAAACACACAACATACAAAAATGTAATAGACACAAGAAGTAAATACAGTCATGAGTAGAAATACCATCAAAAGGAAACAGATGACATATAGTCAAAGGCATAATATATTGCACAAGGCCAGTGTATATTATTGCACAAGATCCTCCCTAATTATTTTGTGAGTTATTTACAATGATGATTGCCCTGGGAAAGAAGCTCTTCTTGAGTCTCTCTGTCCCTGTTTTATGTACTCTGTATCTTCGACCGGACGGTAACAGTTCAAACAGACGGTTACTGGGGTGGGAGTGGTCCTTGATCATTTTTGATAACTTTTGATAATTAATGAAACTAAAATTAAGACACTTATGTAAAATCAAGAAGCAGGTTCATTCAAACGCTCTCTTCTTGATTTTGTTGAGACAGGTATAACATGTTACATTTAAAGCTTATTGTTGTAGGAAAGGGTGCAGAAAGAAACATTTGGACAGTGGTTATTGCCTTAATGGGTTTGGTTTTGTACTGACAAAGAACACAAAATAAAAGTTATCTTACATGGTAAATATGCTCACAGTTGCGTCGGTAGTCCTGCTGTTGATTCCCTGCTTAAGTGATCGGTCATAGCCATTACAAGATCTGGATCTGACAATCTCCCTAGGGTCCAGGTTGTTATTTTACATTAATCTAAGAATTCAGTAGTTTCAAAATCGTAAGGTCAAAGTTGTTTGCAACAGTCCATCCAGTTTCCAAAAATCCATCCATAATTTACTTCTACAGAACTCAGCTTTATTTGCTGAACAGATAATCTTTGTGGCAGAAGTGCTCAACTATCCTTTTTCTATCCTTGCCTCTATGCAATATATTCTCTTTGAAAATGTTGTATTTAATCAAGAAGTCAGTCTATTCCCTCTTGCTAACATATGCTACATCATCATCCATTTATAAACGTGCATATCTAGTTTGGAGGGTGAGACGCAAAAAGCTTTTTTGTGTCAGAAAAGTGTTGCTGTGAAAAATAAATGAAAGGTGGAGTTTTATATTTTGTTTCACACTTTTTAGATTTTACCATTCTCTGGTTCTAAAGATGATAGCCTATTTGACATTTAAGTCCAAATCTAAATACCAATAACAATAAATGTAAAAAAAAATAACACAATTGCTGCTGTAAGAATTATTATATTACTTTAGCAGCACTACATTTCAGTGTTGATTTATGGTTTGAAAATAGAGCATACTATATATTGCTTTGTTTGTTATAAATACAGTGATACTGTGGTATATCATAATTTTTTTCAAGATTATCATAGATTGAAAATCTCATTCCAGATTTTGCTTAATATATGCTTGTAGAATGCTATTCCACATTTTTTTTTTCTTTCTATCATTTCTAAATGGTTATATGTAGTAAACTAATTGAGTGTTTGGGGCTTGGACTGTTATTAGGAAACATAAGGCAGTCGTTTCAACAGAATCAAAACATTTGCAATTAAAAATGCCTCTTAATCATTAAACAGGTGTCCTCATGCATGTCATACATAATACAAACATAAAAAGCTCCTTCATGAGTGAAAACAAAATGACCAGCATACTTAAGTATAACCCTTGCAATATGCAAAGTAGCTGCTCCCCCTCATATGCAAAACAGCCCTTTTACTTCTTGAGATCTATTATTCCCTTTCTTGCTTGCATATCCAATTACTAAATGAGCTCTGCCTCATTCCAGCAACTCAAAAAAATATTCTTTGGTAGCAATTAGTAGCACCAGAGGGTAGCATGGCTTGTCTTGTTTTTGCGGATATAATATCTCCCTTTGGTGTCATTAACCATTGAATATGTGGCCTGTTGACTGTGCTGATCATCCAGGTAATTGTAAATGTATTTTCATGCAAGAGAAAAACAGACTTTATTCTGTGTTCGTGCACTCGTGTGTACAGGTGACCAATGACTGTATATGAAAAAATTAGTGTACAACTCCCAGTTGCCATTTCAGGCCTAAAAAATGTTTTGAATCAGATCAGACAACAGAAACCTTCCTTTATAGAAATGATCTGCGACTGTATAGTTGCACACGATGTATGCTGGTGTTGGAGGTCCGCTTAAAAGGTGCCATATTATTGAATAAAAAATTATTTTACACTCACTTTCTCCTTCCTCTTGCTGTTAAAGAAGTTCACTGCTGCAGGCTGACCAAAGCGCTGTGGTTTGCCCGGGGCAAGCTGCCTTGCTTCTGCCTCTGCAGCTCATCTGTCACTGGCCAGACTTAAAGCTGCTGGATCTGTGCCTGAAGACTTTTAAAACTCTCTGGCAAAAGGTCATGCATTGAATTAGAAAGCCAGTGGGGGACAAATCTTGGTACTGTAGCAAGAAGCAAAAACTAAAATGCATATCTATGGCTGCAGAGTCTTAAACACTGCTTGTCCCTTCAACTTGGCCCTGGCCTATAATAGGAGAGGGCATTTTTTTTTCTAAAAATCCATCCATTCTTCCTAAGTTTGTTGTTTATATGACCTCTAAGATTTGTTTTTGACTTGTGGTTTTACTGGGTCATGAGTAATTTTAGGAGAACAAACAATAAAACGGCCATCAACTATCAGTTATGGTTTTAATTTTACTATAGAATTGGCTGTCTTCAATAATTGTTCCATTCAAATTCTTTTTTTAAAAATCAATATTTTGCTTTTAAATGTCGAAACAATATTGTTTTATAAAATATTGTGATATATTGGCGTAACAATATTTTCTTACATCCCTACTTCTGTAATGTTTATTTTCTTAAAGTTTGGAGGTCTGGTAAACATGATTATGATCTTTGGCTCTCTTGTATACAATTTATGGAGCTCCAATATTGTTTCATTACTTTGGGAGTACTAGAGTAGAGAAGCTGTGTTGTCAGGTACAAGTTGCCATTGGTCTGAAGAAAAGTTTATGCAAGTGTCAAAAGAGAAGTAATGGGAATGACAGCTTTTTTTCCTCCTCACTCATTATTCAAAACAGTGTTACTGCTAATTGGTGTAAATGTGATACCCAGGTATGTGTCTGTTACCAGTATCAAGGTGTCAAAAATGTATAGTTTCATAATCACTCAAATTGTTTACTTGCAAAACATTTTTATGAACCAACCTACCTGTTGGTTAATGTGAACTGTTGGCCTGCTGGCTGAGAGAGGCCATGAGGAGATCTAAGCCATACTATTATAACCCCTGACAGGTAAACACTGCAGGTGTTGCTATAACATATTGATTTGTTGGGAAAAAAACCAACACTTTGCTCTTGGGTATTCACATGGATGACTTCTACATAAACCTGTAAAGACCTAAATTTTTTCATTCTACATTTATGGTTCTGTAACCTAAGACATCATCATCATTCCCTGGCATTTCCTCCACAACATTTGCCACCTACCTAAATATTTTCAGCCCAATTAAAATCCCCCACATTGCAGCATTGCAATAGCACCCCCAACAGATGCACAGCAGCATGTCTTAATTCATCCACCCACAGCTCCTGCTTTTTTCTCAGGAGGACACCAGTAGGTCTCACAAGACCAGGGGATGGAATACCTGCTGGCTTCAGCATCCAATCTCTGGACTTAACTCCAGTATTTTGGTCACCGTCTACAAAGAGCTACAATTCGTAGCATCAAAGATAGTTAATCAAATAGGTGTTCCATCCACAAGGAGCCAGCGTTTCAGGACACTGTAAACAATTATTTGTGAAACCAGGTCCCCGCGTGGAGAAATCTCACAATGTCTACTCAGTTGTCTTGGTGATTATAAGCTCTGACAATTTTTCTAAGTGTACAATGTTGCCGCCCAATTCTTATATTTAACGGCCAAACGCAATTCTGTGATAAAGTAAACAAACATGGCGCTAATAAAGCAAGTAATGACCTTATTATGGATCCTATTATCTGATGTACTATTCCTCCTATATAACCAACAGCAAAAAATAGATCCAGAGAACCACAGACGCCACATGCGTTTGAATAAAGCTCTCATTTGAAGCTATATTTATTGTGTTTTTAATTAGATTAACTGCACAGGCTTAGTGTTCTCTTTAGTTTGTCTGGCAGTGTCAGAATGCCACCAAAATGGCCCTGCATAGGTACTAAAGCAGTTTCAGCAACTCTGTTCTTTAAATTATACATGTTTCGTCTCAATGTAAATAGGCCTTAGCCATTGGTGAGTAAGTTGTTAGCTGTAGCTT
Source organism: Apricaphanius iberus (assembly GCA_028564705.1). Lineage (NCBI taxonomy): Eukaryota > Metazoa > Chordata > Actinopteri > Cyprinodontiformes > Aphaniidae > Apricaphanius > Apricaphanius iberus. The sequence goes on from JAPXFQ010001299.1 coordinate 956,125, forward strand.
TAGTAGCTGAACTGAATTGGAATCAGCATTGCTGGTGTTGGTTATGTATTTGACAAAATAACAATTCATAGCTATAAACGTAAGTTAACAAATTAAACAGTCCCTACACTTTTTGGTGAAAAAGCTTTTGTGAAAAGTTGCAATGTTTTTATTTGTATTTCATTTTTTGCCAATCACTTAAATTGTTTGAAAAGCAAGCAGAGTTAGAGGCTACATTGTCACATAAACCTTAGTAAAAATAAAATCACTTTAAATGTCATTTCAACAGATGAAAACGCTAAAATGTGACCAGCTCAGATTTGGCTCCCTCTAGAAGAACATCTTTGGTTTTATTTTAGTGTTAAATCCCAAGAACCACCTTGGCCCCATTTAGCCCCTCTTTATTAACCTCCTGGATACACCCCTGCTTAGCAGCACTGAACGTTTAGGAATAGTCACTTATTAATCATTTTAAAAACTCACAGTAATGTCTGTGTCAGGAGAGAGTGAGAAAGTATTTGCCTTTCTTTGATCTCAGGACAGCATTGAGTCTGTTGATTTTGACGCTGTAACTTATTAAAAAGTATGACCAGCTGCGCTCTGAAGCGCAAAGAGCTTAAAAAAAGATCCTTTTTCTGCTGCCAAACTTACCATCCCACTGTCAAAATGAAAGGAAACAAGACTTGAGGTCGGTTGATACAGTTTTTAATCCTAAATAACTCTTTTGAAGAGAACTAAGCGGTTCAGAAAATAAATGGAACTCGAAGATTTAAAAAAGTAATTGAAACTACAGCTTCTGTCAGTCACATAAAGACTGTTCTGAAAAATTGCAGCTCGCTGCTGCGGCGTGCAGCGCTAATTACAGCCGCTTGTTTTCCTCATCGCACATATATGAACCACATAGGTGACCTATTTTGGATTTGAAACAGCGAATTTCGTCAACAGGTGGGGGATTTTTGTGTCATGAATGAGGAAACTATACCCCATAGCACCTTCCTTGGCAAAATGCAAATGAAACATGTTTTATGCTCCATCCCTCCCACATAAAAAATTGCAGTGTACATGATACGCACGCCCGGGAAAATCGGAAGGGTTGGCTAGTATGCCCATGTATGCAGTGTCTAATGGTTTCCCCCACTATCCTCCTCCTTTCCTGGAAAAAAACAGCTTAAGAATGGCAATCAGCTTGCGCTTGGCTGAAAGAAGTAAATCCAGACAGCTCTACTCTCCTCTCCCGCGGGGTCCCTCTGTATTTGCAGGGAACCCGAAACATCGCGCAAACTGTCCGTCTGCAGAAATATCCCCTTGGTGTCACACAGTCGACACATCCTAAGCTGTCTGAGAAGGAGAGAGGAAGAGGCGGCGGTGTTGCGGCTGCAGTTGGCTATTATTGGAGGTGTGTGTAAAATAGCTTTTTTTTTTAAAAAGAAACGCAATATGTGACGTCAGTGTTGAATTATTATTTTATTTTTTTGGTCGGTGTTGAATCTGTGGCGGTCGGAGTTGAGTCCGTGGCACACTGTGACAGATTTGTCTATGTGTGGAAAACACTGATGTGTTACGATGATATGAGGAAGCCGAAGTACAAGAAAAGAGGAAACCAAAGTGCAAGAAAGAGCCTATGCATGTACAGGTAAAGCATTAGAACTTTGTAAAAGGTACAATATGTAATATTGGCATCATGTGGTCAAATTGGAGTACTGCAATCAATGAAAAAAAAACAAAGCAGTCCATTCTGGGACCCTTAAACTTGGTTTATGCTTGCCGCATGAACATTCCGCGCTGAAACGAGACGTGCGGAACCGGCCGAGACGCCTTCGAGCAGCGTTTATACTTTCTGCGGCTTGTCCCTGCTGAGAGCCAATATTCTTGACTACTGTAGGGGGCAGCGTAGGGATCTATGGCATGCATACAACACTTGTAGAAGTAGTAATCACTGTTGTTTACAAGATGGTGACACCCGTGAGCTTAAACAAAACAGAACTTTTATGCGGTTTACTTAGGAAAAAAGACGAAAAAGGAGACTGTCCACTCGTCCATTAAAACCCAGTTGATCACAGTGATCTCTATTGGCCGAATCATAAAGATCTCTATTTACGAACCTCCGGCAAAATGAGCTCTTGCCAGTCCGCCATGTTTTCCGCACGGGACCGTCCGCGTATTTACAAATTTTCCTAGATGCGCGTTGCGGAAATTTTGGGGCGGGAGGAGGCCGCGTGGAGAGGCGCGGTTACTGAAATTACGTAATTTGGCCGCGTGGAGCCGTGCGGACGCAGCAAGCCTAAACCAAGCTTTACCCCCTCCCGTCTGTGAATTTCATGGAGCGTTGTCTCTTACTGATCGGACAGAAGATACACAATGATGACTGAAGACAAAGTTATACCCAGTAAGTTGATTAGCAGATAAATACATTTCCTTGCAATATCAAATTGGTGGTAATTGAAAAAGTAGTAGAGATATTTTAAGACTGTACTCTCAAGTGTAACGCAATGAGGGTGAGACACACGCATTTCACCGACTTCACACGCCACACATGCCATTTCTCACGCTGATAAATAATTAACCCTCTTGGCGCCACGGTCGAGTTTTCTCGACAAGATGCGGCACTGAATAAAACAGCCGATTGTCTCAAATAGGTTGTCATATTTCATTCAAACTCCACTCCACTGGTCGGTAGACATGTCATACGTCATCACTGAGTCAAAAAAATAAAACTTCTATACAAAATTTCAGCGCATTGAATCAATTACTGCATGGCGGATTTAGTGTGTGTCTGAGCTATTTATAGTCAGAGCGTTAGTGTAAACATCAGTGAGTATTTACATTATATTATTGGGTAATGGCATCAGCGAAGTTCACCTGCAAGTTTACCCGTAATTAAGTGTTGGATGTTCTCTTTGCTGACCCTGATTCTGAAGGGGAATATCTGCCTTCAGAACATGACGGTGATTCATTTAGTGATCGCGCATCAGATGCGCCCCCAGCTTGCGGCTGGACAAGGAGAGAGTTTAGCCCAAGCACAAACTCCTTTGCCCGATGTAGATGGTGGGGACAATGATTCACGGGGTCGGGGTGTTCATCTGAAAGTCAGCAGGCTTGTTAGTGGTGTGGGAAACGAGGCTGGAAATTACGCTGGGGTCCAGTCTTTTTACCGCGCTGGCCAGCTAGCTTTTTTGTCTTCTGACCATGTGCCTGCCCGCAATCATGGCGACAGAAACGTGGTGAAGCAGCTGTCTAAGGTCACTGAGATGTCAGACGAGGTCGTAGTGTTTTTAGGACAGTTAGGGGAGGCAGAGGCACATCTGTGCCAAGCAGATCTGGCCGCGCTACTCGCAGCAGGAGCGGTGGGAGCAGAGGTGGAGGGAGCAGAGGCGGTGTTGCGCTGGGGCGGGGCAGGGGGCCCATGCACAGTTTTTTTTGTGATATACATGTATATATATCATATAAATAATATACAGGGACCCTAATGTATGTAGTAAATAGAAAATCGCTAGCCTACCGCTACCTGCATTCGTTTTGTTTCTGCTATTTATTAGTAATGATTTACACAGTTTGTTTACTACTTACTATTTACCTGAGCATTCAGTATTGTGCAATATAGCATTCAGAAGGTGAGGGACCTTTTGGGGAGAAAGAAGTGCTGCATTTTATAATCCAAACGTGTGACTTTTCATGAAAATTCTATAATCCAAGATGGCCACCCCGTCATATGACGTCATAATATGCAAATTAGATGGGGGAATTTAATCCCCATATAAACTTTGGCTCATCCATAATATTTTTCTAATTTACAGAGAGTCTTTATCTCTTATCACTTTTAAGGTATAGCCTTTTGAAATTAAGATGTAATAATCAAACTTTTCGGAAAAAAACCTCTGGCGCCTAGAGGACGCATTACTATGAACAGTCAATGCCCACCACAGCTGTGCGCTTGCACAGCTCATTGTACAGCTGTCTTGAGTTAGCAAATCAGAACAGAGAATTTGTAAACCAATCTGAAAACAGAATGTCTCGTTGCTAGCCGGAAAAATCAAAATAGGCAGTGTTGTCGCTGGCTGACGAAGCTTGACGAAGACAGACCTGACCCCCCCACCCCCGCGGGTGCTCTACGATTTACCCCTGCCCCATCACAATCTCAATCCAAGCAATCTTGAAAACTTGAGAGCCCTGTTTTAAGAACTGACTATTTTCCTCTAGCATTGTTAGCTCAATGTTAGCCTGTGTCAGATTACAAATGGCATGCTGTTTAGTGTTGAAGGTTTGGCAACCTTGCAGGCTCATATGTGATATGTCCTTGAACCAGGAAATATGGACAGGGTACAGATAGTGTAGCAGCATTTTAAAAATGACAAACCCTTACAACTACTTAGCTGGCTGAGATCGAAATCTGTTTCTATGTAGCCTTTGTTCTAACATGGCTGGGACATTAGCCTGTTGTGTAATTAACTCCAGATATAATTCTTACATATTGGACCTTTAATTTTAGACTGTGGTCATAATGTTAAGGATAAGTGGTACATTTCTAGTAATTTTTTAAGATTTGTAGGTCTGTAACATCTTATTTAAAGCCGGTGCCTGGACTTTTCCAGTGACAGAAAGATTTTTTGAATCCCACTCTCAAAGCCCCTCCCAAAACATCCCTTCCCTTCCGCTTGTTCTGGTCCTACTTTAACAATTGTGCATTTGCGATACCTGTGTTGTCACAGCTGGTCAAAGAGAAAAGTACCACTCATGGTTTTCAGTAGAAAATTAATATTTTTACTAAAATGCACTAAAATACCAAAAATAATGAGCAGACATGTATGCAACACTATTAGGCATTAATTTATACAGTTTATCAGCAAAAAAACATACTTAAAAAAACTTAGGGGTGAGTTGCACCTAACAGCTCATCTATAAGGTTTTGAAGAACTGAGGATAACATTTGAGGCTCGGCAGGCATCACTTGTCTGTCTGTCCGTCCATTCATCCATCCATCCCTCCATCCATCCATCTATCAAACTTAGGGGTGAGTTGCACTTTAACAGCTCATCTATACGGTTTTGAAGATCTGAGAACAACATTTAAGGCTCAGCAGGCATCAGTTGTTTGTTGGTCTGTCCGTCCATCCATCCATCCATCCATCCATCCATCCATCAATCCGAGTTTCAGCAGAGAGACCCAGACTTCCCTCTTCACAGCCACTTATACCAGCTCCTCCAGACAATCCAAAGGCATTCCCAGGCCAGCCAAGAAACAAAATCCCTCCAGCGTGTCCTGGGTGTTCTTCTGTGTCTCCTCATGCTGGGACATGCCTGGAACACCTCACCAGTGAGGTGTCAAGACAGGATCCTAACCAGATCCCCGAGCCACCTCAAATGGCTCCTCTCGATGTGGAGGAGCATTTGCTCTACTCTGAACCCCTGTCCAGTTTAGGGGACAATTATTTCACTGGGGCCAGGTTATCTTTGCTCAGGCTATCTTTGATGTTATTTTATTGAGAAAATAAAGCAACAACAGAAGAAGCCTGTAAAACGGCACATACTTTGTCACAGGGCTGTGGTAAATCCACTCTCATAAATAGAAGGTATAAAGGTAAATAAATAACCTGCCTATAAAGGAAATCCTGTCAAACCAGGAAAGGATAAGTTGTCCATTCAAAAATGTAAATTTCGTTCCACCAGCTGCAAGACATAAGTTATTAAATACTCTATAAAGCTAGTAAGACATCCAGTGATACTGCAAAATAAAAAGTACTTGGAAAAGCTATAAGTGGGTGAAATGTGGGAAACCACATGCTTTCTCTCTCAACGCCTCCTCTCCACTTCAGCGGCTGAAGTGTTTGTCATTCGGCTTAATAGGGAGGGTTCAATAGGGAACGCCTCAGCAGGATTTTCAGCACAGAGATGGTCGGACAAAATACTGTACTTTGATTGACTGCAGAAAGTAGATTTGCATGGAGGTGTGTGGGAACTGTGGCACAGTTTTTACAGAATGAATGAAAAAAAAAAAAAAAAACTTTAGTGATGCATTGACTTTCAGCACATCTGAGTATTACTGAGTAAAAGACTGTGCCAAGTCTGTGCACGCGTCAGTTTGAGATATTTATGTAATTATAGTCCTGAGTACGATTATCATGGTCTCACAGTATTTACAGTAAATTCAAACAAAACATAGTGTCATTATTTTTATTTTAAACAGAAAAAGTCTCTATTATTAAACTAATAATTAACAAGTATTACAGTTCTGCTGTTATTTATACCATTTATTACTTTTTACCAGCTGACCCTCAGTGGGAAGCAGCTGATGACAAACAGTAGGAGTGTCCAGTCACTTTGGGACTTTCTCTTGCATCTTTTTCAAACTTTAGAAATGGTCTGATGGAAAATGTTGATGGTCTTAAAAGTATAGTAAATTATAAAAGCAGGTAAGTGATCTCTGCCTTGAAGTGCTTTATAAAGATCTAGTGTTTTGCTTTCTATACAATAACAAGTTTTTTCTATGATGAAAACTTATTTTCCTGAAGCCAAATTATATTTTTCTGTATATATATATATATATTTTAAATAAATAATTTTGCATTTAGCATGTATTTTATTACTTGTTCTGTCTTACCAGCTTAAGCATTATCATTAAATTAAAAGCACAATAAACTGTGTCTCAGTTAGGCATGTAATGAAAAGAGTGTAAAATGAAAGATGAGTTCAAAACCTTTAAATAAAACTAAACATGTTTGAAGCATCTCTGCACCCTTTTAAGCAGCTTTATGTTTTATTTTCAATAACTGTAAATAAGAATCACAGATTTTTTTATATATATACATAAATAATTTATTATAAGTTTATGATTATTCTTTAAAAGAACCATGTGGATGTAAGAATTTTTTTATAATTAAAACTGCTGCTCTCTTATGATTATAGTACTGGAGAAGATAGAGAAGCTGTTACTTTGCAGCTATGCAGTTCATATGAATGACCCGAGGGTTTATTCTCCTGCAAAAAAAACTTACAGTAATAAATGGATTTCTTAGCTTTAAGCCTCAGTTTGGCTTGATTTATACCTATTCCTTTGGGATGTGTTGTTTGCAAAGGTTATCTTCCAGGCAGTGTCTCTGCTTTAACTTCTCTCTCATGAGTTGGACCTATGAGGTTGTTTTTGTACTATAATTGTGCATTATTTTCACCAAACTTGATATGGTAAGATCTCTTGTCCACATACAGCATATGTTAATTATCAATTTTGATAGAACCAGTTGTTGTGCAGCAAAACAACCCCTCAAAATCATATTGCCACCCCAACACACATGATCACTTGTTTTTTCCAAAGCAAAGACAGTCATTTTTGCAATATTTGTGAGTTTCACATTCAGTTTTATTGAAAGTCTCATCTCATTTCAGCAAGGGCTCCATGAGCCCAGACCACAAGACAAATTTGTTAAGGAAAAGACAGAATTAAATGACATGCAGTAATAGTCTGTTGTCAGCTTTATAGATGCTGATAAATGTTGTGGTTAAACCCTCTCTCTCTGACCCTGCCTGTACAGGGATGCCCTAAGAGCCGCCTCCCTCTCATTTCATAAGGAATCCTCATAAGATGGGAACTTTTTGATGTGAAAAATGACATGAAACACAAATCGGATCACAATCAGGAGGAAGTAGTTTATTCTGGAGATGTTGACAAGACAAATGTTTGTTCATTGGGTTGTAATAATCTGTAATCAGAGCACAGCAAATGCGTTTTCCATCAGACTGTTTTGTAGTGCAGATAGATTTGAAAAATTGCCTCAGGACTGTGATCAAACACTGGAATCGCATCATCTCCAGCAGCCAGTATTAGAACATTTTGTAAACAGTGTTTATCTGTAATCGCTGTCTTTTTTTCTGACGTAGCAGAAAGAAAAATGCATCACCATACCCTTTTTTTTTCAGCATTTGGAGTCTTATATAAACGATGTGGACTTTAGGAAGCAGTCCTCTGGGAGCAGGTCCTTAAATAGACATAAAGTGTTTCCCTACGGTGATGGTGTGTCCCACTTTGCACTAGATTGAAAGAAACTCCTAATACTGTCATATGAAAGTATAGGCGGATCTGCATTAGTCAAAATACCTTTAAAAAGTTATTTTGAATAATCTAAGTCAATAAGTAAAACTCGTGAATTCACTATTATAAATTCTTATAAATTCTAACAGTGATATATTTCAAGCCTTTATTTCTATTAATTTCTATGAATTGTGATGACTGACAACTGATGAAAAATAAACTATTTTCTTAGAAAATGGGAATATTACCCAAAACAAAACATTTTAATACATATTGCCTATGTTTTAGGTGCACAACCCTCAGAACAACCAAATGTACATATCCAGTAGCCAAGTCTTTGGCTACTAATTTGTCTTAAATCAGCAGAGGCAAAGACAACAGTGCAAGTGGCTTTCCTGGGTTAATGACAAAAGGTTTTGCACTTTGAAAAAAAGTTTCCCTAACTGTGCAGTATATTCAGCTCTGACGTAACACGTTTTTTAGTAAAGGATGTCTAAAATATTTGAAAGACAATGCAGCTTGGTTAGCTGAAATCCCAATGCAACTTGAACTACTGTTGAATGGCGTTTAGAAAATAGCCAGTCCAGGAACATCATTAATTTTCCTTGGGACTGATTTGTTGTACCCCCAAGCGTGGTACAAGGAAGTTCGAACACATAACTCCAGTTTTGGCATGGTAACATTAACTTCCAATAAAATTTAGGTTCAACTTTGGACCTTTTTTACTGGCTTTTAAATTGTTAAATGGCCTGGCACCCGTATATTTATTTGACTTAATCCAGGCTTATGTCCCTCCATGGGCACTCAGGTCAACTGACCAGTTACTACTCTTTGTGCCTAGATCACGACTAAAACTGAGAGGTAATGCCTTCTATGGAATGGCTATGGAATATTATTCCACTACACGTTAGTCAGTCTTCCTTAGAGGCAGTTTTTAAATCCAGCTAAAAAACACCCTTTATTCACTGGCTTTTACTTTAGACGGCAACTAAAAGTTAGTGTGCTGTTACTTTTATTGTTATTCATACATTGAATTGTACTGTATTATATTTTGTGTATTGTATAGTTTTTATTTTTGCTATTTAACTTCCATGTGTTGCTTTGCAGCATTTTGGTTGACCATGTGTTGCATTAAAGGTGCTATATAAATAAAGTATGATATCGTATGGTATGGGTGGTTTTGCACTGAAGAGATCAATCTAACAGTTTCTTCTAATGATATGCCCTGGCACAAAAGCTGTACCTAATTGGTACCTTGGAGTATTTTTATTTTCTAGCTTCACAGTTTTACTTGGGGGTGGGGGTATGATGCAAAATTAACTTTTATGATGTGTAATCCTGATAACATGTTGTTTTCTCATTAAAAAAAGTTCCTTAAGTGTTGCTTGGATTCATCCACGTATGTTTGAATAATTTTTGAGTCTCTAATGGTAGTCATTGAGGGTACTGAAACGCCCTCCCCTTTCCCTCTGCACTCAGCTCCGGTAGAACAGCTAGCTGCTGCTATAGTTAGCTTAGGCTAATAGTAAGGCTAAGAGTTTGGCCTTCAACTTTGGAAACAATCCTAGGCTGAAAAAGAGCTGTTATCTCTGGGCAAATCATTTCACAGAGGCCTGCTTCCTCAACAAAAGCCTTTTTGATAGTGGATTAATAAACAGATTTGCCCTAAAGGAAAGGCTACTCCATCGGAACTTGCTTCTCCTGAAAATCTATCCATGTATTGTAAGTCTCACTTTTTGAATTAAATTACTAAAATAAATTAATGTGTCAATAATCAAATTTATTGAGATGTAACTGACTAGTATTTAAGATAGATAGGCTATTTTTTTTTTAATGTCTGTTATTTTCCCCCACAGTGTGACTGAGATCCTTCATTAGAATAAGTATTTTTGAAAGCTTTATGTCAGAAGGTCCGTCCAGAGTAGGATGACTCCCGGGAGTTTAATGCATAAACAACAAACAAGCAAAACAATGTTTTTTAAGTGCGAAAATCAACACATTTGCCAACTGTTTGCTGTTCTTCTGCACATACTTACACTTCCAGTCCAGAGGTGTTGTTTTTTTTCTTTTTCTTTATTTCTACCAGACAAAATATGTGTGGAGGTGGTCCAGGTGGGAGGAGTGTGAATGCAGACAAAAAGGACTGTAACTCTATATTTGTTTTAGTACAATAACAACAAATTAATCTACACTTGACATTTCCACGTGAAAGCAATTTAGTTTTACATCTCCTAGGTTGCTGTTTAATGATTTTTGTTCTTAATATTGCAGGCAGCTATTGTTTTCCATTCTTTTCTGTGCAGTATAAAAATCAATGGGAGGACCCTTCAAGCTAAAGTTAACACTAGAAGACCCAGGATTTTTTGCTCTACCTATAAAGCCCACAGGTAAGCCGAAAGGCTGGATGGCCCCCTGTGAACCCTCCTTTTGTTATGTAAACGGGGCAATCACTGGGACACCACAGGAGGGGGGATATGCAGAGCCACTTCACTCAAAACACCTTGACATAAAATGGGGGAGGGGGACAATCAGGTAGGAGCAGGATTGCTAACTGACTGTCTGAGCAGAACATATGAGCTGAATCAAAATGTAATATATGTAGAAGGATGTAGACGTTATCAGAACCCTACAACACTGGGCTTCCAACATCCCCACCAGACACATAAGAAAAGTAATAGAACAGAACCACATCAAATGGTTCACGTACACAAACAGACACACAGTAGGATCCACACGGTGGTTCAACCGATCCTCCCTATGGCCAGCCTGCCCCTGGTTTCGGGTCAGGAGGACACCTCTGGCCTGGAGAACAATGTTTTACACACTATTCGTGCTGTTAGCCGTGTTGCCACTGTAAATGGTGGTAAAGATTCATAGTGCTTTGTCTATCTCCATGCTGTCCCTGCTTTCTAGACTGAGTGCAGCAGTGTGGTTTGCAGTGTGAGATGCATTCAATGAGGAAGCAAGTGTTCATCTGGTTAGAGCATATTCTTCTGTTTGATCTCTCCCGTTCTAAAACTGTCTTTAAACAATGTCTTTCTTCTTGCCACGACATAAAGGCCAGTTGTAAGAGCTGTTCTGCTAACAGTTGTACTTATGACAGTTCTTCTACCAGAGCTGTAAGTCTCTGCAGCTCCTCCAGAGATCCTACAGCCCCCTTGGCTGCTTCTCTGTTAAATATTCTCCTCGCTGAGTCGGTTTGTATAGATGGTCATCTCTTGGTAGGTTATCAGTTGTGCAATTCTCATTTTTGACATGAAGGAAATAACAATAATTAATATTCCGTTCAAAGCTTGGGATATTATGTCTTAATCCTACTTTACTCCAGAGGTGGCTAAAATCCAACTTAAATTCGCTGCAGATTATAGCGAGGCTACTGCCAAACACTGTAAAGCCTACAAGGTGATACATGAAGCACGCACCAAAGGCTTCCAGGCTTTTCTTTTGTACCCTGCAACAGTAAAACTTACCAGAGGAAACAATGACTATGTATTTAAAGACATAAGTCAGGCTGAGAACTTGATATCCAGTCTGGATAAATGGAAAAATGTTATATGGCAATGCTGCTGGAATGAGGGCATAAATATCTTATTTCTATGGGAGTGTGGAGATGACACCCACAATTAATGTTGATTTATTTTATGAATGGGAGGGTGGGTGGGGAGGTTATGGGAACGTGAGAGTGTCACCTTAAATCTTTTTATTTTTTTTACTTATTTACACATTTAAGTTGAACCAATTTGTGAAAATAAGTTGGCTCAACTTGATTAAATAGTGATAACTTAACAAGATAAGTTGTGTCAGCTCAAAGACATGAGTAGACCCAATTATCTTCAGTTTGTTAAATTTAAGATTCAGCTTTAAACTCTTTTTTATAGGTTCACACAATGTAAACACATTAGTTGAGTTTACTTAAAAAGGCTTTGCAGCTGGTTGCCTTACTTTTTTAAGTTCAGTCAATTTTTCTTTTTTTAGAGTGTAACATTTTACACAACTCTCTATGATAATAGCTGTTCATTGAAATTATGCAAAGGATTTCCCAAAAATGAAAAGCCATTGATGAAAAGAAACTAAGCCATGTAAAAAGAAGAATAAACATTACAAAGATTACATTAGGAAGCAGAAACTCAATAGTGAGATAAAATACAAAATATATTAAAAATAAATTAACAAAAATGTTAAGAAATGCTAAAAACGTTTACTTTGATAGAAAATTAGAAGTTAACAGTTGGAAAATGAAAGCAATTTGGAACATCTTAAATAATGCAATGGGACCAAATTCAGAGCATAAAAAGTTGCCAGACTACTTTATAGAAAATGAAGTTATGATTGATATTGCAAATGATTTTTATGATTATTCATTTTTTTATTAAAGTGGGGGAAAATATTGCTAAGACTGATTATTCAAAATCAAGGACGAAAAACGGGAAACAAAATAATGCAGTTCATTTTGTTTGGTAAGGTTGAGGAATATGAAATTATCTCAATTGTTAGGAAAAGTGAGAATAAAAAATATGTGGAGAGTGACGAAATTGATATGTCAGTTGTGAAAAGAACTTTTGACTCAACTGTATTATCCATCCACTGACTTTTATTTGTAACTTGCCTGTACAATCAGGTATTTTTCCAGATAAAATGAAAGTTGGAACAATAATACCATTATTAAAAAAAGGTGACAAACATCAATTTAATAATTACAGACAGGTGTCTACTTTTGCAATTCTCGAAAGTTCTTGAAAAATGGTTTGTTCAGGAGATACAAAACTTTTTAGAGAAATACAAATGAATTAGTGAAAATCAATGTCTTTAGATCTACTGGTTAAGCATTGCTTGAGTTAACAGAAAAAAATCATAGCAGCAGCAGAACATAAACAATATACTGTAGATGTGTTGTCGCATTTGACACAATAAATAACAAACTCTTATTATCAAAATGACTTAATTATGGAATTAGGGGTCCAGCACATCATTGGCTTACAAGCTATTTAACAAACTGACAATAGTATGTATATTTTAATGGACATAACTCTGAATATTTAAAAAAATCATGTGTGGAGTTCCACAAGGGTCAGTTTTAGGTCCACTGCTCTTTATTTCATTTATTATTAACATCTGTGAAGTATCCAAAACTTTTGTTGTTTGCAGATGACACTACCATTTTGTTCTCTTGGAGAAATTTATTAGAGATAATGGTATGTATAGGAGAGGAAATGGTTAAAGTGAGGGATTGGTTTAATAAAAAAATTAGCTATCCTTAAGTTGGGAAAGAAACAAATCATGTGATTTTTGGTAATCAACAAAAATAATTAAAATGTGAGATTATCAATAGATGGAATTAAAATAAAAAGAGACGGGGAAGTAAAATTTGTGGGTGTTATTTTGGATAAAAAAATAACTTGGAAAGCCCACATAAGTTATAGTAGGAGTAAAGTTAGCTAAAGCATGGGTATTTTATATAAAGTCAAACATCTGTTCAATTATAATTTGCTATATATGTTGTTTTGCTCACCTATTCTTCTGTATCTTGGATATTGCACAGAAGTCTGGGTTAACATTTATCCCAATGACACAAAACCTTTGTTTTTGTCACAGAAAAGAGCAATGCAAATTATCAATCTAAAAAAGTATCAGAATCAGAGAGCACTCCAACAGTTTGTTTGACAAATCTCAACAGCTTAAATTAAGGGATATAGTTGATTTAAAAATCGTATTGTTTATGTTGGAAGCTAAACAAAAAATTTTTACCTGAAGGACTACAAAAATGTTTTACTCAGGTTTCAGAAGATGACAGCCATAGAAGACAGTATCACTTTAAAATTGTATATGCTCGCACTACTTTAAGACAGAAGTGTTTTTCAGTTTCTGGGATCAAATTATGGGATTCCTTGAATATTGAATTTAAATGCTGCAAAAAAATCAAAAAAAATTATAAAGATAAAATACTGGTAAACTCTGAAAAAAGAAAGACATTTGAAATAAGTTAAATAACTCTAAGACATGATTACGTTTACTATAAGTAGAAGTAAGGTGAATTAACAGGGTTCAGGGCTGGGGTTAAAATGAATTAAAGAGAGGTAAGGATTTGATATTTTTCTTTTTTGTTTTATTTAGAAAGGGTGCAGGTTATATAAGATTAATCTCCTTGCTATTTCCTTTGTTCATGAAAAAAGAGTGTATTTGTTGTATATCTTTGTATGAAACATACATGAACAATAAACAACCTGTCGTATGTGTCAGTGTCTCAGTGCTGTATGTTCACCAACGTTCTCCAACAAACATATGGAGCCTTCACTGTACAGCTGTGTCTACACAGAGAAAATTAAATTACGCATATGCCCCCCCTTTTTCACTAAATATGTGATTTCCAAATGCAGTTGGTTGCACTTGATTTTTTTAGGGGTGTTGCGGTAAAGAGGAATAGATACAGAAGAACACCGCACTTTCAAAAATGTAATTCATGAAGATGCATAATTTTCCTTCAATCTCATGAAGGAGCTCCATTTTATGTTGGCCCATCACATCAAATCCTAATAAAATTCATTGCAGTGTTTTAGGTTGTAATGTGGAACACAAGGAAAATGTCTAAGCAATATGCATACTTTTGTAAGTCACTGCATACAATCCCAGTGATCAAGTTTTGTTTCATTTTTCCCACATACAGCTGAAACCTGATAATTACGTACAACGTGTAAAAAGTCACAAATCCTTTTTCTTTATCTCACGTGCCTATGATGACATCATGGGACAAGTATGGATATGACTTTCAAGGTCACAACCACAATGCTGATCTCAAGCATTTTATGACATCTTTTAGACGTTGCTTCCCTGTTTAGTGGATGTAAAAGCATCTGGTGAGAAATGTGGCATGTTTGGAGTTTTTTTAGAATTTATTTACAAGAAAAGAAAAAAAGAAATAGTTTCAGTACTTTCTGTCTTACATATTTTGCTGTGTCAAAAAATGTTTTCAGTTAAAAAAAAGTGTGATAATTTGACATATGGCTTTACTGATATGTGCATTTTGCAAATGAATGCAATATTGCAATGATTTTATTTTAACAAACAAAACACCAGGGTTTATGACCTTTGTCAAAGTGATTTATTCCTGATTGTCCCCCTCCCCCATTTTATGTCAAGGTGGTTTGAGTGAAGTGGCTCAGCATATCCCCCCCCCGGTGGTGTCCCAGTGATTGCCCCGTTTACATAACAAAAGGAAGGTTCACAGGGGGCCATCCAGCCTTTCGGCTTACCTGTGGGCTTTATAGGTAGAAAAGCCAAATGGCTGCTCTCTGGTAGTTCTAGTGTTAAGTAATTTATCAGTCAGAGCCTGAACATAAAGTTTGCTTTTGTGAGATATCTGCAGTGTATTGTTACACATAAGCTTCTCAGCAGAAGTGTTCAATTTCCTGTTGATTTTTAGAATATATAGCTACATAAAATTGTCACCAAGCTGCTTTCTGAAATGTTGCGCTTTGGACGTTAACTTGTTATGATCCTTAGATGTTTTTAAGTTTGTTTAATTGTTTTTGGGTTGGTTTGATCTTTTTATTAGCAATTTTTTTATCTTATCCTTTTCCTCTGTGTCAGTTCTCTCATTAGGACAATTGTTCCCTGACTTGAGTTTCTCTCTACCTATGTTTTGACTTTCTTTATAATCAACAGATCAAGGTTTTGTTAACCTTTGCATGTTTCAACAGCATCTGCTCCATTCCTCTGACATGTAACTCGGTAACTGTCTATAGAAAGATTCGACAATTCTGTTTCAAATGTGTAAATCCTTAGTTGGAGAAACCACACATTTTTAGTTACCCTTCTGTGTTACTCTTACCTTAGTCTTTTAAAATTATTTTCTGTCTAGTTTTCTCTCCTGTTTATGCTTACACCTTTGTTTTCTTTCTCTGCTGTCCTCCCTGCCATTGTGATTCCATGCCCAGCTTTAAGTCATTTCCAATCTTCGTATTCAGTCTCTTTCTCACCTGTATCCATTTGTCTCTAATTGGTTCTCAGGTTTTTAGTGTCACTCCTCATTCCTCCTCAGTATATTTAAGCTCTTTTTCTTTGTCAGTAACAGGCTTAGCTTTCATCTAAATCTTTAAGAAAGATTAAAGGTCCAGTGTGTAACGAATTCAGCTTTTTATTAATAAAAATCAAGTACTGCTTTTATAAATATGTATTTTACCGAAGTCTAATCACAATCGCATTATCATGAAAGCGTTCTCGTGTCTTAGAATATGTTGTTTATAGATACAGAGGGTGTACCACCCCCCCCATCTAAGGCTGCATTTGCATCACCATCTTTGAATACATTAGCTGAAAGGGGTTACTTGTTAGCTTTACGCGTTTTAGCCAGTGATGTCGGGGGGAGGGGGAGAGGTGAAGAGAAGAAACATGCAACGAGCATAAATAAAGCAGTATTATGTAAGGTTCTGTACCTCATCACCTGACAAGACAATCGAGCTTTTACCAGACGTTGACATGATCACAATTAGGACACTCCGCAGCTTCCGTAGTAGTAATGATGTGTTATAACGGCGAGAAGCCACAGAACACTGTACAGTTGCTTGCATTCACTTAGCATACGACTAGTTAGAGGTAATTCTTACACACGGGGGCATTCAATTTACTGTATATTTTATTTTATCTCAGCAGTATGGATATTTGTTTTCACACTCATAATACAAGATGTGCAACCAATATTTCTTTACAAGTTAAAATAAAGTGAAACAAACTCTACCAGACTACTCCCTACTAACACATCTACAAACAGAAACAGTGCTGGGAACCCTTTACTTCTTATCATTTTCTGGGTTATTCTTTGTAATTTTTTTTGGGCAAACTGAAAGGTTTTAAAATAATTTTAATATCAAGTATAATCTAAGCAAATGCAGTAGGCATTTTTAATGAGGATCTCATTCATTAAAGGAGACGAGGGCTATCCTAAGCAACCTGTTCCTATGTAAAAAATACACTTAAGTTGTGATACCACACTTGACAGCAGCAACTGCCCTGCCACATTACAGGAGAATGTCTGTACATTGCCTCATTTAACCCACTTGTGACTCTTTGTCTGTACTTCAACATTTTTCAGGATGTTTGAAGCATTATTAGATGTGCAGACTATAAAAAAAAGACAAAAAATGTCTGTACGGGTGAAAGCTAAATGTAATTAACATTTTTTGAATGCAGCACTTAATTAGGCAGCTTTTTTTCAGTTACAGTTTTCAAATGATTTTATTTAAGATATCCAAACAAACCAGTACTATGTGGGGGAAAAAAAATCCCCCTAAACCTTAGAACTAATTGTGCCTATCACACAACAACTGTCAGGGGTTTGCAATAACTATCAGTGAGTCTTTTACATTCTTGTGAAGGAATTTTGGCCCACTCTTCTTTGCAGATCTGTTTTCAATTCAGTCACTCACTTCGAGCATGCTAAGCATAATTCTTTTCTCTTAAATTCAATTCTGTTTGTCTACTGTATATAGAACCGATTCAAATCATATTTCATCTGAAGGCACTTTACAACAAAAGTAATTTCAATTAAATCATACATACTTTCCAATTTTTTTAAGGTTATTAATTTAAGGAATCCTAGTAGATTGCATCGAGTTGTTGACTTGCAATTGTGCCCCGTTGATCCAGACTCCAACCACAGCAGTCCCTCAAAGTAATCCCTCATACTGAGCAAACATGTACAACATGTAGGGACAGTATAGTGTAAAAACTCCCCTTTAACAGGAAGAGACCTCCAGCAGAACATGGCTGAGTACGAGCTGCCATCTGCTACGACCAACTGGGGTTTGAGCAGACAGAGCAGAGACACAGAAAGAGCAAAAAGCACCAATATCAGAGTACTTTCTGTAAAAAACAAAGTAAAAAGGTTGATAACAGGACAAGGAGAATATTTAGTTACTAGACGCTTTATCCCAGTCAATGTCCTCATTCAACAAGGCATACCACAGCATCTCTAATGGATTTAAGTATGGACTTTAAGTAGGCTACTCCATAGCTTTTATTGGTGGGTGTCTTTTTTGCCAGATCTATTTCTCATTATCGAAAATAAATGATGCCCCAAACTGAGACAAATGAGGCCTGAAGCACTTTAAAAATGGCTGTGGGTTCTTTTGTGAACTCCTGGGTTGGTCAGGGACATGGTTTTGGAAAGATATTGGTTGGTAATCCACTCATGGAACGGTTCCCCGTTCTGTGTTTTCCTTGTTTGTGGATAAAGGCTCTTGCTGTTGTTACCCAGAGTTTAGAGCCTTAGAATTAACTTTTATAACCTTTCCAGACTGATAAATATAAATAACTTCATTTTGACAGATTATTACTTTTATTTTTTATTTCCTGATTTTACAGATTAGCCTTTAATCTTGCCTGGGTGAGGCTGGTAAAACTAGAAATGAATGTGATTTAACGAGAAGCGCAATTCTGTATACACTTTGGTCTAGATTGTTTTTGAAAGCCTTCCCCTGAAATAACTGAAATCATCATGCTTAAAATGGACTGCACAGTGGCATAGTTGGTAGCACAATAAGGCCTGGGTTTGAGTCCCAGCCTGGTGTCTTTCTGCCTTGAGTTTGTTCATTCTTCCTGTGCATACGTGGTTCCCTCCAGGTACTCTGGCTTCCTCCCACAGTACAAACAGAGACTGTTAGGTTGATTTTTTTTTTTTATTGCTATTAGGTATGAGTGTGCATATTTGTTGTTCTTGTGTGTCTCTGTGTTGCCCTGCGATGGACTTGCAACATGTTCAGTGTATACCCCGCCTCTCACTTGATGACGACCGGAGATAGGCACCAGCACCTCTGGAACCCTACAGATGACAGGTATAGATAATGGACAGAATAGATCATTCTTATACTGCTCTTATGCTTTACTTTGGTTATTTTCATCTAAAATTGAAATTTGTGAATTGAAACTTTTAAGTGTGACAGTAAATAAAAAAAATGAAGAAATTAGTTGTTTAAACACACATCAACTGAAAAACAAAAGCATTTTGCAAAATTAACCTAGCTAAACCCATTCAAGTTCATTCATTAGCTTTCTAGAAAAGACTGAATATTCTTAAGTCTAAAGACAAAAACTTGTAAGCATTAAACAAAAATCTAATAATTTGAATGATAATATAATAATTATCAATTATCTCTCAAATCAAGCTCATTACTCACCTAACTAAAGTATACTTTACATATATGGTAAGTATTAAATGCATACAAATACACATAAAATGCTAATTGGTAATTATCTTGAAATTATCTCAAGTGTAAACTTATTAAAAGCATTCCTTTTCATTTTGGTACATTGAACCTGAGAGCCAATGTGAACTATGTTCAGCAGTAGTACTTTAAGTTAAATTTAGCATCTCCCCATCCTTAAAAATAGATGCCTAATGAAAACTCAGTGGCTAAGCAAAAAGCAGAAGACTTGAACTTTACCTCTCGTCATTTATTTATACTGCTACGCAGGCCTCTTTGCAGGCGTGCCATTTGTAGAAAGAAAGGGAGTACATTAGATTATTCTGACTAATGAGCTATCACATTAAATAAATAAATCTACACGAACAATAATGTATTTTAATAAGAAATGCTAAAGGCCTCTCCCGTGAAGAATTACCTCTCAAAAGCCCTAGCCTATAGAATAAATCTGATATCCCATTTTTGTTGACACGTGGGGGCCACGTGAAGTTGATTTTAATAATTGATCACTGCAAAGTGCTGCAAGAGAGCTTTGCTGATAAGCAAAAGAATAGGTTTTTGTGTTTGAATCACAACATCTTATCGATCCCCTTTGAAGAATGCATAGTGGAAGAGTCGCAGGCTTAGGGATTATTTATGGATCCTTGGTGACCTTAGCAATTCTCTTGGAGATCGTGTTTAAGGCTATGAAATTGACTGCCAAATCTGCATGCATGCAACGGATAAATCTAAAGTGACAGCAATAATCAGAAGGGAGAGATTAGCAGCTCTCTGCTTTATTTTTTCTTATAATACAAATACATACATCATCATCAGCAGGTGGAGCACCTTCACCTGCAGAGTAACCGTGCTTGGCTCGGTCGGTTTTGGAAAACTATTCTCTTTTGTCAGCTTTGATTCATCGACACTTATTTGCTTAAAACAAAGAGAGCACAGGAATATTTTGAGAATGGAAATCAGAATATTTGAGGTTTAAAAGCCCAATAATGCATAATCAGAGTATAAAGGAGATTTGTTAAAGAGAAACCTTTCTGCATTAGGATTGTACATTCTTACATTCCAAATATAAATTCCTCATCCAAGAAGCATAGTAGCTGCTTCTTTTAAAATCATAGTTATGTTTTTTAGGGTTTAGAATCTATACAGCCACTTGCAGAATAATTCACACACTTAGAAGTTTCTTGAACTTGGGATAAACAAAAACTTAATTATTTTTTACTGGAAAAAACTAAAAGTGTAAAATGTGTTTAGTTCCATCCATCTTCCCATTAACTCTGACCATTTTTAGTGTCTCTGAGGAAAACCCCCCAACATTCACCCACATTATGCTGCTGACACTATGTTTCATGGTCGGAATAGGTTATGAAGGTTACAATGCCGTAGTTTTCCTTCACACAGCATTTTGCAAGTAGACAAGAAAGTTTGATGTTGGATTTCGCAAAAATGTATGATTAATACTTGTTTGTCAACCAATTCAGCTACTTCGAGGTTATCATAGGATTCTTAACTGCTTCCCTTTTTAATGCCCTCCTTACACAGACTAGCTTTCTAGGTGGATGGTCATTTCTTTGTAGTTTTGCCACCATGCCATACTCTTTTCATTATTGGTTGGACAGAACAGTGTTAAAAAAAAGTTAAAAATTAACATTTTTTAAATGCAGCACTTAATTAGACAGCTTTTTTTCTGCTTTAAATGTCTCCACAATTGTATCCCTAACATGTCTTGCTGTGTTCCTTGATCTTTGTGATGTTGTTTGTTTTAATAGTGTTGTCTAAAAAACTCCTTCACAAAACAGCCGAAATTATCCAGAGATCAAGTTACACTGGGATTCCTGTTACTTATTTCGCAATTTCTGAAGGCACTTAATTAAACTGATTTATTTGGGGGGGATTTGAGTAAAGGGTAAGTTAATATACACAGCACATGTTAAGGGCTACCTATGATTAGTCAATTCGTCACGAGGCCAATGAGTACAATTGTTGATGACAAATTAGCGTCATTGTTTACTTTTTAAGCTTTGCCTTTTACTGTTCTTTTCACTGCTTTCTCTGCTTTTCTGTCCCTGACGCACGTGCACAGTTGTGACAATCGGGGTCAGCCGTGGCATCACCGGAAAAGCCCAAGCAGCAGTATCATGGTGAGCGACAACAGAGCTCTAAAGTTCTGGAGAGTTTGATTACATTTAAAGAAAAACATACCATACCATACGAACTTTATTTGTAGGGCACACTTAACAACAGCATGCAAGCTGACCAAGGTGGTGAACAAAGCAGATAAAATGACAAATGAGTAATGAAAATTCACAAGTTAGAACCTGCTTTCCAAATCAGTACAATAGTGTTTACTTGAGCATCTTAAAAGGATGCCTGCTGTCGCTAACGTCGAAGAAGGACAGAGGCCTCGGCAATGTAATCACCTTGTTAGCTGTTAACATTAGCATTTTTAGAATGACTTTAGGTTTTAAATGGCTGTGGGCAGGAAGGATCTCTCTTAGAGGATCATTCTACTGTGGTTTTGATGAAGTTTTGGACGGAAGATAATGTTGTATTACTTGATAGCTGTAACATCAACACTGGTGATGGTAATTTCATTAGCCTTAGCACAAGTCATGTGTCTACTGTAATGATAATGTTTTAATTTATAGTTAGTCCGTAAATGTTAAATGAGCTGTCAGCTTAATAGTCAGTATTTTAGATATGACATAATATTTAGCAGTAACACATTTTAGAGCAGCTGCGTGCTGCTGTATTAACATGCAATTCACACATAATTTGGTTAGTCAACTAATCAACTAAATTGATCTGTGATTAGTCGATTGTCAAAATAACCATTTGTCGCAGCCCCACACACCTCTGGGACGTCATATATCGTTTTCCTTCCAGTTTAATTATTTTTGGCTTCATTTTGATTTATCGTATAAAATCCCAATTACAAATATTGAAGTTTGTGGATGTGTCGTGACAACATTTTAAAATGTTTAAAAATATATATATACTTTTGCTTATTTAACCAATTTAATTAAAGATCTAATAAATTCTTGCCAAGTTAAAGACATATTAGATATTTTTTACATGATGTCCATAATATTCTGACGCTCTATCTACTTCGACTTTACAGAAACTCATCCTGGCATAATTTCTTCATTTGTGAGTCATTTGTTTTTTCACACAATCTGCTGAGTTTCGGTTCAAGGTAAAGAATGCCAAGAAACAATTCAGTTTCATGATTTCATGATTCTATCTGCCCATTGTGACAAACTATATACAGCAGTTTGAGATGGCGATTGAATGGAAATAGAACTTTGAGAAGCTTATACATGGAACAATTTTTTTTTAAACCAACCCTATGAGCGTTTCTGCCAAAATCTGTGATTATCTTTTCATGGCGACGGGACTGAAGGTACACTGCATGATGTTCACAACCTCCTTCTGTTGTTCTCGGTTTACACTTTCACTCTGCCTGATGCCTGTGACCATTTTACAGAGGGCAGCAGTGTTCATTTTTCTTTGCTTTCTATTCACAGTAAAAAATGTCACTTAATAAAAATACAAACATATCTAGTATTTTTACTTAAAGCTGATGTGTTATTTTTAGAATCGTTCTTATTAGGAAGGCAACAGACTAAATGCTGCTTGTTTGTAAAGTTGCTCTGTAACATCTGAAACACGATTTTGATACAAGCTTGTATTAGGTTGCTGGAAGTTTCATTTATTCATACAAGAAGCAGAAGACAAATCAATGTATTTACAACTGGTCACCTGCAATGCTACTTTAATACGTTGTTAATTTGAACATTTCTTCTATGTGCTGCATTGTTTTGGAGCTATTATTCTGTTTCTTATTTTTCTTTTTCAATTTTTATTGCTCTATGTAAATCTGCTCCTTTCATTTGTTTACTTTCTATTTTTTGCTTTAAAGAATTTCTGTTCTCTTTTTTGGTGAAATGTTAGGCTTATTTTTTGTTTTCTGGAGTTTTTTGTATATTTTGAGCTCCATTGTTTATTTATTTAAAAATCTAATGAATTCTTGTCAACTTAAATACATATATGAGAAATTGAGATTAATTGGAGGTAACGTGTGTACTTCTTATTAATTATTGTTTCTTTATTTGTATTAGACATGTCATTTAGGGCTGGGTATCGATTAAATTTTGAGAATCTATGCAATTCCGATTCTCAAGAGTTAGAATCGATTATCACGATCCGATTCGATCCACTTTATCTGATCCAGTTCGATATTGATTAGGGGTCAGTTCTATTAAAACATTTCATTTTTTAGCTACCATCTTAATTATTATGCCTGTCATTTAATTACTTAACTCTGGGTAAGTAACAGTTCACAGGGGGTAAACTGTATTAACCCTTTCAGACACCAGACGTAAAATGGTTACCTGGACTTTTGCTTCATATTTTTAACTTTAAAAAGGACAATCTATTCTAAAAATAAAATTGATATTTGAAATTGCGAATCGATTTGATTTCTTTAACAATTGATTATGAATTGATTTTGTGATTATTTTTTTCACCACAGCCCTGATGTCATATCTCATTGAGCTCGTAGAAACAGAAAGAGAACCTTAGAGCAATGAAAGACTAACAGTGAGTTGGATAGAACATTTTTAGTGATTTTATAAATTTAGTACAAATCAAAATGTTCACATTTTTTGGGATCAAACACTATTAGTGGAGACAATTAAGATACATTGTCACAAATTACGCAACTTTTCTTTTTAAATTGCTTCAGGACTGAGATTGTGTTGATATTAAACCACTATAAAATTCTCAATGAATACAACAGGTTCACGGTTTTAAAGAAAATTCCACATTCACAAAAGTCTTATACAATCAATATTTATATTCACATCTACATATACTCATGAATTAGTAAAAACCTTGTAGATCCTTTAGCTTTAACTCCAATCTGTCAAATCCTAAGGTCTTGTGGATTTACAGTTTGAAGATGGTGAGATGCATCTGGGTGGAAAAGGAACAGTTTTGGCTTGATGTGGAATGTTGGTGATAAGATTTTAAATATAACCTTTGGAAATAGTAGACAAAGTAGATAAAACTTCTGATGTCTCTGTCTCCTAAAAAAATGGTTAGTCTAGCTTCTGTGTGCATGTGGCTTTGTTGGGTGAGATAAGTTTTAACTACCCTGATCCCAAGAAATTAAGGTCTTTACTTTAAGCTTGGTGCTCTGTTAGTAGTTCTGTTGTTGTACTGTCATGTCTCAGAAGTGGGCTAAAAAAAACTACTTCTCGTCTGGCTTGCTGATAACACGTGTTTATAAAACTAAGAAAAATGTCCTACTGGTTTTAAACCTGTTATTTGGCAGCAGATTAGTTCCTTGTTAGGAAAAAAATAAACATTGAAAAAATGAGTCAAAATCTGAATGTTTGGTAGGCTCTGTTACAATAGTGCCAAGGGTTGACTGTTGGCCGCTAACAATAATAAAGTTGCTGTCTTTGTCAGAGGTTTCTCAACACTTTTAGCTGCTAATTGGACCACTTTTACCATTTTGGCTCGGAACCTTATTCAGTTATAGTATTGTTTCTCTCATCAGTGTGGCTAACAAATGATCATATTTTGTTCAAAATATAAAATACTTCAACTGATCAATTTATCTGAAGCCGAATTGTATAATTTTCAATTGTATGAAGCCTTTAGATTTGTGAGAATGCATAAAACGTTTTTGACACTTTTAGACACTTGTAGATTCTCAGAGCTAGATAAGCATACAAATAACAATCAATACAGTGTTCAAACTTAGAATACATTATATTAGACTGATTAAAAATTATCTATACCATTCTTTGCCATTTTTGAATCCTCTGAGGCTCAAAAAAGAAGTAGATTATTAGTTTCCTCCAAAGTAATGAAAATATTTTGCTCATCTCGTTTTGTGAATCTCATAAGATGAAATATTGTTGGAGCCCTAGTTTTCTGTTTTCCTTCCATGCTGTGCTCTTCTGATTCCCTTCATTGTTTCCACAAGTGTATGTTTGTGTAAATTCCTTTTACCATCTCTGTTCATTATTCTCTTGGTTTCTATAGTTCCCCCTTATCAACTGAGTGTTGCCTTTGTGCTTTTATATGATTATTTTCTTGACTCTAAAATCTGTCATTGGACTGCTTTGTTGTACGTAAATCCTTTTTCTTCATCTCAGACTTTCTAATAGGTTGGTTGTATAATACCTACTATAACTAACAAAAAATAGCTTTCAAAGGTTTGTGGCATCCCTCCTTAGAAAAAAAGTAATTAGGTTTTTTGTTTCTTTTTTTTGAGGATTAGCTATGTTTAGATGCTTCCTGTACAAATCTGTATGCTTTTTAAAATGAAAATATATTCACTCCTCTTTTTAATTATGTACTACCTTGTGTTAGTCCATCACCTGAAATGAAATACCTTGAAGGCTGTGGATGTAACCTGGAAGAATGTGGAAATAATCCAGGAAATATGTACTTAAACATCTTCAAGACCTTGCTAGGACTTTCTTAACTTTTCTTTGTAGTATTGTGTCTCAACTGATCATTAAATGTAATACTGTATTATCAAGCACATAATCGGTAGACTGTCACAATACACATTGTTTAAAATGTTTAGATTATATCAGAGACAAAAACACTTGTCTGTACTTTGATCTCACCCACTACTGGTAAATGCTGGGTAAAGGTACATAAATAACTTGGTAGTTCTTTTTTAAACTTTCTAAAGGCTTTTGTTCTATGACAAAAAAGTCCCTTTGAAGGTACAGTTTCTTTCCTGTTTTATTCAAAAGAAAGGTTGTTTTTCTCTCTGAAGCTCTTCCTTTTTATCATTGAACTTGCAACGACTTTAGGAGGCGAAGTCAAAGGGGTGAAGTGATGAAAGTACGAGACACCAAGAAGAACAGCAATGAAGGAAGGGGGGTAGATGTCGGCTAACGGGCTAGCTGTCACTGTAGTTCAGCTGCTGATCTGCGATGACACTGATTTATTCATTGGATAATCCTCGTATATGTGTCTAGATCACTGCTGCATGCTGAATCAATACAAACAAAGTGACTACAAAACATCACTGAGGGAAATTCTTATGTCTCTGTTTTGTTGGTTGAATATTAAGGACCTATGCATGTGAATACACTGAACCAGGGCTTGTGGTATGCATGTTAATATGCAGTTTCAGGGACCAGGTATTAGCAGTGGATTACAGGTGACTAGCAGGCTTTTGAATCTCTTTCCTGTGATACCCTTTGAATGTGTTCTTTCCCTTTGAAGTGATGTCAGTTTTAAAATATCTCAACCCTTTTATGTATAACCATAGGTTTTTGCGTTCAAGATTTTTTTCCCCCACTTCTTTTTAAGAGGGAGGAGATGAAAGCATCACAACAGTCAGGATCCTTCAAAGAGTCTGGAAAAAGTCTTGGAAAAGTCTTGCAAAGAACGAAGCACAACTTGTTAAAACGCGACACTGAGGCTGTTGTTGTGTCTAGGCGATCAGGGTGCCACAGCAGGTTAGAACATCTGAATGACAGCCAGATCCTGACATGGTTCTCGTCACTAGATTTAATAGACTGATTGTGTGTTCTGCAGCATTAATGAACTTTACAGTTTGTGTGTAATATCTCAAGACCTGATTCGTATTCTGGATGCACTAGCTAATTGTTCACAGTGCACATTCCCCTCTCAGTCCCACGGCTCCTACTGATTTGGATTCATTTAGCCTTTATTTTGCCTCATTATAAAACTCTTTGTTATTGCCAGGTTGTATGTGAGGTGTTTGGTTTCGCTGTAACTAACTCCAGTAATTTAATTTGAAGAATCAGCAGTACAGCTCCGTACCTCTCTGAATAAATACAAAGAGGAGTGGGAAGGTGCTAATTTAAACTGAACGGTGAATTATGAGGGTATTTTCAATCACATAAACTGGAAAAAAGGCATTCCCAAGTTATGCAACTGAAATAAAAAGAAAGCAAAGCTTCACCTTGAGCCCACCAGTGACCTGTTCATTTCTCTAATTTTGGCATAACGCAGAGCTGCATCTCACGTTTGACACCACATTGTTTTAGCAACGTTCCGATCTCTGTTGTTATAAAGCTTTGACAAATTTCAGATTACTCTTCTCTACTCTACTCTTTCTCTTTAATAAGTATAACATGCAAATATATAAGAAGAGCATTAAAAAAAATATTTTTTAATTTTGCCTTCCTGAATCGGGTCAGAAATTATTCACATTGAGACTAAAGCATGGTCAAACTATCCATTGTCTGCTTATTCCTTGCTGGGTCACAGGGGGGCTGGTGTCTATCTCCAGCTATAATTGGACGAGAGGCAGGGTACACCCTGGACAGATCACAAGTTTATCACAAGACAATTTAAAGAAATCAATTAACCTAACAGTCATGTTTCTAAACTGGTGAAGGGAGACAGAGTACCTGATGGAAACCCATGGATGCACAGGGAAGACATGCACACTCCATGTGGAAAGACCCCAGGCTGGGATTCGAAACCAAAATTTTCTTCCTGCAAGGCAACAGTTTTACCAACTGTCCATATGTGCATCCCTGTCTAAAGGAGGGCTTTAAACTTATTTAATACAAAAGAGAATATTGACTTAACCATATAATTTTACAGATAACTGTGGTTAGCACAGCTAGTATTGCTAAATAAGGTGTTTCTATATAAATGTAGACTAATATTTCCAAAGGCAGAAAACATTTCCAAATCCAACAGGCTACATAAAAGAAAGAGATTTAAAGCTTAAATGATAAAACAGAGTAGGCTTACTGTATTTCATTTAGACCTGTTATCTGCTGTAGTATTGCTCTCTCTCTCCTTTAAGGGACCACAGTTATATATTTCATAAAACATGCAGTTTATGTTTAAATAGTGTCTTGCATCTAAGTACTTTCCTTCATTCATTTGTAAACCCTTCATTATGAGCCAAGTCTTCTTTTCTCTGAGATAAAATCCTTATTGGAGAGATTTGTTGTCAGCAGTTACATGAGGAAAATAGCTGTTGGTTTTCACAAAACTTAATTATTTGATTTCATCACTTTATTTTTATAGTTGTCATGTGCATGTATCTGATGCAGAATTAAAAAAAAAACATTGCAGTGTGTCACAAAAGGTAATTGTTCCAATTTTCTTTTACTTTAAATCAGAAACTTTAATCTTGTGGTTCACTTGGCAGTCTCCAGCAGGTTACAGCAAAACCTGAATATTTTAACCAAAATTATTTTGAATACTCCATCCATTCATACATACATATACATACATACATACATTATAGATTAGATGTCTGTCTGCTCCAACACAGCTGATTCAAATGTTCTAACTACCTCCTCAGCATGGGAAAGTTCTGCAGAGGCCAGCTAATGAGCCATCATTTGATTCAGGTATGATGAACAAGGAAAAGAAGTAAAACTTGCTGGATAGCGACCCTTGGGGACCGACTTTGGGAATCCCTGAGCTAAAGAATAAAATTCAAATTTTCTGGTTTTTATCCTGTGGTTTTTCTGATCCCAAACATGAGCGCAAAGAACTGAAAACTATGTATTTACCCTGGCACTCCAGTGGCTGTCTTTGTCTACTCAAGAAAACAATGCCCTGTGCATATCCTCAGATACATTCCCACCACTGTGCCTTCAGTTTAGCAGGTATTCTCAAATGTCTGGCCATTAAATGTTCCAAGGTTGTCTGCTGCTGTTTTAGCACAGCAGTCAAGACTGCAGCTAAAAAGTTTGCATTTACATTTGAAAGAAAGGAAACTCCTCAACAGTTACTCATGAGAAGTTTTCACCGCAGTGACTGCTCTACAAGCCAGCAAAAACCTTTTTTTTATTCCCCTTTAAAGACTTCCCAGAATTTTCCTCGTCAATCATCTCTTTCGATTCATCTTTATCTCACTCAGTGTGGCTGTGTGATTGAAGGTGCTCACAAGTGTGTTTGCATGTGTTCCTCCTCTGCCACTTGGCGTCTACCATTGTGTGGGTAGCGAAGCCCTGAGGGCAGTGCCCCACAAAGCAAGTAATGGGGTTGAGCATGCAGAGAGAAAACCGATTTAGAATGAGAGGCATTGCTAATCTTCTGAGGTGTCAGTGTGTTGTGTCATGGATTAGTGGACTATTTATGCTATGACCCTCTTCTCTTTGTTGCCACCCTCCGGCAAAGATCACTTTAACATTACATTTAAATTTTGTTATTACTAGCCCTAGCAGATAAATACAGCTATCTCAACTGATGTGTTAGGGATGCTTTATTTGTGGTATTTTTATTTACACATAATTGATAGGCATTGAACACCCAAACTAGACCTTTCCTTTCAAACAAAACAAAATCAAAAAGGTGATTTTACAAAATGAAAACTGAGAATTATGAGAAGACCCAACTGGATCTTAGCAACAAGCTCAGACAGAAACATGATGTGGCAGGGAATAATGAAAAGTAAGGCGACTATATGTTGAGGGAGTCAACAACCGAAGGTAATGCAGGTGTGATGATTGGATGATTGATAGAAACCAGGTGTTAAGAGAAACGGAATGACAAACCCACAAAACACAAACAAAACCAAAACCTTTTCTGAAAAGCCTGCAGACTATGACAACAGGTACATTCTTCACCAATCATTTAATGTGAATGACCCATTTGGAGGTGAGGAAGAATAATGTGGGAGTTTTAATTGTAGCAAAAAACATTTGCACCTTTAAATCAATTATACAAACAATCTCAGAATAACGTCTGGTGATAAAAAAGTGAAGTGTAAACAATCTTACATCATGTTTGTTTACACAGCATTAAATCTATGTTCAGTCAATTTTATGTTTTCCAAATAATTATTGACACTAATACAATTTCTATAGAGGTGTGTAAAAAACAAAAAAAAAAGAATGAAAATGTTAATGCAATATCATACTCTCTCATAAAAAGGCCATCTTTTAATTTATTGAGTAAAAAAGAAATCCAATTTTATAAACAAATTGTGTCTAACAAAACACTCTGTTCTCTGTTATTTGCATTATTTAATTAACTTTTTGTCTTTTTAACGATGTATTATTTTAGTCGTGTTTCACATGCTTGCTCTTTGAGTTTCATCTGTGAAAGGTACTCTTTACATGCTTACATACTTATAACTTCTGCCAATTGCATGTAGTTATCTTTTGTATTAGAAGAATAAATGCCAGAGAAGGATCTTTGACCATTTATCTTTGCACAATCTCTCCAGATCTTTCAAAGTCCTGGGACTAGATCTGGAGACTTTCTATAAGATTTAGGTCTGAGGAGAGACATTCTTTGTTTTGGTGTACTATTTTTGGTTTGATTTGATGTTTCGGATCTTTATCTTGTTTTAAAAAAAAATCATGTTGATATCTTCTTTTCCGTTTAATGGCAGAGTTCTACCAGCTTTTATCCAAAGCCTACTGGTAAAATAAATTGTGATGTTGAATATTTTATCAACCCCTCTGGGCCCTTTGAGAGGAGAAACAGGCCCACAGCATCATAGATCCCCACCGTGGTTACCAGTGGGCATGATGTGCTTTCCAAAACATTAATATTTTGTTTTACACCAAACAAACTAAGTATTTATTGTTGAAAAGCTCAATCTTTCTCATCTATACCAAGCACACCGTTCAGTGTACTTTGAGCCGATTACGCTCAACTTGTTTACTTCTGTGATGGTAGGAGAGAAAAGCATTTACTTGCCATGCCTCCTGAACAGTGTGGTGGCAAGCAGTGTCTGACTGTGGTTAGTGACCCCTGAGATGCCATCTTAGCTGCTGTTCTCTTACTGCAAGCTTGGTAGATTTTTTTCACCTCCATTATCATCCTGCCAGCTGTGCCTGGTGGAAAGATAAAAATGAATTGTCATTCAGCCTTGTGGCCAGTGGCTAAAATGAATGGGCTTTTGTGTCACATCATTTTGTAGCATAGGCAAATACAATGTGTAGAACTAACAAGAGGTTCCTAAGCACTCTGGTCAACTTAAAAATGAATCTATGTATTAAAAATAGCTCCAGGATTTTATTCAGGGGCTTTTAACTGATTTTTCGTGTACCACATGCCTGAAATGTCCTAAAGTACTTTCCCGTTGGATTTGCATGGAGAAAAAAGCATACGAGCTGTTCCGATCTGTTGTGAAAATTTAACTGGAGTGCCTCATTTTCTCCTTGCATTAATAATACAACAAGTAGGGATGCATCGATACTGATACTGGTATTGGGGCTGATACTATTCTAATGTGCTTGTATCGGTATCACTGAGTTAATATTTATCATAAACCCATACTTAAAATGTAGAAACTGCAATAAATTCTGAGAAATGTTTTTCCACTTGAAATTTTAAATTTGAGGTCATTTTTATTAATATTTTTTAACGAATTCACCATCATTTGTTGCAACAAGCAGAGAAGAAAATAAAACCCGTCTTCCAATTGATTGCATTTCTTGTGTGACAATAGTATTGGCATTGGTACTCTGTATCGACAAGTACTCAGATCCAAGTATAGGTATTGTATCGGTTTGAAAGAAGTGGTACTGTTGCATCCCTAATCACAAGCATCCATTGACATTTGAAATTTTAATGTTGCCTGATCTGACTGTTGTTTTTTTGGAAAACCCTATATGCAATCTCTTTGCACTCAGTAATGAGCTTCCTGCATTCGCCAAAAAGCGGTTGACTTTTTTTTCAAATCCACGGATGAACGTTGAAGAGTGATGGATGTGATTCTCTTTTTTTTAAGAGAAACACAGGCAGAGGTGATCAAACGGGAACCATATTTGCTGCCTTAAAGGAGATGCAGCATGCTGTACACTGAAGCTTCACAGATGCAACAAGATCCTGTGTGAGTCTGTCAGTCTGTTGGCCTGTGGTATGTTTATTTGGTGAGGAGTCTTTGATGTTGTACTGCAAGATCTGTTCGCCTGATGGCACAGATGACATTATGTTTGAATGCATCAATGCCCCTGCTGGAAACCATACAACATCACTGCCAAATGTTTGCTTTGTCCTACATGTCCTTCATTCAGCCTATGTTCGGAAGCAATGGACTCAGTCCAATCAGGATAAGGTTCAAACATTAGCTTTAAATTGACACTGCTATGCTTTCTATTGCTATTGGAGGTGGGATTGCACATTGTATTCCTAAAAGTAGTTACGGAGGTGTCTTAGATGTTTCTGAAATAGAAGAGGAAAAGCTATTACAGCTTAAAGTGCATAAATTGCAGCAAGTAAATGTGACCACAGAAAAGGATGTGGTGGACCAAGAATAGGGTCAGCCTCACCTGGGGAAGAAAAATAGACATTTAAATTGGTTTACGCCCAACTTATAATGCTCATTTGTTTACACTGGATTCAGATGGGTAAAACATCGATTAAGACCTGGCTTTACCCTACAGATGCTGAAAGCAGCAGTGACATGCCATTTAGAGAGTAAGAGCTAACGGGAGCGTTGGGGAAATGTGACACAAGGCAGTGGAGAATGTGAAGGTGTAAGAAACCATTGGATTGATCATGAAGGTGCTGATATTCCTCTAACAAGCTTCAAAGGCTGGGTCTCGGAAGATTTCCCTTTGAAAACATTGACCAACTGTGGGGAACCAGCAGATACACAGAAGAAAACAACACTGACAGCATTTTTAAACAGTTTCTCTTGTGAGATTCATGGCGTACTTTGGCTTTTTTATGTTGAAGTCAACACATCTTCACTCTGTATGGAGCCAGCTTTACTGCTGAAGTCCTCGCAGCAGTAGCATATCTTTAAATGAGCTGGTTATAAAAATTGTATCTGATCTCTGACTTTGAGAAGCATCTCTTTTTTCACTCAATTACACCAAGTTTAGTTGAGTTTTCTTATTTTCTGTTTGTTTTGCTCACATAAACAAAGTATTTGGTGAAAACTTAACTATCTCTGAGAGAAACACTAAAATAAAATAAAAAATGTATTGGGTGTAATATTTCAAGCAGAGCACCGCTAATAATCCTACTGTTGGATTTATTTCCAGCTCAAGCTTCACGTTCAGCACCAACATTCATCATTATTGCAGAAATCTCAATGTCCTTTATCCAGCGAAGCAGATTGTAAAAGGCTTAGATGGTAGATTAAAGGATAGACTCATGCAAGGGACTGGACTTTCCTCTGATTGCAGAGCTCATGATTGATCATAACCACAACCTTTGCAGCAGATGCCAACCCTATAACCCACTGGTTCTTAAACCTTTAGGCCAAGCTGTGTTTTGGATCGAAAAGTATTCCCAGATTCTCCCGAAATCACATGACTGAATAAAATGAGTTTTATTTATAGAAAAAAAAACATAGAATGAAAGGTCTAAACTGCATTTTAGATTTCCTATATTTGTTTTACTTTCTCTTTTTTTGTCCTTTTGTCCTTCAGACTGCTCTTTTTTCAGTAAAAAACACTAAAACTGACTGGCATTTATTAAAAAATAGAAAACAGTTTGATTCATGCAAAAAAGGCTTTAAGGACCTTGCAAAAGTATGAAAACCACATAGCTGTTTTATATTTCACATTACAGCTACAAACCTTATCAAAGATATTCCTTTTTGATAGACAGTCTGAAAGTAAAGCATCATTTTGAAGTGGAAGTAAAAGGTGGTATGCTTCAGAATTTCTGTAGGTAGAAATCTGAACACTGTGACATGCACATGTATTCAACCCACTGATTCATAGGGTTCTAACTGTAACAGCATCAATGTTTTGGGGGGTTTCTCTAACAGCTTTGCACATTACTCTTTCAAAACTAGCTCCATCTCAGTCAGAGTGGATAGATGATTTAGTTGTGGACTTTGACTGGACCATTCTAACACATAAATATTGTATGCTTGAATCTGAACAATTTCATTTTAGCTCTGGCTGAAGGTTTAGGGTAGCTGTCATACTTGTGTAGGTGAACCTTTGCCCAATCTTAAATTATTTTGCAGCCTATAGTGGGACAGGTTTTTTATGTAGTAGCTCCTTGTCATGTTTAAAATGACTTCTTTCGAAAATAATACATTTTCTACAGTTTCCATTCCAAAAAACAAAAATAACATATTGGTTGAGTATAAATAATTTTAAACCTAAGTCTATCAGAAATATCAGCTGTACAGTATACATTTTTGATGTTTAAAAAAATCTTATAAAAGCAAAGTACAGGTCTTTGGCAGTGATATCTACTGTCTTCATTAGTCCTGATTACATTTTATTGCACTGTTAAGACTTAGAGCGTCATTTTTTACTGCTGTTGTTTTAAAACAACATTGTATTTTCAAAAATTTCAAGATGCTTCCAAGGAATCATTGTAACATTTCATTACATTTGCTAGGTTTTATGATTTCAGCTGTCAGACTCGGCACACACATGTTCCAGTGTCTTATATTCTCTGATTCTTTGAAGTCCAACAACAAACTGTTATATCATATTTCTTTGATCTTATTTTAACTCTATTGTCATCTCTCAGTTGCTTCACAGAATTTAAAAACACTATCAATTATCATAACAGGTCAGAAAATGGATAGAAGTTCATTGCGACTATTTAGCTAATAAGCCCTTCTGCTGCCACCTGAATATACTGTATACTATCAGGCAACTGATACAGTTTTGCAAACAGGTTTGCCTTGTGATGTATCACGTGTCACATGGTATAAAGTGACCACATTTTGATTTCCAGAGAAGAGGACACTTGGCCCTGTCCTTAAACACTTTCATGAAACTTTCAGGACTTTTGATTTTAAGAAGGGATGCAACAATACCACTTTTTTAAAACTGATAAGATACCGATACTTGCATTTGAGTACTTGCCAATACTAAGTACCAATACTGATACTTCTACCAAACAAAAAAAGCAATGAATTGGAAGACAGTTTTTTTCCCTTTCTTTTCTGCTTGTTACAACAAATTATGGTAAATTAGTTCAAAATAAAATATTAATAAAAATGAACACAAAACAAAAATTTCAAGTGAAAACTAAACCTTTTCAGTGAAATTATTCAAGAGTTTCCACATTTTAATTATCGTTTCATGGTATCTGTTAACTTTAACCAATACCAATACAGTGCGTAAAAATGTTAACAGCCCCAATACCCGGTATTGGTATTTGTGCATTCCTAATTTTCACAGATTTAAAGTACGCATTCGCCATGTGGTTACAATGTACAGTTAAAACAACAGACTTCCGATAGGCTTTGACAAGTACAAAAATGGCTATAAAATCTTTGAAAATAAATTAATAACAGAAACAATTACACTTCAGAATTATAAAATGTACCAGTCACACTAAAAGTTCACTTTTTAAGTCATACACAACAGAAATTAAACAAACCTTTGAAATAAAATTCCGTGAAAACATGTAATATTTTCTTTTCAACATAATAAAAATAAGAAGCAGCAGTCTCAAAAAGGACGTGCATGGTCCAGTCTATGGTTTTCATCTTCATCCTCCTCAGTCATTTTGTAAATTAACTTTCACTTTGCATAGGATTATAGTTTTTGTTTCTATGTGACCTAATGGATCTTTACCACTTTTGTCACTCACGGAAACACATATGCCAGCTCTATTCATCTGTAAAGCTACACTTGCGCTTTGATATCTTGGGCAACATGGTGAAGCGCATCACATCCCACTGTCTGTCCTGTCTATGAGCGGATCAGAACAATCTACAAGGCAGATGTTTGGGGAAGAGGATGTAAGATGAGAGAAAGGTTGTCTTATTACATGCATCGCACCAGTCAGCTGAGGTATGCTTATTGGTCCTTTCAGAAACTGATAAATTCATTAATCTATCAAATACCCCCAGATGTATTTGTCTTCTAATAAAAAAAGGATTTTCCACTTTGAGGACACAGGTTTGCAACACAGTTGTTCTACCTTTATGCAGTTAGTGTTAGAGTTTAGTTACATGAACAAAAGTTTGGTTGTGTATGTTCCTTGAGCAATGTTTGATTTTGAAAGGGTGATAACCAGGGGTTTTTAAACTTCATGTTCAAATTTCTAAGTCTGATATCTGAATAAAGTCAAAGGTCTCTGACATGAAAAAACCCTAATTAAATTCCCTTAGGACCTACAACAAAAGGATATATTTTTTATACACATTGCTTGTGACCCTGAACTGCTCTAGTTGGCAATAAACATTAAAGTTAAAAATCACTCTCAATCTTATCCCTAAATTTAATAACATATTTGAAATCCAACTTCATTTAAATGTTTCATGCAGTAACTCAACCAATAATGTGCTTTGCTGTATATTGAAAATAAATAAATCACATCCTAATGAGGCTGCAATAACAGATAATTGTATGAAAAATAGCGGTGCCTACTTTAATTGAGATGTCTGTAACCCAAGGTCCTATGAATGTTTTTTTTTATATATTTTACTGACACCAGTCACGGGAATGGAATGGAGTACTCTTTTGGCGCCCTTGTTAATCTCTGGTGTAGCTCACAGCAGACGCAAAGCGCCCCGGTTCTTCAAGGCCCGCTTGCGCTATGAATCAATAATTTTGGCATCTGGTCAAATATTTTTGAGCGAGCGATCAGCATCGATTCTGGCAGGAAGTCTCATCAAGATACACGAGACAATCCGGTCAATTATGAAAAATAGAATCAACTTTTCAGAATAAAATACTGCGATTGACAAATGCAATCACCTATGTGTATCTAAACAGACGACGGAGAGGAAAATAATCAAAAATAAACAGCTCTCCTCCTGTCTACTCATACAGGGTGACAGGAAAAGAATCTAAATTTAATAAATGTGTAGAGTAGATATACAGATATGTGTATTTCAACTGCTACTCTCTACTACCGCATACAATTACTCTGGTTGTATGTGTGTCTCGACAATGGATAAAGTAAAGAAGTGTACTTACTTCGTGGTAACAGAATCATGGCATAATTATTTTACGAGGTTTTTTACTGACCCATGATGAAAAAACTAGCTCTGAATAAACAACAGCTGAACAGAAGCGCTTGTTGACCGCCGCAGAGTAATACACGTCTGGTGTAAACAAGGGACAGCAGATAGAGCGCGATTTTCCGGCCCGTAGTGAACCTTGCGTAATGGTATGATACATTTCAACAGTTTAGTAGAGAAAAGATTACAAAATGAATGGTTAATAATTGTATAATTTGTAAAGCTCTAATAAATCTGGTAGTTATCTAAAAGAATTCTTTTTGAATAATATCCGAAAAAAGCATGGATAAAGGTGTTGTTTTCATTTAAAAAAAACTTTTCTGATTTGAACTTAAAGGTGGTGGTGGTGGTGGGGGGTTGTAAAATCCAAGTTTTTTAAGCGTTTAATCACATTCTTATGTCATTCCCTCCGTAAAAACAAGCCTAAAATGTTTCTTGGGGTAATTGGATGTATGTTTGAGTAATCTTTTAAAACTCTTCCGGACGCCATTTTGAGCGCTGAATGCCAGAGTCCTCCTAGGTACGCCCTCACCTCCCAGCAAAACCCCTACATTTTGATTACCGCCCATGTCTCTCTATAGCCCTTCCTCCTACGCTCCCCAAGCACAAAAGCAGAACGTCATCAACAGCTTTCAAATATCACCTGTGTGTAATAACAGTAACAGCACCAAAATCAGAAATATTCTCCATAAAAATCCAAGTATTCAAAGTCTCGGGAGTTTTTATTTTGATTTGCTTTAAGTAGCACCATAAAAAACTGAGTGTTTTGTAAACTATAAACTGCCACCAGCCAGCGGTGCCAGGCCGCGCTGCTTCTGAAAGCGGGGTAGAGAGTTTGCGAGATGCCGCCGACCACTGCCGCTAAGAGCGGTGGAGAGAAAGCAGTGGCCAATTTGTAATGCTTCGAGCCCATGCGACTGGAAAATGTTGTGATGACGTTGAAGACAGCGTCTCGAAGGGGGGATGTCCTAGGCTCTTAAAGAGACATGCAGCAAATTTCAAGGCATTAAGTTTGGACATGTTGTGAGTACAATTTTTCAAATAGGTAGTATATACCATTTATTGAACTTACAGATCGATTTACAGTAATATTATAAATGTACTGTACCACAGATTTGCTCTGTCTCTCCTTTGAAATCTACACCATGATCTGCAATAACATATTCTTCTTTGCTCTTATATGGTGTTCCTTCCTCTTCAGTGGTGCGGCTCCAACTGGTACAAAACGCCGCCGCTAGGTTTCTGATGGGCACAGACCGGCGGCAGCACATCACCCCTGTCTTGGCTAATTTACACTGGCTTCTATTGAGATTTCGCATTAAGTTTAAAATTCTCCTGCTATTCTATAAATCAATGCACGAAATGGCCCCCTCTTATTTGGCACAACTTTTAAGCCCTTACGTTCCGTCGCGAACCTTAAGGTCTTCTGAACAGCACCTTCTGCTTGTTTCTCCTGCCCGCCATAAGCAACATTTTTTTATTACCAAGCCTTCTCGGCTGAGTCGGTTTAACCCCTGTGAGATCTTGTTTGTTTGTTTTTACCATTTTTACTTGTTTTAGCTATTTTATGCTGCTGTATATTCTTTGGTATTTTATTGTCTTCTACAGCACTTTGGTTGGCGTTGTCGCTGTTTAAATGTGCTTTGTAAATAAAGGATGATGATGATGATTGTGTTCTACCTTACACACCATTAATCAAGTTAATTATTGTTCTTTGCTTTTTTTAACATAAACCTTTTAATCTCTGGGATTTCTGGACTGTCTTCTCTGACTTGATACAAGGTCTTTTACAAAGCTGCTAGAATGTTCTAACAACACTTCACCTAAAAACCACGTAGTATATTCATTCTGCGGCTTTTTGCACAGGGAGATCTTTGCTGAGGTGGTAGTTAGCTTACTTCCTCCTTGTTTTACAAGACTTGTTTATAATTCAGCTCATGACATGTTTGTTGAAGCGTTTTTGGTTGAAGGTTTTATGGATAACACTTTTTCTCGAATGTTTTGAATCCCTTTTATTGATATACAGTTTATAGCAGTGAGCTAAACTGTTCAGGTCTAGCCGATAGGGCTGGCAGTTGAATCTCAGAAAACGTACCCTGAAAAAGGCATGTAAAAGGTCTGGATTGACTTGTGGTTTGATATGCATCCGTATCCGACACTTTGAGAGCCCCTATATATACATACATATTTAAAGATTTTGTTAAATTTGATCATACTTTTTGTCTTGCTTTTTTTATCACAATAATGATTAATAACATCATTCATACGGATTCATTTTTACATTTGCACATCCCTGTTTTTAATTTATTTGAACAAAACATAGTTCTTCTAGTTAAGAAGAAACTTAAAGTTTTCAAAGGATTAAGAAATGCACTTTGTGGTGTAAAACAGAGAAACAGCTATGTTTTTTTTTACATAACAGCTGATGTAGGAACAAAGTAAGATGAATGTGTTTACTGACTGCGGTATGCTCGCTTGAGTAAGTGTTATTGTTCACTCAGGAAACGCACAGTCTATATGTTTCTGTCATGTCTTCCTATTAGCCCGCCAATATGCATGGCAGGTTGGGAGATCACTACTGGTGAGAGCCGAATACATGAACTTGGACAAGTTTGTTTCCTTTCGACTCTCTTCCAAATAGGCTCCACCTTTGTTGGTGCCTGTTTCCGCATTTAATAAACAATCAATAACAGGAATTAGTGTATAAATTGCACATTGAATGTGAATGCGGACCAAAGCAGGCCTCATAGTCACTGAGGCTAATTGGTATCCAAATATAGAATGATAAACCGGCTTTTTTCTGACTTTGCTGGTCGTCATGGTTATACCTCCTTAGGGACGAGTCTTAAAGCCAACACAAGTCAGACTCATAGCGATGGCAATTCTTCTTGTTGTTTTTTTTTCTTTCCACCTTCTTGATGTGTTTAAGTTTGCATGTGTGTCTCTGCCCTGTCAGTACGGCACATCATCATTCGTAACAGGCGGTCCCTGTGGAGGGCAAACTGACAGGTAGGTAATGATCAAAGAGGCTTTTTCCTGTGTTTCATGTGAGCGAGAGAGAGAAAGAGAGAGAGAGCTGCCAGTTCCTCAGACTTTAATAGGCACAGGTTTTAGAAAACTGATCTTATATCTAGCATGCACATATGACCACAAGCTTCAGTCATTCTGAGACATTTTGCATTAACATCTACTAACACATTTCTCAAACGCACTGCAGCTTTCCTTCTCCACTGCCAGGCTCCCCCCCATTTAACAAACAGATGAACTCTTACCGCCTCCTCGTTGACTCTCAGTCATCTCATACTGTAATCTGAGCTATATCACACATCCATGAAATATTAACCTTGAGGGGAAACACAAGCAAAGCCACCAAGCCTGTCTCCAATGTGAACCGCCATCACCTTCTCACCCCAAGTAAGCAGCACTATCTCATGGAGTCAGGTGCCAGGCCACTCAAACATATCTTACCCTCCATCTTGTGTCCACAGTTGCCGGTGGCTGCGTGGACAGATTCACGCTCTGCTTCGTTCAGCTTGCCAGTTTCTGTTTAACCAGTTGAAGGGATTCAGATTGTATTTGAAGGGGGGCAAAAAATCTCATCTCAGGGTGGTCGTTCCTGAATCATGAAGTGCATCCTCAAGGATAGATGTAAAAAAAAAAAACCTCACTTTATCTAGGAGATTAAAGCTTCAGGGTCACAGTAATCTGTTTTAATGAAACTGTCATGTAATCTGAGTGTCTACACACTGTGTGTGTTTGTGTGTGTGCAGGTGCGCAGCGCCCTTTCAGGCAGTCTGTTGTGAATATAGAGGTATATCTCAAACAATTTGAATATCATCAAAAAGGAAATTTAATTTAGTAATCCAGCCCCGAAACTGAAAACACCTGAATTGGTTGATCAAAAACAGAGTGACACAGTTGAAACTACATAAAAAATACAGATAACCTGTGATGTTGGTTTAAATTAAGTTTTTTCTTATTTCAAGTCAGTTTTGATTGCTTAAAATGATTTATATTTGCTAAATGTGATAATTAATATCCCCCTACATTTTTTTCTAGTATCTTCAAATTCAGAAGTATAACTACAAAAAGATTATGATCCTTTTAATCATTTATGATAAAAGATTAAGTTACAACTTTGAGTTAAATTGAAATAGACCTGAGGATCTATTTTAAGGCTCCACCTTAGACACACTGCTGACATCATGCAAAAATCCACAGAAAAAAGGCAACATATTAGGAAGACAGCGGTTGACCTCCAGAAGTCTGGTTTATTACAGGGCACAAATCCCACATGCTTAAAAGGTCCCACATTCATCTATTCAAACAATATATTGCAAATACAAACAGCAAGGGAATGTCCTATCCTCTTTTTCAGAAAGGGATCTGGTTCTGTTTTCGAGTGATTAGCGTCATTAGCCATAGTAAAACAAGTCCATTGCTAACATGGACTGAAAGGCAATTCAGTGAGAAAAAATCTATTACTCTCAAAGCAACATGAAGTCAGAGTTGTTATAATGTCAGGAGTTTGTCTTCGAGTTTGACTGTAGTAGGGCTGCCACGATTCGTCACGACAATGTTGACGAGTAAATCTATAGACAAAAGTTTTAGTAATTGACGTTATAGTTTAATTTTTTTCTAAAGGTTTCTTTTTCTCTTAAAGCGGGGTCGCTGTGCCTTCCTCTGCTCTGTCTGCCTTTCCCCACACACACATGCAGTTGTGTGGACCTGGACTCAGGGAACCCAGAGTCCAGGTCAAGGAACAGGGACTGCCACCCACCCACTACCCTATAGAGATAGTTTCCCGTCCACTACCCAAAACGAATGAATTAAAAGTTAATGCTACTAGAGCAAAGTATAAAAATCTCATAAAGATAAATAAAATTCGGACTGAACATAAAAACAAATCAATTAAATGTGGTTTACTAAACATAAGATCTCTCCCCTCAAAAACACTCTTAGTAAATGACTTAATTTGTGAAAATAATATTGATTTGTTTTGTCTTGCAGAGACATGGTTGCAGGAAGAGGACCATGTCACAATAAATGAGTCAACTCCCCCTAGCTACTTAAACTTTAGTGTCCCTCGAAGTACTGGTCGAGGAGGTGGAGTAGCAACTATCTTTCACTCCGATTTACTAATTAATCTCCAAAAAAATAATAGTTACAGTTCCTTTGAGCATCTAGTTTTTAGCCTTCCTCATTCACATAACAAAGCAGTAAAGCCACTTTTGTTTGTGGTCTTATATCGTCCACCAGGACCTTATTCTCAATTTTTAGATCAGATTTCAGATTTTCTATCTGACTTAGTTTTAAACACTGATAAAGTCATTATAGTCGGAGACTTCAATATTCATGTTGATAATGAAAGTGATAGTCTAAATACAGCTTTTAACACTATCCTAGACTCAATAGGCTTTACTCAAAATGTGCAGGGACCAACACATTCTTGTCACCACACTTTAGATCTTGTGCTGACTTATGGCATTGACTGTGAAGAAATAACAGTCTTTCCACATAACCCTATCCTGTCTGATCATTTCCTTATCACTTTTAAACTTACTCTAATGGATCATATCAAACCTGAAAGAAAACTTCATTATACCAGAACGTTATCAGACAACGCTGTAGCAAATTTTAAAGAAGCTCTTCCAACTTTAATTTCCTCAGTTTATAAATGCAGAACAGAAAACAGTGATTTAACTCGTGACCCCTCACAACTTGACATTTTAGTTCATAGCGTTAATTCCTCCCTGCGTCGGGCAATAGACAAAGTTGCCCCCTTGAAAAGGAAGGTGGCTAGCCATAGAAGATTAGCTCCCTGGTTTAATTTAGAGCTACGTACCCTAAAGCAGAATGTTAGAAAACTAGAGAGAAAATGGCGCTCCACGCATTTACATGATTCCTTTTTAATATGGAAAAATAGTTTATTGCTATATAAAAAGAGCCTTCACACAGCTAGAACAGCATATTATTCATCTTTAATCGAGGAGAATAAAAATAATCCTAGGTTTCTTTTTAATACAGTTGCCAAACTCACACAGGATCATAGCTCTATCGAGCCAACCATTCCCCAAGCTCTAAGCAGTGACGACTTCATGCAATTCTTTATAAATAAAATAGACTCCATAAAGAATAAGATAATTGGGAACCTTCCCAATATGCTTGCTTCCTCCTTAGTTAATGAGGCAGCCTCAAAAATGGTGGAACCTAATATATGCTTAAACTGCTTTAATGCAGCCGAACTTTGTGATGTACTAAAATTATTAGCTTCATCTAAACCTTCAACTTGCGTTTTAGACCCAATCCCAACTAAACTCTTAAAAGAAGTTTTCCCTCTGATCGCTGCTCCAATTTTAAATATAATGAATCTATCCTTAGTCAATGGATATGTACCACAGGAGTTTAAGATTGCTGTAATTAAACCTCTACTTAAGAAACCCTCTCTTGATCAAAACGACTTAATTAACTATAGACCGATATCTAATCTTCCCTTCTTATCTAAAATTCTTGAGAAAATAGTTGCACACCAGATATGTGAGCATTTAAACAATAATGAGCTGTTTGAGAAGTTTCAGTCAGGCTTTAGAGCTCATCACAGCACTGAAACAGCTCTGGTGAAGGTTACTAATGATATTCTCATAGCCTCAGACAATGGACTGGTGACCATTCTGGTCCTGTTAGATCTCAGTGCTGCCTTTGACACTGTTGATCACAATATTCTCATAGAAAGGCTTCAACGTGTCGGTATAATAGGAACAGCCCTAGGCTGGTTTAAATCTTATTTGTCTAACAGATTTCAGTTTGTTCAAGTAAATGATAAACCCTCCTCAACCTCAAAAGTTACTTGCGGAGTACCACAGGGTTCAGTCCTTGGGCCGATTC
This sequence comes from Apricaphanius iberus, assembly GCA_028564705.1. Taxonomy (NCBI): domain Eukaryota; kingdom Metazoa; phylum Chordata; class Actinopteri; order Cyprinodontiformes; family Aphaniidae; genus Apricaphanius; species Apricaphanius iberus. Next base: position 1,000,090 of record JAPXFQ010001299.1, read on the forward strand.
TTTTTACTATATATATGCTTCCTATTGGTAAAATAATTAGGCAGCATGGGATAAATTTCCATAGTTACGCAGATGATACACAGCTATATCTATCCATAAATCCTGATGAATCCAATCAGTTTGGTAGACTACAAGCATGTCTGGAAGACATAAAAACTTGGATGACTCTAAAATTCTTGCTTCTAAATTCTGATAAAACAGAAGTTGTCGTCTTTGGACCAGAAGCTCTGAAAAAGAAACTACTTAGTCAGCCCCTTCACCTAGACAGCATTAAATTAGCCTCCAGTAATAAAGCAAAAAACCTCGGTGTCATTTTTGACCAAGATATGTCATTTAGATCTCACATTAAAGAAGTCTGTAGGATTTCCTTTTTTCACCTTAGGAATATTACAAAAATTAGAACCATCCTGTCCAGGAGTGATGCTGAAAAACTAGTCCATGCCTTTGTTACTTCAAGGCTGGATTACTGTAACTGTCTATTATCAGGTAGTCCACAGAATACAATTAAAAGTCTTCAGTTAGTTCAAAATGCTGCTGCTAGGATTCTGATGAATATTAAAAGAAGAGATCACATTTCCCCTGTTTTAGCTTCTCTTCACTGGCTCCCAGTAAAATCTAGAATAGAATTCAAGATCCTCCTTCTGACATATAAAGCCCTTAATAATCTAGCTCCATCATACATAAGAGACCTGATTGTTCCATATGTTCCTAACAGAGACCTTCGCTCTCAGACTGCAGGTTTACTGGTAGTTCCTAGGATTTCTAAAAGTAGAATGGGTGGCAGATCTTTCAGCTATCAGGCTCCCCTCCTATGGAACCGGCTCCCAGGGTTGGTTCGTGAAGCAGACAATTTGTCTATCTTTAAAACTAGGCTAAAAACTTTCCTCTTTGACAAAGCTTACAGTTAGAGATATGTTTATAGGTAGTTAGAGTCAGGTTAGACAGGTAGATAGGAAGAGACAGGTTAATGTTAGTAGTCAGGCAGAGTGTCAAAAGTTAGGAAGAGATAGGAAGAGGTAGAGTAGCTAGGTAGAGATAGATTAATGTAAGCCAGGTAAAGTTCCGGAGCCGGTCGCGGCTTACCGCCGCGGAAGAAATGCGCCCCACGGGGGCCAGCCAGTGCCAGAGAGGGGTCCCTCAAGGGGATCCTCCCGCACAGTGCGGCCGCCCATTACCTGCCGGGTTGAATCCCCCGGGCGGACTGTGCGGACCCCACCCGTTTATCTCTTAAACGTTTCTCGCCCTCTTCAACTCTGTCCTCTCAGTTCTGTCAATTTTTCCTTAAGATATCTCAAGGAAATTTCAATCAAACGCAACTGGACTTGGTAATTTGTCTTGGAAGACGTTTCACCTCTTATCCAAGAGGCTTCATCAGTTCATGCTCGCCGCTGACCAGGCTGGGACTGGTCCAACTAACTGGTGTGGAGACTAAGCTATTTAACCTCTTGAACAAGAATCATTATGTCATTGGATCCTTTGTGCTCCATGTCTTAACGACGGTCGTTGGCGTGTCGCCTATTGGTGGAGGTTAGGTTTCGGCTTCATTAGTGCCCTATTGTGTTATAACGACAGTCATTGGAGTCACAGTTGTTTCTGTTATTAGAGACTAATTTGTTGAGTCTCCTGGGTAGGGATGAAAGTGCAGCATTGTAAATTGGATATAGGGGATGTCTCAGGCCTCCTCCTTTGTTTAGCGATGGTTTCTCTACTTTTACATATGATGACTACATTGTTTCGTTTGTTTTCTTTTTCTTTTTCAACCACTTTGTTGGCTTTCCTTCTGGAATTAGCTGCAGTTTTCACAAAAGTCCAGCTGGGGTAACCACAAGTTGTGAGGGTGTCTCTCACGTGCTTGCGTTCTTCCCCTTGGGCCTGTGAGCTGGTGGGTATGTTATCAGCTCTGTGTTGCAGGGTCCTGATAACACTAAGCTTGTGTTCCAGTGGGTGGTGTGAGTCAAAAAGTAGGTATTGGTCTGTGTGTGTGGGTTTTCTGTATACCCCAATGTGGAGCCTTCTGTCCTTTCTCCTCTGGACGACACAATCTAAAAAGGGCAAACTATTGTCCTTGACATCTTCTCTGGTGAATTTGATGTTTCTGGGATTTCTGAAAAACTCAGGAGGATTTTTAACAAACACAGTATCCCTGTGTATTTCAAACCCAGCAACACACTCAGACAGAGACTAGTACATCCCAAGGACAGAACACCACACACACACAAAAGCAACCTGGTGTATGCAATCCAATGCAATGAAGAATGCAAGGACCTCTACATTGGTGAAACCAAACAACCACTGTACAAACGCATGGCCCAACACAGGAGAGCTAACTCCTCAGGCATGGACTCTGCTGTTCATTTACATCTCAAGGAGAAAGCTCACTCCTTTGAGGACAGCAATGTCCAGATATTAGACAGAGAGGACAGATGGTTTGAAAGAGGAGTAAAAGAAGCCATCTATGTAAAAGTAGAGAAACCATCGCTAAACAGAGGAGGAGGCCTGAGACATCACCTATCTCCAATTTACAATGCTGCACTTTCATCCCTCCCTAGAAGACTCAAACAAATTAGCCTCTAATAACAGAAACAACTGTGACTCCAACGACTGTCGTTATAACACAATAGGGCACTAATGAAGCCGAAACCTAACCTCCACCAATAGGCGGCACGCCAACGACCGTCGTTAAGACATGGAGCACAAAGGATCCAATGACATAATGATTCTTGTTCAAGAGGTTAAATAGCTGAGTCTCCACACCAGTTAGTTGGACCAGTCCCAGCCTGGTCAGCGGCGAGCATGAACTGATGAAGCCTCTTGGATAAGAAGTGAAACGTCTTCCAAGACAAATTACCAAGTCCAGTTGCGTTTGATTGAAATTTCCTTGAGATAACCATGACCTGGATGAATGAGAATATTCACAGGCTTCCTTAAGATAGTTGTCGACTATCGGTCTCGTGCCGGTATTTAGCCTTAGATGGAGTTTACCACCCACTTTGGGCTGCATTCTCAAACAACCCGACTCCGAGAAGACCCCGGCATGACGGGGGCCGTTACCGGCCCTACACCGTCCACGGGCTGAGCCTCGATCAGGAGGACTCAGACAGAGTGTTGGTAGCCAGGTCTCCTAGTAGCTAGGAGACAGGTTAATGTTAGTAGCTATGCTGCTTTAGGCTAGGCTGTTGGAGGACATTATTAGGGTCTGTTCCTACTTTCTCTCCTACTTCTCCCCAACTGCATGATGTGCTGTCAATTCAAGCACTAACCTGTTTTCTATTATAGTAGGTGCTCCGGATTAGCCCTGCTTGACGACCCTGAGTAAGATGGCATTGCATTGACAGAAAATTCTCCACGTCCTGCAACAAACTTCTGCATCAGTTCTGTTGCTCTTTCTGTGTCTCTGTTATGTATTCTCCAAGCCACAGACGGTCGTGGCAGATAACCACTTGTGCTGAGCCTGGTTCTGCCGGAGGTTTCTTCCTGTTAAAAGGGAGTTTTTCCTTCCCACTGTCGCTTCATGCTTGCTCAGTATGAGGGACTGCTGAGAATTCCAAGACGCAATCTTCTGTGGTTCTGTAATTTCTACACTAAACATTGTATTGTAATAACTCTTTTTGTAAAGTGCCTTGAGATGACATCTATTGTGAAATGGCGCTATATAAATAAACTGAATTGAATTGAATTAAAGCTGAAGATAAAATAATACCAAAGAAGCTTCTAAAACCAACTTCCTTCTAAGCCAAAGAGTAGAAAATATGACAAAGCATACATTTTGCTACACCAAACATCTGCAAATGGTCAACTGAACTAATAAAGTTTTGCACATAGTGGCTCATTGTGAAAAACCACACACAAAGTTATAGTTTAAAAATTTTCATTAGTTTTAGTTTTTATCTAGTTTTGGCGCTATATAAATAAACTGAATTGAAATTGAATTGAATTGTCAATGGGGGTCAACTGCGGCTTCAAATGAAAAGCCCAAACAGCATTATCAGCAGTGAGCCCTAAAATTCATAATAAAGTAGAAGCTTCTTTCCATGGCAGTACAACAGTGTTGTTTGAGCATCTTAAAGGGAAGCCCGCTGTGGCTTACAACGAAGATTGACAGTCTCCTCTGTCAGCTAGTTAGCTGCTAACATTAGCATCAACAGTAGAGCAATTTTCTCTTTTCCCACGACATGTTCGCTTTTTATCTTCTCTCCTAGGTATCCAGGGGTATTCATAGATTGATGAAAATGTTCAGATCCTCTCATATGATGTCCTCTGTGGCCTGAGCTGCTGTTTAGAGGCTGGTTCTGATAATTTCATAGACAGAAATTTACTCTGGCTTAAGATGTTAAATGGCTGTAGGCAGGAAGGATCTTTCTGTAAGGATCATCCAGTAGTTCTGATGAAGCTCCTGACTGAAGAGGCTATTGTATTATTTGATGGCTGCAAGATTAAAAGTATTGATGGTAATTCCACTATGCTAGCACACGACATATGTCTGCTGTAACACTAATGTTTTATTTTCTTATCTAATTCATGCATGTTAAATGAGCTATCATCTTAAAATTCAGTATTTTAGATACTACATAAAAGTTTGAAGTGACACGCTAATATTAGAGGAACTGCTTTATCCTGCAGTAACATAAATTTGACTCATGATCTGATTAATCGACTAGTCGATTATCGAAATAATCGTTTGTGGGAGCCCTATACTGTCTTTAGTTCTTTTCCTTATTTAGTTTAAATGATTTAGTGTATTTCTTCATGTTAAAGGGGAGTTTTTCCTGTCCTCTGTCGCTACTTGCTTGCTCAGGATCAGGGATTGCTGAGAGGATTGCTGTGGTTGCATGTACAGGGCCCAACCTCATGTCAATTAATTGATATAATCTGCTGGGATCCCTTAGGTAGAAAACTTTAATAACTGATTGGAATGTTTACATAATTGTATTGAAATGCCTTTTCTTCTAAAGTGCCTCAAAATTGACTGCAACACCTTTGTTTCTGCTCCCATTTTTCATGAGATGGACTGAAAGATTTTAAATTCATTCCAGATACACAATATTACCATTTCTCTCAAACATTGTTCACAAATCAGTATAAATGTGTGATAGTGAGGACTTCTGCTTTGCTGAGATAATCCATCCCACCTTACAAGTGTGCCACATCAATATGCTGATCTGACATCATGATTAGTGCACAGGTGTACCTTATACTACACACAATAAAAGGCCACCCTGGAATGTGCAGTTTTTTGCTTTATTGGGGGTCTGGGGACTCAGAACCGGTCAGTATCTGGTGTGACCACCATTTGCCTCATGCAGTGAGGCAAATGGTGGTCTATTCTTCGCATAGAGTTTATCAGATTGTCAATTGTGGCCCGTGGAATGTTGGTCCACTCCTCTTCAATGGCTGTGCGAAGTTGTTGGATATTAGTGGGAACCTGTGAGGTGGGATGGATTATCTCAGCAAAGCAGAAGTGCTCACTATGACACATTTAGACTAGTTTGTGAACAATGTTTTAGAGAAATGGTTATATTGTGTGTCTGGAATGAATTTTAGATCTTAAGTCTATCTAATGAAAAATGGGAGCAGAAACAAAGGTGTTGCGTTTATATTTTTGTTGAGTGTGAAAAAACTGAATTGAATTTTATTTTTTTATTTTTTTTGGCACTATCTTGTTATCGTATTTTTTCCCTTCCTGCTCTTATATGTTTTGTCCTTTTTGTTTTCCATGTTTTTGTGTTTACATTGTATTTCTGTTTCCTTAGTTCAGCAGTCTTTGTTAGTTTATTTCTCATTATACAGTTTCCTCATTTATTTCTCTTTTCGGTATTTATTCACTTTAGTTCTGTTCTCTCGTCCAATAGCTTTTAGTGTCACCCTAGTCCCTTCTTAGATATCTGTAGTTAGTCCTAACTTAAATATTATTACATCCTATTATTATTCTTCTCCGTTTAGTGTTGTTTGTTCCATTTCTTGTTTTCATCTGTCTCCCTGCCGCACTGCTCCCTGGCCCAGTTGCTCATTGATTCCATATATGCTTTTCCTCTCACCTGCAACCACTTTCTCCTAATTAGTCCCAGTCTCTCTGTTTTCCACTTTCACTCCTCAGTTCATTTGAGACCTCTGACTTGGCTAGTTTGTTACCGGTTCCTTAAACCTGCTGCATATGAGCCCAATATGCTTACAGACGTTCAATGCTAATTGCTCAGCAGATAGCTTGCTATGTGCATCTAATTTTTGGTGAGTTTTCTGCCTTATGAGCCTTGCGAGGTGAAAAAACTTGCTGTGTGCGCTTTATGTGAGCTGTTTGCTGAGCCTAAATTTTCAAGTGACCGTTCAAAACGCGATCTCCGATCACATGATTCCAAGATGACAGCGCACTGTCCTTACCTTAGAAAAATAAATGAAACAGAGACCGAGATGGATATGGAGGAAATGCTGCTACTCATTTTGTTGATGAAGTGTCGTCACATCGTATAACCAGGTGTAGTCTGGAAAAATTTCCATGAGTCTGTCTTCTAAAATGTAATCTTCTCTGTGGGTTCCCACATTGGAGTAGTAAAATATATATGTAAAATAGATTATTTATTTCCACATTAACTTAAATACGCTTAGAAATAAAAATTGAAAAGAACATTTTGAAACAGGTATGTAAATCTTTAGATTTAAATGCATGTTTCTGTATAGACTAGAGGTCGATAAAGCCAATGAAAACAGAAACTTCAGCTTCTCAGAAAGTTAGAATGTTTTGTATGACCAGTTACAAGGGATTTTTGAATAATAAATCTTATGTGCACGTTATGGCCTTACACAATCATTTGGAAGAGTGCTGACTTGACAATTACCGGGCAGATGGTCACCCTACGCATCTAAGTTCAACCATAGTGGACCACTGGTAAATAAGACGATTGTTCACAGAGGGCTGTATTCAAGCATAGTAATGGAAAATCAGGTGAAAGTAAAAAAATTACAATAGCTTTTATAGGCCAAAAGTGTGTGCACAAACAAGGAATGTGACTTTTTGTGTGTGTACAGTATATATATATATATATATATATATATAAACCCTGCTATCACAGTTTTTACCTCCTCTCAACTTTATATTAGTCTGCAAGGCTGTAATACTCAAAAAAGCTGGTGTATTTGGTAATTAAATTTTTTTACCTATCCTCCTTGTTGAGGGTGTTAATGATTATCTGCTGGACATTTTTAAAGTTTTCTCCATGATTGTATAGGCATAACATAGCCATCTAAAACTTTTCTTAATGTCAAGTCAAATTTATTTAAAAAAATGCAAAAATATATCACACTGTTTAAGTTTTTTTAATTAAATTACTAAAATAAATTAACTTTTGATTATATACTTTAAGAAATATACCTCTATTTGAGGCTGAATCATTTTATGATTTCAGATATGTGTTTTTTTTCAAGCTGCTGATTGGCAGTGTAGAGGGTTGACTGATTGCTATGTGAGCTAAATTAACCAGCAATTAACCAATGTAAGGATAATTGCTTATCCAATCAAATACTAGTCTGAGCAGGTAAGGTGAGCATGAAGAGCTGATTTAATCACATATAAGAACTGCTTCTTCAAGCACTTTGAGGTTTGATCTTAGTGCTCTTAATTTTACCCATTTTCTTTCATTTTTATTTGAAGTATTCTCATCTTTTTCTTCCAGCAGTCTTGTCAGCAGTGTGCCAGGGTTCATTATGACTTTTCTTGATTCTGAAATAAATTCCATTCAGATATTCCAACTGATGGTTCACTCAAACATTTGCCTGAAACCCTCTCTTACAGTTTACTGTGAAAAAGAAACAAGAATGCAGGTTTTCTTTTTTTGTTATCTTTGATAAGAGAGAATTCAGCTGCTGTGGAAAACAGATCTCTTTGCAGACTTGAGTTTAAAAATAGGTCACACAATCGCTGAATCATACTTGACTTGATTCTGATTAAACTTTTAATCAGCCACTTGTATAATTAAACTTCACATTTTGACAACAGGGTGCAGTTGACTGTGCAGAGCGAAAAAGTAGAGGGAAATGCAAGTTTATCTTAGATAGTCACTATCTTGGTGTTGTAGTAAAATGAGAGAGACCTCCAGTTTTGATCCGCCAGTTTTCAGCGAGATGGAAATAGATATGTCAACATATTAACACAAGTTGCTACCTTTAGCTACTGATGACAAGAACTGTTAGTTTTTGTAGACATTGGGAGATTTACTGCTAGACTGTTTACGTTTATGATCAAAATCACACCAAGTCAATTTTTCCCAAAATAACCTATTTTGAATGTCTTCAGTTTTATTCCAGGCAATTAAAAACAGGTTATCTGCCTGTTTTGTGTAAGTTTTATACAAAGACTTTTCTACAGCAGACAAACTGTCATTCCAGAGAATCATTTTTTGATTCAAGCGTTCTGCTATTAAAACGTGTTTGCCCTCTCAAGGATTCATTTAGTTCCTGCTTTTTTGTCACACCAGCGTATCCAATCAGATCAAATAAATCTTAATGTTAAACTATAAAACAATCAGACAAAATACATAACAGATAATTTTTAAAATGATGATATAAAGTGCTGTCAATGTTGTCTGTTTTTTTTATGACCACCTAGATGAGTCATTGATGATCTTTTGGATAAATTTCAGAACTCCAGCCACTCCTATGGGAAGGTTAACAACTGTTCAATATTCTTATCTTTCCATTTGTGAATATTGACTCTCACTGTGGTTTGCTGGAATTTCAAAGCCTTGAAAGTGGCTTTGTAACTCATAACTTAGCAATAGGACTCGATGTCTTTGTTTCTAATTTGTTTGCGATTTACCTCAAGTCGGGACATGACATTCTTCTATCTCCTGCTTCGTGTCTGAAATGTGGCTAATGGCAATTGATTCATGATGTAAAAAAGTTAGTTTTTCACATGGGACCAGACAGGCTTGATTAGCTTTCTCATTTAACAAACAAATTAATAACTTTAAAAAAAATTATTGTTGGGTTTATTGGCTTATCTTTGTGTGATATTGAAACGGGTTTGATGATCTGAAGCATCCAAATGTGGCTAAAAAACTCAAACAGAAAAGAGAATGCAAGGAACAAATACTTTTTATTGACATTACAGGATATGGTTTAATTCCTCTGTGATTTACTAAGAAAATTTCTGTAAGTTTTATGCTGTTTGTTTTTCAGCAATAATGTTGAAATAAATAACGTTGTATTATAAGTATCTTTCTTTTTCCTAATAATATCCCTTGGTCTTTATGAGGCAGTTTGCGAAAATTTTTTCTCACTCGTTGAGTTTCACAGAAGAGCAGTATTCTTGCTGAGTATAAATTACACACAGGTTGGCCCTGTTTATCAATTAGGTGACAGGTGAAGGCAATTGGTGGCTTGGAAAGTAATTTTCTAAAGGTTTTTTTATGTGTTTGCACACCATACATTTCAGATTCAGGAGTTGTAATGTAACAAACTATTTAAAGCTAAAGGAGCAAAAATATTTTTACGTTAGTTAGTTCTTAGTTCATGCTTTCCACTTTAGAAAATCCTGTGAATAAAACCAATCTCTCAAGATGCACAAGAGTCTGTGCAAGATTAATTACTTCTAGTTTTATGCTTGACCTCAGCGGTCCTCTGTTGCCTCAAAATCGTTTATTATCACAGCTGATATTGCTAAGGCCTTTTGCAGACAAGGACAGCCATTATATCTCACAGGCTGCGAAATGTATCCTGCTCGAGTCCTGTTCACAATATGTGTCAGACTGAATGATCCGTTTGGTGTGCTTCTTCATAAAGCAATCAATGCATGCAGCACTGTAGTGACTCAATACAATAGACACATGAAGGAGAAATATATGGATTGAGGATGCAGCAAAAAAGGGCACATTTTGCTGTCAGTTAATAGCAAATGGCTTTTTATTTGTTTTAGTAGTAGCGTGACTCTGCCTCTTTGAATACTTCAACACTTTTATTTACCTAAAGCTGCAACAAGGTGAGAAGCTGCCCTCCTCCAGAGACAACACAAACACAGTGAACTCAAGGCTGACCATTTTATTTTACACTCCCAAGGCTGGCAGCTTTAAAAGCTACTGAATACCTGAAAAAGGGGACCAGAGATGCGTGGCTGGCGACCAAAGAAGGCTTCAAATGATTGATAGCCATTTGTTTTGCCTGCTTAATACAACATAAACTCTCCTGCAATTCATCACTGGAGTGAGAGTTTTTCACGCTGCCTCCGCAAAGCCCACTAAAAATAATTCATTTTCTGTTAGCGACGAGTCAGGCTCTAATGTTAAATATTCATGCGGGGCCCGGTCTAAATGATGTGGCCATTGGCACACAGTTAGAGCACACTCTGTGGAAGGAAGGAAATGTCAAACTGTGAATAAATGAAAGCGGTGAAGCCGTATATTACCCTGCCATTGTGAATTTACTATAGTTGCCATTTTGTCTGGCCACTTCAAACAGATCTCTTTTCCAATCAATACGGTCAGAAAAGCAACAAATATATCGCTCTGTATTGTAACGTATATATTTGTATCGCTCATTTTCAATGCAAGTGGTAAAGAAACTAAACATATGATGAAATCATAGCCAGTAAAAAGAGCAAAATCATGATAAAATGATAGAGTAGTAAGACAAAAAAAAACAGCATAAAAGTATAAGAAATTAAAAACAGCACTTAAGTATAAAACCTGAGAATCAATAAAAGAAAACATTTCATATTAGCTCAACCTTTACTGGTAAATGGTAAATTTGCAATGGACTGGCGACCTGTCCAGGGTGTACCCCGCCTCTCGCCCGTTGACAGCTGTAAGCTGTTTAGAGAACGGATGGATGGTAAATTTACCATCCTTTATTCTATGTTTGGGTTTATTTCTCGGTTTGTGTATCATAAATATTAAAGCTCTTATCTTCGCACTGTGTACCTTATTCATTTTTATTTTTTTTTATGTGCAGAGAATATGATTATAACACTAGTTTAACAGTTTCCCTGGTTTTGAGAAAAAAACATTATATTCAAGGGAAATACAAGTAGCTAAACACTTCACTAAGGTTGGCCACTGGAGGCACAGTAGGAGGAATACAGCCTAGCTAGTAAGCTATGAGGAAAACTCAGGCCAGGATACTGGATATGAATACTTTTGTCATGTTTGTATGAGACAATACACTGAGCAGAATTGGTATGTTGCTTTATTTGTAATAACTTTGTTCATTATGTGATATGAATTTAGTGTTTTGCTGTTGTTTAGAAAATATTTTTCTCTGGAATATTTGCTATTAAAGACATTGTTATTTTAGTGGATGATCTTGTTGACTAAAATATGCTAATATGAACATATGGTATTGTTACATTACCCATAGTATCGGTGGTGTTTACAGCAAAACTCATAAACTCTGGAGCTAGATTATGAATCTAAGAGGAATAAGTAAAGCCTTTTGTTGTTTCCTATAATAGGACTATATGACATGTGTGTTTTCATTTATGAATGAATTAATGAATAAATATGACTGTCATCCATCAGATCTATTCTGATGAGCAAACTGCAGAGAAAAAGCAAGACAAGGTTTGTTTCAGAAAGGCATAGCGGTTTATAATACTACGTTAGTGGTGGCAGTTGCTGATGGTTTTTCTTTTATTCTCTGCAAAAAAACATTGCCAGTTATCTAATAACTTATTACATTGTTGACTTACACATTTTGCATTATTGAGTTATATATAAATTATTAGCTTTATTTCATTGCAAAGCCAAAAATGACTAACGGCTGTTGTTACGTTATTGGTTGATACAACAGGATTTTGGGCATTTTCTCCTTTGATATTGTGTTCACTGCTATCAAAGCAACTCAGTTGACTCTCTTCAAGGATGTCAATGCACTTTGAGCTCGCCCCTTGTCAGCCTAATCAATATAGCTTGTGCCTATGCAGCTGTTGGAGTTTGATCCGTATTGACGTCCACATCAGTTCCCCTGCTTTCCTTTTCTAGAGATGATCTTGGTGCCAGAGCAGAGAAGAAGTTGCTGTGGCTGCTCAGAAATTGTTTGGGAACAATTTCTGAGACATCGGTGACCTCAGCAAGCAGAGAAGAGGGAAAAAGAGCATTAAACAAAATAGAACTTACGCACCTCTGAGTTTCCATTTAGAAGAACTCACATAGAGAGCGTAATGTCCGCCGTGTATCATTTGGATGGAATAGGAAATGCTAAATGGCCTCGTATTGACAGAAGTACTCTTCCAGAATTCATTTTTATCACACACCCACTTCAACACACATGTCTGAACTGCTCACACACTCAGATTTCCTCCTGCAGTCTCTGACTAATGAGGCCTGGGGCTGGAGATGGTTCCATCAAGGAACTTCCCCCCTCTCTCTCAAACATGCACCTGATTGATAGCAGTGATTTGACTGAGAAAAGGGAAATGGGAAATTGAAAAATGGCGGAGGAAGATTGGAAACAACGTGCTGATTATAAACTCTACGCAAGAAACAAAAGGCCTTTTTTCCCTCTGCCTCCTCTCAGCTTCAGAGGTAGCAGGTGTGTGTCTGACAGGTGCCTGATTGAGGCGCGCAGAAGACATTACAACTGCAAACAAATAGATGTGCTTAGTGTCCCAGGATGCAGTTAACGTTTTGGGCTGATAGAAGTGATTATGAACGTATGAACGGAGGCAGCCGGAAGAATGGGCCCAGGTGTTTGGGAGAGTTGGGTCTGGAAACAAGCCGTGTTGTTGTTGTGAAGATAATAATCCATCCATACAATTAATGGCATGTCATTACCAAGGTCATCAGCCTTGGGGGATGTACTTAATATGTCTCATATTGTGATAATAGAGCTTCTCTCCATTGGAGACAAACACACAGGAGGTGTATGATCACACAGATTTATCATCATGAAGAAGGAAAAAAAAGTGTAAAAATGAGAACAGTCATTGAGTTGCAAATCCAATGAATTATAAAATACCCTCAATTACCTCAGTGCCATCAGCATTTATTACGGTCTTCACTTGCAGTCTCTGTTTATGTTCTCATGTTTGAGGTTAGGGGAAAAAAAAACAATAGCACTTTTATAACACTGGCATAAATTAGCTGCCACCTCTCTGTGGAAAGGCTTTGTATGTTCCATAAAGCAGCAAGGGAGCGAGGGAGGGGGGGACTTGGCCGACACTGCTGCGGTTAAATATTCTCTGAGAGCTTCCAGACAGTGAGCGGCGGTGCAGCAGCTGTCTCTTGACCCTGCCGGACCCCCACTTACCCCCGCTGACCACCTCCTCTCTACTGGGCAGGCTGCAGCGATGACAAGCCCGTCAAAGGCTTCTCCTAATGTCCTAATTACCCCACACAACCACAAATACACACACGCAGATGCTCACTGAAAAGGATTTTCATGCAGATCTGTACTCAGTGACTAAGCAGATATTGTGTCTTTCAGAAATGCCCACTGGGCTCTTTCACATTTTATGATGTAACAACCACATAATTCAAAGTGGGATTTTTTTGGGGGGGGGGAATTAAATGTGAGTGACCAACACAAAGCAGGCCATAATCATGGGTTCATGGCTTTTGTAGTACGTCCCCCTGAGACAATATTTTGTAAAACCCAAATGTTGCTGCAATTATTGCTGCAAATCATTTAGTGTTCTTTCACTGTCCTCGCTTTGTACATCTAGAGACTGAAATTTCTACCCATTGTTCTTCAAACAAAAGGTCGATCTCAGTCAGAATAGATCTAGAGAATCAATGGACAAACAATTTCACCTGTAGATTCTCTAATCTAGATTCTCTTAGTTCTGGGCCCTCATTTATCAACCGTACCTACGTATAGATCTGTGCGTATTTCGTGCACAGGAAAAATTCAATGCATTGTGGTATTTATCTATGTATACTTCTGCATAGAAATGTTCCTAAAGTAAAGTTCTAACTGTGCGTATGCACAGTATCTACTGTTAGAATGGAGGAACTGCAACACTGAAACAGTTTTGCTTTGACAGATTATTTCTCTCAGTAGTTTATCACCTACGCCAAGGAGTTCATGGTGCCATCAGTCTGTCTTTTAGCAAAATAACTTGAAAAGTTATTTTCGGATTAGCAATAAACTTTCATAATAATTTAGCATTGAGGGTGATCATGCATGGAGATCCTATCACTTGCAATCTGCCGGGGAGGTGGGTGGGATCTGGGCTGTGTGCTTTGTTCATTTGTTACATCAAGCGCTTCAGCTTAATGGCATGCTGTTACACTTATAATTAAAAGGTTTGCAAACTGTACTGTGACAACTAGATGGTCCTGCTTATCAGTGAAGCAGGTTGTCGCTTTTTCCTTGCATACTTATTGCAGCAGTGTCTCCAATCACACTTAACTACACAAGTGTCAAATATCATGATCGTAGCACCCTCAGTAGGAGATCTGGCCCAGCTGTGTGCTAAGGGATGTTTTATTGTCTTCAGTTTGATATTTAATTTTTTTTTCTTTATTTCCAACAGGAACAACTCCTCTATCATGATCACATTTAATGCCTCTTTCACTTTTTCCCAGTGAAAGTTATTGTTTTTTTATTGGTTCCCCCTGAACTTATAGAACCAAACATTAATGTTCAGTACTAATTTCACTTATTTAATTTGTTCAAAGTTGTTAGGGATTTACACTGAAGTTAATAACAGCAAATGAAATTATTCTTTGCCACATTTTATATGCATGATCTGCCGCAGAAATGTCACTGCTGCGTGCTGGGTGTAGATGAAGCAGAGCAAACGCTGATAATAGAGGGCAAAAAATATCAGTGTTAAAATGAATTTGTATTAACTATGACATTTTTTAAAAAGTCTTTTCATTATCATGAACACTTTTGTATAGCCCAACGTATGTTTCACCTCGATCTCGGTGTCACTGAAATTCCTATTTTCTCTATCTTGTCCATTATTTTAAGGAAAAACGCAAGGACAGAGGATGTGGTGCTAACAAATTAATTGAGGGGGTCTATGTTCACAAATGATTGTGAATGGGCACGAGCATCTAGTTACACACATATGGCATATACCAACAGATGATTGTGGAGGAACATGCGTAGGAGCTGCCACTGCACATTTCATAAATCCGACTTTTGACTGTTCGTACAAACATTCAAAATTTCATTTGTTGAATAGAATATATGAACGTTTATAAATGAGGGTCCTGGAATTTGATGCAGCCGTTCTAAAAATAAATGTATTAATCTAAATAATTTCCTTGTAGTTTTAGCTGTTTGAGGTCTACTGACCTCTGTCAAATTGTAAAATCTTTGCCCCCCCCATACACAAAAAAAAGATTTCTTCCATTATTTAGGTGTATCACATTAATTTTAATGCGCTTTTCTGCCCTTTCTCAGGAAAAGCAGCTTCACAGCATTATTCTTACACCAGCACCATGCTTCACTGTGAGAATGCATACCTTGTCTAGTGTTTTTCCTTTTCTTCCATACATAGTATTTTCTATGTCAGCCAAGAAGTTTAGATTTGATCTAACCTGACCAGAGCACATTCTCCCAAATGTCTCCTTTTTGGCCTGTGACAAATTGCAAAAAAAAAAAAAAAAAAAAGGGCCTGGACAACATCACTAAATGATGTGTTATTTTTCCTGCTCTGTCAATTAAGTTAGCCAGCCATTTAAAAAAAAATTTTTGGATAATGTACTGAACTGTGTGTTCCATTAGACTTTGGAAAGTCTAGGATATTGTTTTACAATCTAACCCTTCTTTAAACTTCTTCACATTTTTTATAATGTATGTCACTATGGCTACTTGGTGCTGTTTTTAACAGAACTCTTATGTCATACAGAACGGCAATGTCCTACTAATTAGACTCTTAAATGCAATTGCTTGCTTTGGATTTTAATTGGGGGTACCACAGCAAGGCTACCAGATGTAAATTCATACCAAACAGTTCAGATTTCATTTCTGCTGTGAAAAAAGAAAACCACCTTTTTTTTCGTCCCCTTCAGAATTGTTCAGTACTTTGTATTGGTCTGCCACACAAAATCACCATGAAATGCTTAGATTTTTGTGGTTGTAATGTGACAAAATGTAAGAACTTTAAAGACATTTGCTTCAGCAACTGTGAGCAGATATGCTTCCAGACATTAGTGAGATCAAAATCACACCCACACCTCCTGTGTATTTTGAAATTCTCACGCAGGAGACCACTCTATAGGTGAGGCATCACAGTTTTACCAGAATAGCAAAGATTCTTCCCTCAAGAATTCATCGGGGTCTTTGATGCAAAACACTGTGTGATCGTTTTGATCCCGACTGAATCAGAGCATCGGTTTCTCTCCTGTGGTAGCAAATGCAGCTCTACCTTCTAAACTTTATTTTAACAAATAAGGCCGAGTTAAAAAAACAAAACGACAAATAAAAAGAGAATAAAGAAAAGGAGGATTTTGTGGGGATTTTGCTTTAGCTTCTGCCTCTGAGGAAAGAAACATAAAATCTTGCAGCGTCACCTGAAATAGATCGCCTGAATGAGGTGTGATGTGTCACTTCGCCAGAGGTTAAGCTATGCCTCGGCTTTAAGAGGGAATCTCTCCGCTGCTGCTGCTGCACTTTAGTACACGCTCACTCAGCCTGTCTTGTTAATATAACAGAGAGGATTGTTGAGCCTGCAATGAAGAAGGAAACAGTTTAGTTCCCATCCAAAAAAACAACAAAAAACAGCTGCTTGCTGATTTATAGACCTTTAAAGTTGCTCCATTCGTCACAATCAGCATGACTTAATTGTGTGTCACTTTAAAGCTCTTCCTACCTTATTTTATGTTGAATTGAGACGTTATGCTTGGTGGAGGAGTGTTGTTTCATAATCTTACCTTTTGATAAATGTGCCACGCTGATCCGGAGAAGTGACAGCCTCTTTTTTTTTTTTTTTTTTTTTTTTACTTTTAGTATCAGGTGGAGCTTGGCACCTATCACCGGAGAGCGTGCAAAGCACAAGCCCGGCAACTGAGCTGTTGGAAATGTGCTAGAGCTCTCTTTTTTCTCATCCAATTGGAAAAGATTAAATGCAAAAAGCTGTGGCACAGATGCCATTAAGGTTGTTTTTAAGTGTTTTTGTGTCAATTGCAGACATTTTTACATGCAGCAAAAGACAACACATTGATGATTCTGCATGTCTTTGCTTGAAGGTAATTGGGATTAGCCTTTAATTTCCTTAATTCTTTATTTATTTAGAACAGCAGATGCCTTTGGCACTCGACTAAAAGGAACTTGGATACTCAACAATAATAAATGTGGGAGTTTGTGTATATATATATATATATATATATATATATATATATATATAATATATACATATATAGGTGTTGCGTTAATGCATTATTCTCCGTACTTGACCGTTTTTTTTTTAGAATGGTGACAGAAAAATTTGAAGGTTGACTGTCATTTTTACAGATTAGTTTATACACCTCCCTTGGATCCGCTTGACATGACGTGCAGAAAAAAACTTTTCAACTCTATGCGCGGAATCCAGGTAAATAAATTCCATCCATTATTTATCCCTCTTCTCTTTGAAGGGTCACTGTTTGTTCTGAGACTCTTCAACTTATGGTCGCTACAATGGGAGAAATGTTTCCTCATGTTAAACTTTTTGTCTGAAAGGAATAACGTAATTGCCATCTCCAGTGGAGCAAAGCATGGATTCTGCCTGCAGATCATCAGCTACGATTACCCATGGGGGTAATCTATTCCGTCCGCGGAAAAAATCCTGAACCGCATAACTTCTGCAACAATCCGACTGTGAGATTGCGAAAAAGACAAAAGAAAAGTGAGCATTTTCGTTCCATGCCGTGCAACAACTGCATCAGCATTCTAATAATGGTGCAAGCGTTTAATTTAACTTTTGTGTGTAGTTCTCTGGTCAGGTTGTCTTGATTGAATACTACTTAATAGATACTACTGAATAGGTATTAACTCATCTGACGATTGCTGGGGATACGCAACTCCCCCCAATTGCATAAAATTTGATGGATAAAAATAGAATGTGACCAGATTTTTTTGGGACCCTGCAAAATGACGGACAAATAAAATGTCTAGCGCAACTTCTGATATATATATATATATATATATATACACACACACACGCATACCTTTTTTAACTCCTGGCATTTTTCAAGGATTTCTCTCTGATTTCCCAACATGGAGGCACTTTTCAGCTACACATGTCCCTCTGGCTTTCACACTTATTTAAGCCAGACATCGGACAAAGCGCTTCACATTAACAGAAAGCAATTACCCACCTCTGAGGGAATGTATGTAAAATCTCCTTTTTGTTCCAGTTTATCGAGCAGAAACATGTTTTGCGTGTCTTCTAAGCCTACCTGATTATTGTGTCCTGATTGACTCTGGGTAGAGTTAATCTGAGTATTCCCACTTGTATTCTCAGGTGAGCATGTGTTGGGATCTGTGTTTGCCTTTTTAGCCTGGATTTAGTGCCACAGGAATGCTGATAACAAAGGTTTACCAAACCTTTTGTATGTAACTGTACTTTAAAGCGATTGCTCTGGGTTTTTGAAGTGACATTCTGTAAAAAAAGATTGTCATCGCTTTCTGTCCTACTTACAGTAGGTACCTCTCTTTTGCCATCTTCATTTTATAAATCCAGATGAGTTGGTTCAGATGGCTAAGGCAAGTCTCAGAGAGCCCAAGAACAAAGTCACACTGTGACTCTGCCAATACATCACATCACAAATTTGTTCTTTTGATCTAACTATCGTGATTGTGGATGCCATTTAAGTACAGTAAGTTATTGCCATGCTCCAGAAACTGTTTAAAAAGAATTGATCTTTGTGACCTCTTGCATCATTCTGCAAGAAGTATTTATCAGAAGATGGCCACACTGTAGTCATCAATAGGTGAATATGGCCTGCAACAATACCCAAGTGGGCTTCTGTATTTAAATAAATCTCAGTTGGTAATGAGGAGCCTGTGAGTGTGTCAGGAAAATAAATATTTTTTGCTGAAGTTGTCCTCATAATGCCTATCTGCCTAAATGTATGTAGTTGCCACCATCTAACTGGTTGATTTACTCTGTGTCAAAGCAGTTAAAGACCTGTACAGTGGTGTCTTGTATTTGAGGGCTTTACTGACCACAATCCCCCCAAAAAATCTAAAAAGAATCATCATAACTGCCTATTTATTCTCAAATTTACCTTAATATGTACACAATCATATTCATATCATGTGGCGGCGCCAGGGAGGGTCTTGGTGGGTCTCAAAACCCTCCCAAAAAAAGCCTTCACCCCCCATTTGAACCCCCATCCATGGGCATAACGGCCGTGGGATACGTATGGGATCTGTCCCCCGCACGTTCCTTGTCAGTGCCCTCTGTCCTCCTCACTTTTTTCAGCTGTTACTGCCGTTTAATGTGTGGTAACATATTTTTACAAGCCGTCTTTAAATGCACCTTAAATGCACACACACTAAGCAAGCATCGATCACAGACAGGTGCATCAAAGCAGCTTGTTAAGCAAACTAGCCAGATGCAGCAAAAGGCTGCAAACCCTACATAGATTTTTCCAAACAAGCTACAGTTTGAGTTTTGCTGATGGATGCAGGTAATCTTAGCTAAATGATAGCAAGTTAATACATGCAACTATATCGTTTTAAGCTAGTTAAAAATACTAGTGTTAGTTATTTTACATAGCTAGTTAGTTAATGCTTGGAGTAAATCCAGTCCTCTTTCATTTCTTTGTAGATTTTGTGCTCATTATTGCTGTCCACATATTTGATATAAATCATTATTGCCCTTGTTAATAGAAAGATCAGATTCGGAGAATCTGACATGACATGAGGCCAGCAGCTGCAGCTAGGAGGATTTATGCAGGGTCTTCAGGTAAGGAGAGAAAGACATTGGTTGCCGATAGAAACCAGGCAGGTATCAGGAAATAGTTATTATTCTGTCATACTCCAAAATACGTTTTTGTCTATATTTTGTTAGATAAAGCAGGATTAATGCATAGGTGAAACTTGAAAATTTTGAATATTGTGCAAAAGTTAATTGATTTCATTAATTCAATCTAAAAGATTAAACTAATATACGATATAGACTCATTAGAAGCAAATTGAGTTATAGCAAGCCAGGATTGGTTATAATTTTCATGATAATGCCTTACAGAGTATGGAAATCCCCAATTCAAAATCTAGTAAAATGAGAATATTACATGAAATCAATAAAACAAGGACTTTAAATAGAGAAATTTTGGAACTTTGAACAATAATCAAGCATATGTACTCAGTATGTAGTTGGTTTGGGCCTCTTTTACATCACTTCCTGCCTCAGTGAGGCGTAGCATGGATGCTATCAGCCTGATCGTGTTTACTGATGTTAGCTGATTAGAGCATGACACTTTAAACCTAAAATATTGAACCTTTTTACAATATTCAAATGTTCTGAGATTTTGAATTTCAAGTTTTCATAAACAGTAAGCTATAATCATAATTAAAACAAATAGAAGCTTGAAATAACTTTATTTGCATGTGATAAGTCTTTATCGTCCTTTAGTTTCACCTTTTAAGTTGAATTAATGAAACAAAGCAACTTTTGCACCATATTCAAATTGTTCAAGTTTCACCTGTAAATCAGTTTGGTAGCCTGTAAAAAACTTTTATTCTGAAGAGTTGATCTGTCATGATTGCGTTTTTTATTGTGATTTGCTGAAGCCAGTGCGTGAACTTGAAGCATCTTTCTTTAATCTGTAGTTATATCTTTTCAGATTGACCTTAAAAGTCCATTTAGACTGACATTTGATGTTATTTATTTGTCCCTGCTGACCACGGGGAACTCGTCACTATTAATAACTGTATATGAACCATTATTAATATTGCTGATAACTAAGCCACGTATTATGCATCAGTGATTTAATGGTTCTTTTGTCATTGAGGAAAGGTGCAATATTATGTAAGAGGATGATCAATCACAGACCCTGTTTGAATTGACCAAGACCCCCCCCCCCCATTGCCCCCCCAATCAAAATTGTCTGGAGCCGCCACTGTATCATAATCACTTTATGATACACACAGTGGAAAATCTCTTGACACTACAGCAAAAGCTAACATCCATGCTATTCCTTATTTCCTTATGGGCAATCTGTGCCAAGAAAAATTAATGGTGCTTATCAGATGCAAACTATTGTTCTTCCTATAAGACTGCTTTACTATAGGTTGGGAATTAAACCCCCTTACATGTTTTTCCCTTAATGTCTAATCGAGCAAATGTACATTTACATTCTTTCATTTACATTCAAAGTTCTTTCTTTCTTACAAAATCTTATTTCATGTAGAAACGGATAATACTGAAGACTTGACCTTTCCTGAAAACATAGAAATAATCACATTTTTCCCATGTGATAATGAGTCCAAGGATTTTATGTTCCTTGCCTGATTTTGCATATATTGAATTCAGTCTGTTTTTTTCTTTAAAGTCTTTTAATAATTTTTAATTATGATGTGTAATTTGTACCTTGTCATAAATCTAAATACTCAAATAAGTTAAAAGTAAAACAATCAAAATGGGGTAAACACTTTGTTTAATTGCTAAATAAAGCAAGCAGGAAGATGTTTTTATTGTGAAGACTGGATTGGTGTGTTTTTTTGGTATGTTGATCTCTGATGGTCTGTACAGTGCATCAAACACGGTTTTTTAATGAAGTCTAAGAGTTTAAAAGAGTTTCAGCATGGAAGCCAAACATTACAGTTTAAGCCTTTTTCCACCAGTTTTTAACAGTACGCATGTTCTTAGAAGGTTCATAAATTACACAGATTGAGTTGGAATGTCAAATGAGAATAATTAATCATCCCAACCTTCCTCCATTGATCTAGTTTTTATTTTGAAGATTCATAAATGGTTTAAAGTAAGAAAGAAATTAATTCTCAGGAGGAATTTAGATGTAATTTGTTTTTAAATTAATTTATACAGAGCTCAAATATAGAGACATCTTTGTGGTCTTTACAATGAAATGAAAGTTAAAATGAAGAGATTTGTATTTACTGTTGTTAGTCTGTGGTGTTCAAATGTCCTAGGTAAAACAAACGGGGAAGTATGCTAATCCTTGTTAAAGCTATGGTTTGTGGATTTCTTACCGAGCAATTAATAACCCTAATTACATGAGATGTTAAGTTATTATTATTTTATTATTTTTGGGGTAAGGTTAGTCATGAAAATTGATATCTTCAAATACAAGGTTGCTACTTCTAACATAAGTATTGAAGGTAAGGGTGTTGGGATTGTAACTCTATAAAGAAATTAGTTTCAATGTAAATTAAGAATATTGATTAACATTAAAAAGGAGAAACTTTATGCATTGAAAAATACTTTCTTCCTTTTTCCGGGTAAGGCTACTGTGATTTGATCAGTTTCCTTTGTGAAACTAAGCTGACCCATGAAGTCGCCTGTGTTTATTAGGTCCACCCTGCGGGAGCTCACATCTCCATCCGATTGAAGAGAAAAAGTTTAAAGCCCACCTCTGATCCCTTCTAATTAAATGAAAACACAGTGGGAACCCCACAGTCAGACTGCATTCCTTGAACCACATGCACAAACACAGTGTTGAAGGTAACCAATGTGGGTGTTCTCTACAGGGGGACCAACACAGAGCATCAGCATCCAACATTTGTCCTCTTATGCAGTGCAATCTCACACCAAGCTGACATGCAACACGCCACAGTTCATGAGCATAAATAAGCAAGGGAATGCTTTACCTGAAAGAGAGAACTTTAATTCAAAGGCATCACTCTAGCACTGAGAAGAAATGTTGCCTCATTAGTGTTACCCCACTGCTTTTACTGAGCAGCAGTCATGAAGAAAGAGAGGCGACGTGCCACTCTTACCACACAGACATCTCTCCTGAGATCTTAGTATGCCTCACTAGCTAAAAAATACTGCATATTGTTATGGATCCATTGGCATGGCTACAGGTTTAACGGAGATGCTTGAATGCCAAGAATACGGCCTTTCAAACGCTCACAACGAGCCAGACCCCAGCAGGTAAATGTGATACAACTGCTGTTGGAGTGCTGCTCGGTTTCTGAACATACAGCTTGCTCATTGTGCAGAGCAGGAGGATGATAAGCACCAGAGAGATATTTGGATAGAAAGGAGAAGAGGTGAGGAGACAAGGACGGTCATCATTTGGAGGAGGGCTGGCCTGCCTGCTTTCATCCCGCATGATTGACAGATTGGTTCAATGGGTGCACTTGCTCAAATGCCGTCACATGCATTTCTCTAGAAATCTGTCTCTCAGTACTGTCTAAGCAGAGCGACAGCCATGACATCTAATCACAGGCGAGCTGGCACCTCATAACTTCTACCTAATGTGCTGCAGGTACAGAGGAGCGAAGGGGGAAGGGGGCCAAGACAACCACTACCATCAGTACAGCTATTAATAACCCCTTCAGAGGCCACTAGCAGGAAGTGGATCATATCAGGGGGTTAGACAGGGCGTCCCCCACTCTATCTCAAGCTCCCATATTTAGACATAGGTCTTGGTTGACAAGATAAAACAGTGAGGTGTCATTGTATCTTGGTGATACGTTTTTTTTGGGTTACACTTCTGGCAGAGTAACATAAAAAGAGGGAAGATAGACTACACATACAATATGATAATGAGTCATTTACATGATGTTGCTACAACATTATAATTACCTGGCAATTAAAGCAGCTCAAAAGCCTCATTATGGGCTGTCCTGAGGGCTGGTAAGACTGGGACAAACTCAAGTTAGACTGTCAACCACTCTGTGTCCTTTTCCTAAAGCACCCATAGGCCTCATTATGATGAGTTCGAGTGTTTTAAGAACAAATTCAGTGATTTTATGTGATAGCCCATCCGAAAAAATCTTCAGCCCTATGTTTTTACCCTCTTTAAACTGAAGCTTTAGTAAAAACAGTCCACATGTGCTTAAGATAATATCAGTATTAATACAGCTCCTCTGTGAAGGACTAATTGGTTTGTTAGAGATAATTAAAAATATTTAGACACTTTGAACAACTCACGGTACTATTCAACTCCATCATCCAAGAACTGAGCATATGGAATAAGTTAACCTACTAAGACATTGCCATCCATCTTAACAAGTCCCAAAGTAACTCTACAGGAGAAAAACTAGTGCAGAACTTCCATTTGAACACACATCCAGTGAAGTACTGGCAGCATGATAGTGTGGGGATAACTTAATACAGGAGACCCTGATTCAGGTTCACCTACCATTAGAAGAAAACTCATAAACATAAAGCCACCACTGGCTTGGAATGCTTTAGATCAGTGGTCCTCAACCATTTTTTGTTTGTTTTTTGTCATAGACCATTTTAATATCAGAAAATATTTACACGGACCAGCGGATAAAACAAACAAACAGAGCACTTCTGTGAGGCAACTCGAACAATTAAGTAATAAATAACATAATTTATTCACTTTTGGGCTGTAGTGCAGCAGTAAGCTAAACATGAAAACAGTTTTATACAAAAGCAAATCGCACATCAGCCTAAATAAATTTAATAATGAGAATGTACTGTATATACATATCAGGGTTCACGTTAACTGGATATTTTCCTGCGTTGACTGTATTATTAGAATGGTGACGAAAACATCGTAAAGTTGTTGGTGATTTTTACAGATTAGTATTCACACTGACTACCTGTTGCAAATGTGCAGATACTTTTAAATTTACACATGGATTCCAAGTAAATAAATCAACTAAACAAAAGATTCCCAGACACTTTGCTAAAAGCAGGTTGCTGACCGGGAACTGACTGCATATAGCAAAGTTTCTCAGACACACTTTGGTGTGTGACTGCCTTTGCGGCTGGAAACGCTACGATGTGTGCCAAACACCTACTACTGCTTCTGTTCTCCCGGGAGAGGGGGAGATATGGTTTGTACAGTCTTTCAGACTTCTAAATGGGTTTAATGGAAAAATTTCTATTTGAAATGTCAAATAAAAAAATGCATTTTAAGAAATGCTTTTTCATTTTCTGAATAAAAATGCCACTCTTGACTCATAAATACAATTAAAAAGAAATAATCCAAACTGCTTCTTCATTTTCAAATTCAGCGCTGCTCATTCTGTAACTTAATTAAAATAAAAAGGGAAAATTCTATTGCTTTTTTGTCATGCTTGCCAGCGCAATCCCACACGGCGCAGGGCACAACTGAAGCAACATGGCTGACTATGATAATGTTAAAACATGCCTTTTAAAATAAGATTTACCACAAAAACAAATATATATTGAATTGAAAATACAACTCACACTGTGGCTATTTCTCATTACTGTCTGGGGCAGTTATAAAAGTTTTACTGCCTCATTAGAAACTCCTCTTGCCACATATTAAACAGTGTTGGGCTTGGTGCCTAGAAATAGCGTGTCATAATAAATTCATAATTCAAGGAACAGTTGCATTATTGGTAGCACTGTTGCCTTCCAGGTTCGAATCCTGGGCTGGGGTCTTTCTGCATGGCATTTGCATGAGCTCCCTGTGCACACGTGGGTTCCCTCCAGGTACTCCGGCTTCCTCCCACAGTCCAAAAACATTATTATTAGGATAATTAGTCTCACTAAATTGTCTTTAGGTGTGTGTGTGTGTTAGTGTGTGTGTGTTTTCGCATGGTTGCAAGTCCTGTCTGTCTCTGTATTACCCTGTGATGGACTGGTGATCTGTCCAGGGTGTACCCTGCCTCTCGCACTCTCCCCGACCCTTCAAGGATAATGGATAGATGGATGGATTCCTTGTATTGTTTGCTAAATATAGCTTCCTTTTTTTGAAGTTCAAAAGCTTTTCTTCTGTCTCTTGAGGAGAACTTTTCCTTTCCCAAAGGTACTTTTCTGTGAACTTTATTTTTTAACCATTCTGGTAGCTTTTACATACGTTTATAGAGTTATAAACGTATGTAAAAGACACAATCTGGTAATGTTTTCAAAAAGAAAACATAATTTAGAATGTTAAATAAAAAGGAAATGCTATAAGTTATATTTTCTTTCTTTGACGGCCCGGCCCTGTACCAAATGACCCAGTCCAGGTTTATGCTGAAAACCACATGTCCCTTTTACTCTTATTTCACAATTTCCTCTAATTTAATTTAGTGCATCTAGAATTCCAATATAGAATTCCAATAAAATCCAAACGGCTTAAAAGGAATACAATATTGAAAAACAAAGGGTTAAGGATGTTTTTTTACAAGGGATTGTATAACACAGTAGGAGAAAAGATTTTAACCAAACTAAAACCTTAAGGAAAGTGAGGCTTCACCTGCTGAAATATTGCGGCAGACACATGGACAGTATTCAGAATTGCTTTCACATGGTGTGGGATTTGTCAGTTCCACTTTCCAGTCCTGAGGGACTTTGTTGACACTGAAAAACCCACAAAAGAACATAACAAGGACACGTGTCATACCTTACACCCTTATTATACCTGCAATGACAAGTGAGACGAGCAGTTACTTCAACATACTACTGTGCATTAAGCTCAGCTTCCCATTGCTCACAGTCTAAGTCAAGAATTTCTAACATCTTGTGTGAAGTGTCAATATAATAAAGTATTGTGTGTGAAATATAAAGATTTGGACGTGTGTGGGTGGTTGGCAGGGGGGTTCTTTATGAGTGGCAGACGATGAATGATGGAGCCTCTCCCGAGGGTGAAGAGCCCTAAGCTATGCTGCAGGGACTCAGAAACATGGCAGTCTTCCATGCCCTGCGAGATGCCAGTTTGGGTGGGCACCGTTCCGAATGGGTGCTCTTCTCTCCAGGATACGCTGTCGGGTCCCCAGGGGAGAGTCTACAGGCTGTGGCTTCTCCACTGTAGCGGTGGCTAGAATCTCAATCAGGGACATGAGTTGGGGGAAAAAAAACAGTCCTTAAGGTCATTTCGCTTCTCTGTATTTCAGCTGCGAAAAGCTGCAAAAGTGGTTCATTATATTGAGATCACACAGTCCCTGGCTCACTCTGAACTCTTTTGTATATTTCCTAATTGTTACAAAATTGTTCCAGAACAGCGCTTCAATTTTATTGATTTTAACATGTTTTTCTTGAAAAAAATTAAATATGGCTCTGTCCTTGCAAGCTGTCTGCTTACAACCTTTCTGTTTCTCTCTTTTGCTCTCATCCTCGCCTGCGTTGCAACAACACAGGAGCTGCTGAAACCATGACAGGTACTTCTTCTTCTTACTACCTGCTGTTCATTTGGAAGTGCTTGCCTCTGTGCGTCTCTTGATTGGCTGTCCATCCCAGTCTGTTCATCTGTCCGTATTTGCATGGCTGCTTATGTTGTGTATTTATTTTCATGAAGGTTTAGAAAACCATGCATTTGCTGTTTTCTTTGAAAATCAACCTTTTGCCACTTAGTGTTGTCAATTAGTTTGAGTTCCTCTCACATCCATAGTTATTTTTTTCACTCATTCTAAACCTCATCTAATCCACTTCTTTACCGTCTCTACAATATACATGTCTGTTCTGTTTGCATTCTTAGTCACTTAACCTATCATTACCACTTATGGTATTGGGATTAGTTTTTCATTTCTTTGAAAAAAAAAAACACAATACATTACATAAAGTAGCACAGATCTCTGGAAACTAAAGTTGAATGACTGTATTTATGAGGGTAAAAAAGGCAACTGGTCTCTCTGGTTTTTGATTAGATTTAGAGATGCTTTTTTTCCAGAAGCTTCTACGTATTATCCAAGAAAACTCCTTGGTTCCACTTCATCCTGAAGTTTGACTAATCGAAAAAAAAAGCACAGGACACAAAGGTAGTACCAGCAGACATGTGAAAAAAATCACAACTGGACGTAATCCACAGTGCTATACTCGTCTTTGGGCAAATTCATCACAAGGCAATGCTGACACACAGGCACACAGGACAAACGAGGATGCAAACACAATCAAACCTAAGGGCAACTCAGTGCACCACTTTGCATCCCTCGTGTCAAACAATTTAATTAAATAAATCCCTACTAGAGAGGCTGTAGGTCCTTGTTTTGGGATTTTTTTCCAATTTATGGTGTATCTCTTTTTGCGGAGCTAAGATAAAAAAACAGATGATGGCCATTTTGTGAATCATTTTTAATGACCCTCTATTACATATATTGCATTTGTAATGTGGTAAAGGGTGCACTGTCTCCGTTGTGCTGCTGCAAAAGGACAGACAATGGAGAAAAGGTCAGGTTTAGACATGATTTTACTGTTTTTTTTATGTAGAATTTTTATATTCTTATTAATCCGGAGCTAAATGGTGGAGTAAAGCTGCTATGGCAAATCTGCAAAACAAGCTATCTTAATTTTGTTTTCATACCTCTTAACATTCGAACACAGTGTTATTCTAAATATTTTGTAGAGATTAAAGGCAAAATAAAAAAAATAATTAAGTGGTTCCTTCACATTTGTCTAAAACCTTAGCCAATAACATGGATGTGTGGAACCAACATTTGGACGATCCAGTTGTCTGTCTCATCCAACGCACTTCTTCATTTACCTGGGTCCTCTACTTATTACACCCTTTAGCATTTTACAACAGAACACCACTGCTGTGAGAGGTTCTTCATTCAATAATGTAAGAGAAGAGGAAAAAGCTAGATGCTACCATTTCAATTTTAGGACAACACCAGAGTGCTCCTCTCGTTTACTGTGGCAATGCTCGTTCCCATATCAGGGCTGCGGGGCCTAGCATTGATAGTCGACGGGAGGGTTGAGAGTTCTGTGACTGTGTTTATGTTGAAAAGGTGTCTTGTTTTGCTGATTCGGTATAGCAGCTTTAAAGTACAATACTTTAGGCAAATTCTGTATGTTTCTCTCCCAAGCGATACAAAAAACTATTAGCTGAATAAGAAACATTTGGCATTTTGAGTTGAGTGAATTTTCATCAGTGGAAACTGAGTGTTTGCATATTGTTGTACAAAAAGGTTACTTTGGGAAACCTCAATAGCATTTGTGGCCGCCGGGTTTAGCTGGGGATTAGATTACGAATACCTAATGCTAAATTTTTAAGGCTGAAGCTTGCAAAGCCCGTCACTTGCTGAGCAAAACAAGAGCGTGTGGGCAGGGCTTCATCTGTTGCCAGATGTTTTAAACAATGGCGGCTCATATTGAGATAGTTGCTTGGCTTTATTTGCTAAATAAAGCACCTGACGTTCCAGCACCTGATGTCAACGTCTCTACAGTGAGGTGCTCTGATTGGATGATGCTCAGGGTTCAGCTAGGTTCAGCTATCTCAACTTTTGTGTTACTGGCTTTTCTCACTTTGAAGCTTATAAAACAGCAAAAGTCTGTAAAATTGCCGCGGCTAAAGCCCACACAGCACGCTGGAGACTGACGGTTCTCTGATGGCCTCCACTTGGGTAACATTTGCTTAATGCTCCACATCTTCAAATGCCACTGAAACAGCAGGCAAATCCTCAATATTGTGGCAGAGGCATTAAAGAGCAGTTAAGGCAAAAGTATTTTTGAAGTCCTTGTACATGTGTTACTGTCACAGTAGACTGATATTTTCTGACCTACATACAAAATTACACAAGTAGACTCTGAGTGAGAAGTAAAATAGCTCTTAACTTTTAACAAAAAAAGAATGGATAACGTAGCAGGAAATCTGCAGTGTCTAAATGGGGAAAAAGTGGTAAGATCCACAACCAGAAGAGGGTTGTGAGTAATTGCAGCCCAGGAGAAAAAAAATGTAGCTTACTAGGCATGTAGGACGTTAATCGTCAGAGAAGACCTGTCAGACCTG
Source organism: Apricaphanius iberus (assembly GCA_028564705.1). Taxonomy (NCBI): domain Eukaryota; kingdom Metazoa; phylum Chordata; class Actinopteri; order Cyprinodontiformes; family Aphaniidae; genus Apricaphanius; species Apricaphanius iberus. The sequence continues at coordinate 1,029,795 of JAPXFQ010001299.1, forward strand.
GAGGTGAGTGTGCAGGTGGAAACCATAGGAGCGAAATCAAAAGCCAAGATGAATGGACAGGTGGGTGTGGGAGAACGTTGGAGAGCGGGCAGGTGGAGGTACGACTGAGAGGAGGGAAGCCGTGGGGAATCTTCACTGAGAAGCTTACGGTGAAACTTTGAGCTGGAGATCTGCTGTCACCTGAGTGCAGGGTAATGGAGTGCAAAAGACAGCTGAGCAGATCAAGCAAACTTGAGGAGTAACATGTAAATAGTTCTTGATCAAATGCGTTACTGGAGAGATTTTACTAACAATGTTGTATCATCAGACGAAACAGAGGTGCGATGCAGCTGCTTTTAAACTTCTCAGCCAAGCCCACCTGTCAAAGCGTTCAGGAGAGGAAATGGACCTGCCAACATACACACAGCCAGATCCTGACAATTGAATATATAGATGTTGAGCACACTCACAATTATGCATACAGATGTTAGGTTGAGGCTGGACCAATAGGAAAGAGAACCTATTGGACAAATGCTGAAGTGCTGAAAAGTGTTCAATCTTTTTTTAATGGAAGAACAGGTTTACTCAAAGAGAAATTGTGCTTTGGTGTCTAATGGGTTTACCTAAATATTTCTGACCCACCTGTAGTCTTCCTCTGTTTCTAAAAGCATAGAACTCTGCAAAAAAGATGAGAAAGGGGTTTCAGATTGTTTTTAGCTCTTTTATACTGTGTTTTATGTATGAGATATAACTAAAGAACATGTGGAAACATTGATATTGATGAAAACCCCCACTGGCTCATTGAATTCAGAGGACAAAAGTCAGCAGTCCAGCCTATACTTCCAGTTTCAGTAGGTAAAATCAATGACTAGAACTGTGGTGGTGCTTTTGTTCTCTGTTGTCGGAAAACAATAATCCACAAATCAGGTGGCATTAGGTTGTCAGGTCTGTTTAATAACAGCTACTGACATTTACGTTATAATACACAGGTATGGTGTCGTGAAAAAGCTTGTGCCCCCAACAAATTCCATATTTTAGTTTTTTTGTTTTTTCTGTCAAACAGTGTTTCAGATCAGCGAACAATTTAAGTTTTTCAGTTTATTATTTCATTTATTAAGTGAAAAAAAGCTGTCACAACTTACCTCAATGGGATTGTCCCTAATGATAAAAAACGTTTTTACCGCCACTACGAAACAACAGCTACTAAGAATTTGAAGTAATTGGTAAAAAGTATTTTACATCTTTCAGTCTTTCAGTTAAGTCGGTCATTGATCAGTGTGTTCTTTGGATCACTGTCCTGCTGCATAACCTAAGTGAACTTGAGTTCACTTGATGACTGGTCAGTCTCCTTTAGGATTTTCTGACAGAGAGCAAAACATATGGTTCATTCTTCTATTGTAGGTCATCCAGAATTTGAAACAGCAAAATGGCACCACACCATTGCACTATCACCAGCTGCCACCAGATATAACGAGACACACCTTGCAAAAGTTTTGGGGTTTTCTTTTTGGTCGGCAGAATATTTTAATAAAAATCTTGGTTATTTTATTTATTTTTTTTATTTTTTTGCTGTGTCTCAGATTGGACCTCTCCAAAGGAATTCATCTTCTGGTTAGTCTCTTGATTGTTATGCAGCCATGATCACTGACCTTTTTTTAGCCTACATTTTTTTTCGTTATTTATTTTTTGTTTTTGATTCTTCTAGGTTTCTCATGGCTGAGTTTTATTTTGAGAGGCTTCACCACTTCACCACCGATCGTTTTGTTGCCCTCTCCACACTGATCTGTTCTTGAATTCCTTTAGATCAAGGCATGATATGCTACTTTTTGAAATACTCAGCTTATTTCCTGCTGTTTTACTGGTCTGGCATTAACCCTACCTAGATGTGGCTATTGAAATTGAGATCACCTTTTCAAAAGATGTAGTTAATCACAACACATTTTTTTATCAGTTGTGATTAACTATTACTTTTAGAAAGATGGGGTGGGGGTAATTTGCTAGATCACTGTTCCTCAATAAAATTAAAAGTTGAAATAAAGGCAGATCGCTGTGTTGTGCTTTTTTATCTGCTGTGTGAAGGCAGTAAGCATACATTATGCAGTATTAGATGAAAGCCTTAATTTATACCAATAACTGAATTTTGCATTTAGTCAAACTATTTATTTTAATCTGCATTTATAACAGTAATGTCTTTATTTTAACACTAAAAACTATGAACTATGCTAAGATACCAAATACACCGGTCTGGAATTTGGATTTAAAATTGTAGTTTTAATCATTAAACAGAAGAAAGTTTGGGTAAAAACATGAAATTGGATAATCAAAAATAATTTTATGTGGAAATTGTGTCAACTTCAAAGTGATTCTCAAGTAATTTATTTATTTTGCTTGATTAAATTGCTGCAAAAGTTTGAAAGCATGATTTTAAGTGCTACACAATAATTATGTGATTATCATTTTGTTTTCTTAGCAGAACTGAATTTTGAGTTTTTTTCACTAAAACCAATATTTTTTTAGCTCAACATTCTTTTTTTCTGTAGTGGTGTCACATCATTATATAAGCAGCAAGGCTGAACTACTGTAAGAATGTTTAGTTAAATTAGATGCTACCAGATTATTTGAAATCTTCCCATGGAAATTGTGCTAGAGAAATGGCACAGTGCTAATTACACCCTTCTTATTTGTGAACATGTTACAGCATTTCATCATGAGGATCAGGATTTAATGGCTACATAAAAGGCAGAATCAGAGAAGAAGAGGGAGAAACTTTTTACTGTTAATGCTGGTCTCATTTTTCCTTGAGAGAAGATGACTGCTGCTGCAGAGAGGGTTGACTCACAGGAGAGAAATTGGGGGGGCTGGCTGTCCCGCATTTTGCTGCCCCTTTCATGTCTTTTGATGTGAAAACAAGAGAGAAAAGTTCAAAGAACGAGCCAACACGATTCAAAAGGTGCGGGTTTCTGAATTTCTGATGGAGGATGGAGTCCGCTAAAAATGTCCTTATTTCGTCAACTTTTTATCTGAGAATGGGTTAAGTGTGTGTGTGGGGGGGTGTCTGGTGCCGTTTTGCATTCTGAGTACAGCTGATGAGCCCACGCCTCAGTTCCAGACTCTTTCTGCCAGATTGTACATCCCCTCGGAGAGTGCACAGACTTTTTGAAGGTCTGTATTTTCCTCAGACTGTTTCATTCAGTATGTTGTGATGCGGGAACAGGAGGGCAGCCATGTGTAGAGATACAGGCACTTTACTCTCCCAGACAGCTGCTGGAATGAGTGTGAATTTATCAGCCAGTCATCTGTGCTATGCCTCTGCCCACTTCCCCGCCACCACAACCACCATCATCCCCACCCACCACGGAGAATTAATGACTGCCTCTCCTCATTTGCACCCAATCATGACCAGGATGCCGAGGCAATTGAAAATGTTTACTTCAATTGCGAAAACCCTCCATGTTCCACAAAGTGGCCTGTTTTCACTTTGATGGGATTGCTAATCACAGCGACGTTATTTATGTGTGTTTTGAATTGGAGATGAGCCTAGGCTGGGATGTTGGAGGGGGACCAACCTTGCTTGGGGGCTGCTAAACCTTATGGAGAATTTATCTTCTCAGTTCCCTTTCTCTCAGTCCAGCAGATTGGGAACAGAGTAACCTTGCTTTGAGGCTGCTCTTTGTTGCTGTTTTGACTGCCAAATATATTACTCTTAGTGCACTGAAATAAAATAGACATCAAAACTTTTTGATATTGCTTGCCGGCTCATCTTCTGCAGTATTTATTACATTGGCAGGGAAATACATAGCGAAATTGCTGCATACTTTTCCAAATATTTCATTTCAGACATACTGAAATGATTTATCTTTGCTAGTATCACTCACATTCAGATACAATATGGTGTACATATTTATCTTAATTGTATTTTTTTTAGTATTTATCATTGTGTTTTAGATGCAGTATATACAGGTCAGAGTTTGTACTCAGCAGCACATACATATCATGTTAATTTTAGACTTTTGCTTTTACCAGTATTTTGTTGAGGTAGACGATCAATACAAGTACTTATAATTGAAAATAACTTATATTTTATAGAATCGATTTTCTCAAATTAAATAATTTACTGAATGCTGTGAATTGTCCTGTTTGTTGAAATCAGAATAAAATTCTGTACGGTAAACTGCATTCCAAAATTTAAGCTGTCTTGTCTGAGTTCTTATTTATAACCGCATATTTCTATTTTACATGTACAGTACAAATACCCACAAAACAAACAGCATCAAAATACAGCCTCAAATATATAAATACTAATATTTGGTTAGATGTCACTTAGCATCTTGCAGAAAACCACACACTATTCTTGTGTTATACTGGCAACATATTTGACTGCTCCTCTTATCAAATTTGAGCACCTGTATCCCTTTAAGGAAGTATACTGATGGTCTTGCTGCTGCAAGTTCATGAATTGACCTATTGCTACATCTTAGGCTGTTCAGGTCAATGACACAATTTGTTGTTCTTGCCGAATAAATGATCCTACGAAAATATCAAAGCTGGTCTTGTAATGGACAAAGCAGACTAAGGCCATTTTCACACCTGATAATATGGTAGACCTCTTTTGATTAGGTGATGGTTTGCTCTCAGACTGTCAAACAAACCAAAGTTGTTGAGCAACATTTTCATCTGCACACCTTGTAGTGGCACCTTCGCATAGGGGACACTTCCTGTTCTGTGAAATGTATTCAACCATGGTGTGACATCAGATTTGAGCAGTTTTACAAGTCCTCTGTTGTCTTTTGAATATGAGAATGAGGCAGCGTTGTTTTTGGCTTTATTTAACCAGAGGGTCCTGCGCTACAGTCTGCTTTCTGCTTTTAGAGCGGCCCAAGTCCACTTGGTGTTCACATATGCAATAGAATCGCACCAAATTTCACTTCAACTAAACCAAGACCTAGGTTTTTAGGCGGACCAGAGTTTGCATTTTTGGTCTCCATTAGAGTTCCTTTACACATTAGCACCTCCCCAAACGAACTGGACTTTCTGTTTAAATAAACTGGAGTTTGATTAAAGTGAAGTAAAACCATCCATCCACTATCTATACTAAGCGAAATCTAACGAGACCAATTAACCTTATAATCATGTTTTTGGACCATGGTAAAAAGCCGGAGGACCCTGAGGAAGGAACGTGCAAATGCCATGCTGAAAGTTCCCTGGCTGGGATTCAAACCCAGGACATTCTTGCTACAAGGCAACAGTGCTACCAACTGCGCCATTGTACAGCATGTTAGGAAACCAACAAGTTGAAATGAATTTGACCAATTCCTCCAAAAAGACAGGTCAAACAGCCAACTAAAATTATGTCAGACGCTTGTTGATGATTTCAGAAATGTGGGGTTTCTCTCCAACTTGCTAGGGGAAATCTCTCCTAGTTTTAAACGCAGGTTATGTATATCATTAAGTCTTTATTTATAATTTTGAATCTGTATGTATTTGGAAAAAAAATCATAACAATTTTGGTAGATATTTGTTAATAATGGTAATGCTGTATAATTATTTAATAATGGGCGAATATTTTTTTCAAATGTATTATTAAAAGTCTATTTACTATATTAATTTTTTTATGAATATATGCTAACTTCTCACCAGCACAGTTGCTGCTGCTGCAGAAGAAACAAACCACTGGCTTATATTTACTATTTTGTGAATTGATTAACCCATGCTGACTTCTAGATCGAATACGCGATTGACTGAACTTTAACTTTTAATTCCTTTATTTAGTTAATTTATTTCTGGCTTCTAACTTCTATGAACCTATACATATTTCATATATCATTAGAAAGCTAAGGGTCTTCTGATTACATTTATGTCAGCCAATCAAGAATAAAATCATAATTGTAGACACAGTGAGCGCTATTACCCAAACCCTGCCCCCCGGAAAGACTTTGTAGTCCAAAACAACATGACAAAACCAATCCATCTCGAACAAAAACATTTTTTTATATCCATAAGGGTCAGAATAAAGTTCTCTAATAAAGTGAATAGTCCAGGTAAACAGTAAGTGCAACAAAGCAGTAAACAACCCAGGTAAACAATGCTCTGGAAAATTCACTACAATGCGTGTAGTTCTTCACCGCTAAAGTTCTACTTCCGCATTCATACTGCGTATGCCCAGAAACAAAAAAAACCCAACAACATCCGGTTCAAATTGGAGGCCAATGGCTGATGGATGAACAGCCGTGTTTCTTTTTTTTTGGCCCACCACCAACCCCCTTCTTTGGAGGAAACTTTTTTTTCAGTTAATATTCGTGATAATCCTCTCGCCCGCTGATAGCTGGAGATAGGAACCAGCCCCCCGCGACCCCTTGAGGATTAAGTGGTTCAGAAAATGGATGGATGGATTCGTGATCATTTTTAATGTTGTATACAGAAACATAAATGCAGAATATAGGTTGTGGGGTTAATTTAAAATATGCTACATATACAACAAATAACCTAAACAACACAGAATGAAATGGACAGATAACAATACAAAAGGAGAGGATTTAGTGATGTGAACATGATTAAGTAGGCTAAACATATGAGGATTTAAGGTTGACATCAGGTAGCTTTTACTTTACGTGTTTCCACTTTACATGTGTTTCTACTTTACATGTAAACACCCGAACCAATCACGGTTTGGGTGCTTACATGTGTCAATTCTGATGATTGACACATTGACACATCAGATAGCCAACGAAATCCTGCAAATGCAGACATATGACACGCCTAGGTTAGGTATTTTTTTCCCAGCGTAACTCGTATGCCTTGCAGTTGTAGCCGATCCTGCCCCACCTCTTTGCAAGGCAGGATGAACCAGCTTACCATCGAAGGTATGGGACCCCTTCAGCCCGTCGAATCCTCCAGATCAGGTTCTGCAGAGAATTCCCCTAAACTGGTGTCGCGAAAGATTTGTCCAGCCTCTAAATGCCTTCATTTCATTGATTTAAACCAAACTCAAAGTCTTTATAACAGTCTTTCTAATTTCAGTTTAATAGCCTAAACAATTTAGATCAACTTTACATTGCAAATCTCATTGGGGTGTTAGTTTTAGATGTTTCTTTCTATGATCAATTTAAAGTTTCAATTTAAAACCCCTAATCAGGGAGTTGTCTATAAATTAACCTTAAAATATAGAACTTATTGACAGAACAACTGTTTCTAAACTAGTTTTATGACTTAGCCATGCTCATATATATCTAGATAAAAACAAATATGCAGCCCTTACTTCTTAAAATCTTACTCCTCTTTTCTTGTTAAGTACAATTTCCAGTATGGGATAGTGAGGTGATCTCAGGTTATTTAGACATCGTAAAATGGCATATCCAGAAAGTCACAGGAGATGTTTACGCACAGGGTGCACGAGTGATATGCTAATTCAGAAATGTGTCTAATCATTATCTGTCAAAATATAACTTATTTGGAAACTGTGGATAGTTATCTGAAATGAGAAAGTAAAGATTCTGACAAATAGCATAATTCTGGGTACCTTTGACATGTACTTTGAAAAATATCTGCAATATGTGCTTAATTTTTTGGTTTATTGCTGTCAAATTTGGTGTAGATAGAAAATGTTAAATTTTTCGATTTATAAAAAATAATATTGCTTGGTAAACATAGCACTTAGACATATTATCACAGTTCTGGAAGAAATTTCAGAGCGTTTTCTTCCCAAAGAGACCTTCGCCATGTCTTTACTCAAAATGGTTCAATAGTTTGAATTTTAAATTGAGTATGCAGGTTTTTTTGTTTGTTTGTTTTTGTTTTTAGGGTGGAAAATGCAGGAATGGTAAGGCTTAAGGACCTCATATAATTATTAAAACTGACATCATTCTAGAAACAAACTAAAGAAAACCTGGTAAAACAGTTTTCTTAACTTTGTAAGCTGTCAGCCCTAATTTTTGCCTTTTGTGGTATCATAATTCCAGGGGAGACCCATAAAAGACCATAAATATGATTTTTCTTGTTCTTTTTCTTTGGTTTAACAAAGCTATATTTATTTTTTACCTTTTTAAAGGTGGGGGGAAATTGTATTATCTTACTGTAAGCTAGCTGAATGGCAGTGCACAGCACAGGGAAGAACTGTGCTGGTTTATCCTCTTACAATCCCTTGTTCCATAATATGTCACTTCCGCCTAATTTCTTTTATATATATTTTATTATCTTTTATGGAACCAGGAAATGTAATTAAGTTGACCAAGTTTAAGATGAAGTTTCTCATGAAATTAGTCCTCATTGAACTTTGCTGAAAAATTAGAGCAGCCTAGTGTCAGAAAGAAATAATTGTTGACATAATGCAACATTTATTTTGCTTCTAATTTGAAAGCAAATTTAATAAAATATTTTTTTTCTTTACATTTGTTGTTCTGGATCTTTGACCTTATTCAAAAATCATGTTCGGAACATTGAACAACTCAGTTCAAAATGAATTGATTAAATGAAACCCCATGATAAACCATATAGTTGGTATAAATTAATTAAAGGCTATTATGACGTTACAATAAACTTTTAATTGCCTACTTTGTATCCTCTGACTCATAAGTTGTTGTTTTTTTTATTTATTTTTTTTACCTATTACCCTTCTTTTGTCCTGAACCTGAGGGCTGGCAGAGGAATGGAATAAAATGAGTAGTTCATTGCATCAGACAGGTCTGAGGAGCTTTTCTCCACAGGAGGTTAATTTCTTATTGCTCGCCGCGTTTGCAGAGTTCATTTTGAATCATGTTAGTTTGGCTGTCTATTCCTATTATCGCTATCGGAAAATGCAGGCATTTCTCTCCCCCCCTCCACTTTGTAAATGTCAGAATGCAATAGAGGTGTCTGACAACTCAGGCATGCAAATGTGCTTTTGATGTTTCTCTTTTTTGGGGGGGGGACTGAGGCTAGGAGTGTTGTTTCACCGCTGGTGTGAATCTGAGGCATTAAACGTGTTTCCTTTATGCTTTTTTTTGTGTTCTGCCAAATAAATATAGCACAAGGTGACTTTTGACTCCCTTCTTCTTTCTTTCTGAAGACAGGGGGAAACAAAGCCAGGCTTTTTGTGTTGGGGCTTAGCACGGTGTAAGTTATGATGACAAGGTCCAAAGTCTGTCAGGGGCAACAATGCCGGTGTACAGACAGTGACTCAAATGCTTGTTTTCCTGGAGATGGAGAGCAGAACCGCTGAGCACACAGTGGTCGCATGGAGCCTCCGATGGAGAGCTCCGATAAAGCTTAACCAGTAACAGCATCCGACTCCTCTCTGCTCTCTCTGTTCTCAGTTTAACTCTCCCCATCTTTCTCACCTCCACCACCTCGTCCATATCTGCCGGTTCCCACTTACTTACACTTGTTCTTTGTCCCTTTTTCTTCATATCCTCTCCTCTCCCGGCATCTTTGTGGGCAGCAGAGCTTACAGCCCATCTGGCATTCATTCGCAGGGCCTACTCTGAGCTGTGGGGGGAGATCAATAGTGACAAACACTGCACATGGCTCTTATATTAAAAGGATTAGACATGGCTGCAAACTGACAATCTACACAGCCTCTTCACATATCTTTGCTCCGTCTGTCGACATGAAGCAAAAACAACATCTAAGTATTTAATAGACTCTAAATATGCAGTCAGAAAACTTTCATTAAGGGTTTTTCTTTTGTCGTTTACAGTTGACAGCCAGAACCTGGCAACAGACAATGTATCTGTGATTGAGGGAGAAACGGCCACCATCAGCTGCCGAGTGAGGAACAACGATGACTCCGTCATCCAGCTGCTGAACCCGAACAGACAGACCATCTACTTCCGAGATCTTAGACGTAAGTGCTCCTGCCTGAGACGGAAAGCTATTTGATTCCTGGAGTTTTCAAATGCACAGTCATGCCCCCTTTTACAGTAACTCAGAGAAATATTGTTTGCCACAACAAAAGGGATGTAGTAAGTGGAAATCCAATTTTCTTCAATTCAGGCTGCCTACACAGGTTTGATTTCTGCCTCAAACCAGGAATATTCCTTTCAGAACTTTAAGAATAAGTTTTTTTAATGTTTCTTCCTCAAATAGTTTCTTGCTTTCTCAGTTTTTCTGTCACCTGTGAGGAATCTATGATCTTTCTTAGGGTTAACTTTTAGAACCAACTTTAGAGAGTGAGAGAAAGAGGAAAAGTATGAAGGCAGCTGCTTTGGGACCATAACAAACATAACACATTGTCTCACATTTTTGCGCTGCATTGGAGTTTACTAAAACAGGATTAAAGAGCATGTATCATAATTTCTGCAACTTTTCCTTTTCAACTGTGTTCAGTTTTGTATCTCACAGTACTTTTATTTCCATATCTAAAATTGAAAAATATGTTAAAAAGATTCAGCCTAGCATGAAGCCAAATCTGGCAAGGAGAGATGACGTTACACAACAAAGACAAAAATCAAGAATTAATTCATAACAGAGAGGGCCACCCAAGACAAAAATAGTCATACTTCTCTAGCTCCTATTTGAGTTCATGAGGCAAAGATGTATATGGTAATTTATTCAGAGAGAAGAAGAAAGTCAGGACAAATGTGGTCTGAGAACAATAGTTTGGAGATCAAACAGACCAGCGCTTTACCCAGGGATTCAGAAATAAACTGTAGAGGGTCTAATTTGCCTGCTATTTACCAGAGTGACAAATGAGGGGCTTCTGCTCCGGTTCTGACCAGCATTACTTCTCTAATGTACACATTATTTTCTCCCATCTTCTATGTCACCACAGTACCACTTTTTAGCAATCTGCCCAATGCGGACCAAAACCGTTAACGAAAGCCGCCAAAAGTCTGACTTTTGTTTTGATAATCAGGCGGGGTTTTATTTATAAGGATTTAACTGCACTAGAGTGATGTTATTGTCAAAAGATTGTTTTATTTTCCTTCTGTAGTTCTAATCCAACTCTATGAATTCATTGACAGTTTGCCCACATATACTATTAGGCCATAAAATGTGACTTCAATGTGATGCTGTACTAAAGGACGGTCTGTATATTAGCAGTTTCTATCAGTGGTGTCCAAAGTTGGTTCTCAAGGGCCATAGTCGTGTGTATTTTTGAATTTCTTTTTTTCAACATCAGCAGACATTTTGCAGTGACAAGAGACACATAAAGACTATGGAAGTATGTGTCCTCTTACCTTAGAAACGTTATGTCCTCAAACAGTACACTGGTTAACTCTGTTATCTGGCCGCTGACTACCAGAGCAGTCTGTTGTAGCCATTATACAAACTGTTGTTTCTTTGTCCTTTAACGTTGGGTTGTTCTCCTGAAGGAAAACAATATTTTGAACAGTCTGGTTTCTGTCTCTACACATTCACTTTGATCAAACTAACCCACTTTTCCTGTGAAGGAAAATCTTTGGAATAAGAAAGAGTGCTCTTTCCACCCTTTTCTGTGTTACCAAAAGTAGGCACACATCCATTTTAAAATATTCATATGAGTGATTTTTTTTTCAAAGAAATCAATCGCTTTTCTGTTTACTTTCGACAGCAAGCGCTGTTACGCACCAGATATTATTGTCCACATACAACTCTAGCAACTATTTTGTTAAATAAATGTATGTTTTAAGTTATTTTTCTTCTTTAAATATAAGTTGTTAATATAAGTTGTTAATCAAAATGTTAAACTTTCAATATTTTTAGTTTTTTTTGGCTGTAAAATATGATTGAATCTGTCCTTGAACATACAGAACAATACAGAATTTTTTATAGCATGACAACATGGATATAATCCTCACTGATTAAATTAAGCAAACAATGTAAAACATCCCCAACCGCTACCATCATATAAATACATTAGTTTAGCACCATATGTTAAAAATGTCATAAATTAATTTTGAATATGCAATATATTATAATTACATTACCAGCAATTACACAGGAAATTTCACTCATTGCCTTGGACAAGGTTTTGCACAATGTGATAAAGTAAATTATATTGTCTAACCCTTAAATTAACATTTATCACCTACAATTAAATATAGCCAAGCTGATTTGTCTTTTAATATATTAGGTGGCATACAGAAAATGAGTCAGCTGCTGTTATTTCACCAAATGTAGCAACACAAAATGTCACAAGTGTTTTAAATTAATATGTTTTATAACATAAGCAATTAGCTGCTGTCAAGGAACACATACAGCAATAATCACAATTATTGGCACCTCTGTTAAAAGTATGTACAAAAGCCTTGAAAGAAGATACATTTGGATCCTTGTTCAGCCTTGTCTGTCATATTTCCAGTTAATCTAAATATATTATTTATTCCCCTACCTCTATATATCGGCAAACTTGAGTGAATATGTTCCTCCTTGTATTTATTTTCTGACTTATAAGACTGTTTTCTTTTGGGGTGACACATGTTAAATTCATTGGATGTGAAAGCAACAGTTCTCCTCATGCTGTGGATTTTTCCATATGTTCAGTTAAACTTTACCTGCCTAGTTTAGGGGGGGGGTTAAATTGTGCATGATACAATGTTAAATATGTTGTAAAGTTGTGCTACAGGATTATTCACCCTGTTGAATCATAAGGCGGAGGAAGAGATAAGAAGGCTGATAAATTATCAGTAATTTTATCAAAATATGTTTAAATTGACTTAACTTTTACTGTACCATAAATGTACTCAAATTAAATATTGGATTTTTGCCAAATTTACAATGTGGTATTATGTCATGGCAATAATAAATTATTTTATTAGAATTGTTTTTAAACATACATTAACCCAGGGTGAAAATATAAAGTGGAGGGTGATATTTCAGAACAAAAATGAGATAACAAAACGTTCCCCAAAGAAATGAAAAATTAAACAGTTCAGTATCTAGGTTGATATAGTTTTGCTTATTAATCTAAAATATTATATTTAAGTTAACTATTTAAGATTAATTATTTGTGCTCTTTTAGGTACTTCTGTTTTAGAGAAAAGCAACATTACTGTAGAACCATAAGTACATCCTAGTATCGAAGGAATTGTTCTGGTTTTACTATAGTAAAGGTGTCATACATGGCGACAGGATCAGCTGCGGCTTTTGTTTGGATTTTGTTTGCAAACATGATTCCATCTGTCCTTGACTCTGGCTCTTTTACACATGCATTAAGCTTAGAATGCTGCAAGATTATTTTGAGATAATTCAACAGTGCTTATGTAATGGGAATACTTGTGTGTCGTTGTCAATTTTTTGCAATAATCTCTTAGATTAGGGATATGGAGCATTATGATTATGCATGAGCATATGGGAGACTTCTGCTTTAAACTGAGACTTATTTTGTCTTGCATTTTGTCACTTATGTCTTGGATCAGGGCCAGGATTCAAGGTGAATGAGAGCCACTCTTCATCTCAATCTATATTGCATCCCAGCTGTTATTTCACAGGTCCAGGTAGCCAGACGTGCATTCCATTTTCTCACTAGCAAAAAGCATTGGGGGAGTCTGAGCACACATCTTTGTCATATTTGTGCAAAATACCCAGAGCTGACGCAAATGTGTGACAGAGGAGAGAGGAGTGTTATGAAAGTATAGATCGGGCTGCGTTCCTATTTTCTCAGACGGCAAAGATTAAAAGAAACTGTAATCAGTAGGCTCATCGTACTGCTAATCAATGATGAGTCTGTACAGTTACAGAAGTCTTGCCAGGAGGTTAGGACAACCTTTCCCTCTTTGTTCTATATTGAGCGGCACAATATGAGCCTGCAAACATGTCATTTTCTCTACCAAAGTCAATACAGCTCCTTTGTCAATAACAAAAAACAAACTGTGTTGTTTATCCACCATTGGATGGGAATATATGTCAGACTTTGTGACGGACGGATTAAGTTTTATTGGGTTTCTGCTGCGTATTTGTACTTCTCGTAATGGGGTCTGGTGAACCCCCCTTGACTACCCTATTCTAGGCCCCCGCTCCTAAAACACCTCAGGTTCGGCAAAGACCCCCCTCAGCCAGTGGCATTGTTACCTGTCATCAGGGCTGCCCTGACACAGTGGCAGATCTTGGTACACAAGCAGGCAAACAGCAGGGACATGGGGGCACACCAGGAGCTGCAAGAACAGCACAGACAAGCCAAGCAATCACCATAGAATAAGACAAAAACAACACCAGAATATCAGCCGTACAGTCGCATATGTGGGCTTTTAAACAAATTCCCGCTGCAGCAAATAAAGATAATTTATGTCACAAGTTGGAGCCGAGCAAGTCTTGTTAGGGTTAGACATTTATTCCTGCAGATATATGCAAAATGACATGTAATTCAGCATCGTTGTCAGTTGAAATGGGAAAAATGAGCCTTTATCAGCAAAGGTGGACCTCTTCGGATGGTGATGCAGTACAGGGAGATTATTTATTCACTGCCTTTCCCTTCAGGAGATTTCTAGGTCTGTGTTACAAAGGCTTAATATTTAAAAAGGTACTTCACAAACAAATCTGATGCTCAGCTTCAAATCCCTGCGGGTTTAAAGCCTCCAAATATGAGCTCAAATTTAAAAACAGTTGTGGCTATTGCTTTTACAATAACCCGAATATGTATCAGCTGAAATAGTCTATATAAATTTAGTGAAAGTTTTAGTGGAAAACTGATGTTCCTTTCGACTTTCATTTCACAGTTTTATGTGTCTCAATACAATAAAGTGGATTTAAGTAAAAAGTTACGGAGTGCAAAAAGTACCAATAAAGAAAGTAGAAAATATACTACAGTTGTGATTGTGATGCATCTATATTACTGTTTGAACAAACAAATATTCGCTGCCAGGCTTGCCACATCAGTGTTTGATTTACACCTACAGAAATTCTGCCCTCCTAAACACACAGTTACTGTGTATCAAATGCTGGTATTAAGGATCAAATAGAATTACAGTAGTTTATTTATTTTTATCATTTCCTGGCAGTCCTTTGTCCTTTTTTTGTAGCCCTAGGCTCTACAGGTGAAACTCGAAAAATTATAATATCATGCAAAAGTTTAATTATTTCAGCAATTCAAAGTAAACGTTGAAACTATTGTTTTATAGACTAATTTCATCATGCAAAGTGAGACATTTCAAACCTGTACTTGTTATGAGGTACGTGAGGTCTGCCACACTACTTTATCCAACGGAGACATTTGCATGTGTTTTTTTTGTTATTTATTTGGGAAACAGAATTTAAAAAAAATGTGTTGCTCCTATTTAGATACCAGGTATTACTTTTGCATGTGCCAAAGGCACATAACTTTACCATAATTGTGCCTTAAAATAAAAATACATTCTCGAAAATTACTAAAGCATTGCAGGTCCTTCCTGCTTCTCTATGGAGTGAGGTGGAGAGAATGTCTGAGTCTGTTTCTTTCAAAGAAACTGGATGTTGAATGATGTGAATTGTTTGTGTTCTAGAGCAGGATTCAGGTACAGGTCAATTTTTCATCCTCAGAAGAATTTCAAGGAAGTTGATGCATCCAGTTGTGTTTAGTTGATTGCTGATTTGTATAATTTACAGATAATAAGACCCAGGTACTTTTGATGTTAACATATTGATTCATTGTAAGATTAGAGAAAATAAACAGTATTTACATAACTTTTAACTTTTTTTCTTTTTAAGAATGATAGAAGAAAAAACTATGTTCTAAATAAATCCTTAAGACACCATAAAGAGTACAGTATAGATGTAAGGTACTTGAAAAGTGCATGAAAAGCAGGAACTGTATATTTTGGAGCTGTTATATTAGCAATCAGGCTGTCACATATCACAGAGTCATATGCAGTGTTGGGAGTAATGCTGTTTAGAAGAAAAGCCTTAGGTTACAACATTATTTTATCAGTAGCACGATTATCTTAACTAATTCCTGTTTCCTTCATTACAACGCAGTTACAATTACTGAATGTGAAATGCAGTGCGTTACTATGACAAGGAGCTGAACTGCACTCCATCTGTGCGTAATGGAGGCTGAATTACCACTTCGGTCATAGTTTTGAAAACCGGAAATATTTCTCCAATTGAACTGATTAGAATTCTGCAAGACTCTCTGATCCAGTGATTTTTGTATCGCTTCAGGGAGAAAATACAGAGTATTCGCTCTTTTTACACCAATAATTTGGCTGTATAATTGCCAGTCTGTGTATGGTGTAGTCACAGATGAGCTCCATACCTCCGTAGCTCTTCAGCTTGCCCATAAGGAGATGCATATAATAAGGTTTTCAGGTCTGAGATGATGCTCAGATGATCTCATGGGAAACTTTTCTTGATTGGTTCATTTAACTGTTCCTACCTGAGCTTAAGGTTGTAAATGTCTGCACATTTGCACCAAGTGGTCCGAGATCTGTCAAAATGACCAATGGCCTTCAGCTTTTTCCATCACCGTTAAAAAAAAAAGGTCATTTACAGAAAATATTTGGTTAACCGACTACAGAATTAAACAACTTAGTTTGCTTAAGTGTTTAGTTTTGTTGTGAACAAAATACTTGGCAGTAAAGGTTGTTTTTGAGCTGTCTTAGGTTGTGGGAGTTTGATTTAATTTCTAATGGAGTTGAACACACTTTATATTGTTTAACTGTTTACTAGGTTATAAATATAACAATGGATAAACCTCTTGGCTTCTGCTAATGTGCAATTTAGAAAGTTATGTACGAGTAGGTTAAGTGTGAGTTCTACTCGTTTCATCTGACTTTGTACTTACTTTTATTATAGAGTAATTTGGTTACTAACAGTTAGTTTTTTTAACAAGTAGTGGGTGACTATATTTACTTTTTTATGTAAACTTCCCAATACTGGTGATATACTGCAGTTTGCACTGATCATTTCAGACATGAAGGGTCATTTTGCAGCGGATGCTTTGGCTCTCAAAGTGCATCGTTTTGTTCACCATTTCACCTCTTCCAAAGAGCCCTAAGATAATACTGGGGGAATATGTTTTCATGTTGACGGCACCCTGAGACCTCAAATGATGATCCTAATGCAAAGTGTGGAGGCTGATTGGAATAATAAAGTCCCTGCGCTTTAAATTGGTGCTGAGTGGAGTTCGTTAGCTCGACAGAGGCAGAGAGGACTTCATAAAGAAGGCAAGTCAAGGCATCAAAAGGCCTCCCCAATCAAATCAGCTGAGGTTGTTTATGTAAAAGAGTGCTCAGGGATGAGCACTGCCCCAATGAAAAGTGATGAGTGAAAATTCAGAGTGAGATGGCTAACCCAGTTTGATGACGTTAAAAGAATATCCAGTCAATCCATGGAGGCATTAAGAAAGAGATTCCTTGCTTTTTTTGATTTAGAGTTTCGGGGCATACGAGGATCTCTGCTCCCCCCCCCCACCCCCCACCCCCCGTGATTTAATTCATTATGTATTTAATTCACAATGCCTCTCTCCTTTCAGAGGAATATGTGAGCTCGACGCAGCCATCTATGACCAGCCTTGGCCCGTTTTAAGAGTTTCCTAGCTTGTTAGGACTCTTCATGAACACTCTTCACACTTTCCTTTCTTTGCGGGTGCTCTGTGGACTGTAAAGGTACTTTATAAATCAACTCATAGAAATCGTTTTGAAACTCACTTTTCTTTTACTCAATTAAGGAGAAAGCCTGCATAAAGGGCAGCGGTCGCCCTCCCCCTTACCCTCCTCCTGTCTGATTTCCTGCTAGAGTCTCCTTCGTCATCCTCCGCCCCCTCTCTTCTCCCCTTTTCCTTTTTTCTTATCACCCTCCGCGTCTCATGCTTGTGTCCCTGCACTCTGTATCCCTACAGCTCTCAAGGACAGCCGGTTCCAGCTGGTGAATTTCTCTGACAACGAACTCCGGGTGTCTCTGTCCAATGTGTCGCTCTCCGATGAGGGACGCTATGTGTGCCAGCTCTACACTGATCCTCCTCAGGAAGCCTACGCAGACATCACTGTCCTGGGTAAGGTGTGAGAACACACGTGTGAAGAAAAAGACACTCTCATTGTAAACCGCTCCATTGTGAGTGGTGAATATGAAATAATAGTTATCTCTGATCTTGTTATCTTAAGCAACTGAAACAAAATGTCAGCCAATTAGGCTCTTGCGGTGCTCAACAGCATAACAAAAAGGAGCAGATGCTGAAACTGAAGGCTCAGACCGTGTTGGTTTGGCAGCTGTGTTGACTCTGTGAATCCCGGTGAATGTTGACTTGGCTGCTCCAAACGATTT
Source organism: Apricaphanius iberus (assembly GCA_028564705.1). Taxonomy (NCBI): domain Eukaryota; kingdom Metazoa; phylum Chordata; class Actinopteri; order Cyprinodontiformes; family Aphaniidae; genus Apricaphanius; species Apricaphanius iberus. Next base: position 1,047,903 of record JAPXFQ010001299.1, read on the forward strand.
CCCATTGAGAGTCAGCTGTGCCACACTTTGATGCTTTGGAGAGAAATTACTTTATTTAAGCTTTATTATACATGCAGACATCCTGGGGGATTGAAAGGAATTAAAAGCACTTTAAAGTAATTACTCCAGTTGTACGATTGAAACCTAGCTGTATTTTTTTTTTCTGAATCAAGGGTTACATTGAAGAGTTCTCGAAATAAGTCCCCCAAGTAACGTTTTGCTTTCAAGTATCTGAGGTTCGTGAAGTTAGCTGTGATGACTAATACAAGGTGGGATAGAGAAATACGCCTGATTCTGTGTTTACATCTGAATGTACATGGGATGTAATTTTAATTGACTCTGCCTTGAAATCTTCCGGCAGTGCAAAAAATGAACAATATTAAGTGAAGCAACATAATTAATGCATATCCTTTATTGTATTATTGTATCGTAACTTGTTTTAGAGTATATATAAGACCTGTGGGGAAATTACATGTTTGTTTGATTAGCTCATATTCAGTCAACCAGTTTGAATTGATTTGAAGTGTTTATTGAAGCATACATATCTATTACACATCAATACATCAATTGTACTGTATATACATCAATTTAGTTATCAAGCTATATATTTAGATAGCAAGATTGTAAAAGATGTATTTAAAATAACTGAAAAGGAGTAGGTAGCAGTAGTGAGAGTGGCAGTTCAACATAAAACCAAAAAAAATGGTTTTAAGACATGAGTTCTACATACAAAATGTGCTTGTTTTGACAAAATCTTATGTGTGCCACATTCTTAGTTTGTGATAACAGCTACACTGAAGCTATACTCTTCCAGCTCAGTGCAAGAGCTCTGACCTAATATTCAGTCAAGTATGCAAAAGCAAGTTGGCTGATCCTGTGAGCCCCAAAGTTATTCTTAACTGTACTGAGGGTCAAAGAACACCAGATGGAGCATTTTGAGATGACATGCAGTCAGGCAAAAAACAGGACCTCCAGTCAAAGACTCATTAAAGGTGCACAAAGTAACTTTGTAATGTTTTTAAATCATTTTCTTGAGCTTTGGGTGCTAAGACCCTTTACAGGGTGAATAAATACTCTCTCAACCGTCTTCACGTCTTTTGGGGAGAATCCTGCCTTCGCAACTACTTGAATCTGTCTGGACTGGTGACCTGAAGTCTCGCAAAGTCACGTATTTCATGAGCCTTATCAAAAGACATAGACTATTTTTTTAAATATGACTGGACATATGAAGTTAATGGTTAAAAATGGAATTACATAGGGACTAAGTATTAAACAAACTTAGTGGAATGTAAAACATACTTTGTGGAAAAGCCTTCTTGGATAAGAGCAGCTAATGACATTCTTTACCTAGGTGTATGATCTTGACCCCTTCCTTCACATAAATGTTCAAATTATGAAGGTACTATTGAATCTTCAGTTCTTTCACATATTTTTAAAAAAAATGTATTCAGTCAGGTGAATGCTATTCTACCAGCATTACTTTATTTCTCTGTAACCAATTAAAATGTCCTTGGCTATGAGGTTGGGGCCATTGTATTGCTTGAAAATCTACACCAATTTCCTGTTCAGCTTCTTATCAAGAACATCTTGGTGTATTCCTTCATCCATCCTTTCTTCCATCCTTTCTTCCAATCTATATTGCGATTTGATCCAAAGCAAGTGCAGTAAGGATATATATTGAAGTATGTATTTTTTTCTTTATACATGTTAAAATGACTGCTAATGACCATTCTCACTTACCAGATACATTGCAGCAGAAGGACTTCAAAAAGGCTTAGAATGCCATTGAAAAAAAATGTACAAAATACATTTTAAAAAAATCACATTTTCTTCCAAAATAATAATAAAAAAAATGTTCACAACATATATTAAGATGAAGATATTTTGAATAAAATAAAAGCCAAATGTTATGAAAATTAAGTTCAAAATTGTCTGATTTGTTTTTTTTTATTTATAAATGTAATATCATACAAAAGGAAACCTGCAACTATTTGAATTAAAAATGCTTCCAGGTTCAACAGGGTTTCTTTTCCTTTAAATGAAAAACAATACATTTTAATTTTGTAATATCTAGGGTAAAGCAAACACTGAACATAAGTATTTATCTTCCTTGCATACCTGGTACAAAGTGTGTAGGCACAGCTTGATGATGTCATTAAAAATGCGCAATCACTGCAGGATGGTTTAGTCAAAATATCTAGCTTTGGATAAATATGGAAAATAAAAAACTTATACCTTGTACATTTTATTTATCTCACTACTACTTCTCAATATATTCAGCAGCAACATTTAAACAAGCTTTAAACTGTTTGTTTTTCAGCAGTGATATCTCATGTAGAAAGTATCCATTACTCTTTGGCTATTAGACAACTCATTTATTACTCATTGATTATTCTTTTGACTCCTCAGAAATCTTATGAGGACACCTGGCTTTGGCTGGTTTATAGTGAAATTATGGTATTTTCACTTTAAGATTATGACTCTAGGAGTTCTCACTTGAACACACAGAAGGTTGGAAATCAGGTTATATTGTCATTAAAATATTTTGCAGCAATAAGAATTTCCTCGGAAAGTTTTTAAGAAATTATAACAATTTGCAATACTTTGCTAATGGGATATTTTTATATACCCATACGAAACCAGTTTGTACCTTTCTAAATACTGATAACAATGCTTTTTGCTGTACCCTGTGATGGCCAAAGATCATGCATGGGAGTTGGAAAAAGTAATAGCCTCACATTCGTGAAGTGACACAACCGGATTCACAATAATCACCTTTAAATTGAATTCAGGCAAGGTAAGGCCACTTTATTTGGACAGCAAACTTTCAACAAAAAAGTAAATCAAGATACTTTGGTTGATCAGGGGATGAATTAAAAGCAGCGGTAATCCAACAATAAAAGTTTTAAATAGAACATATCTCTCTCAGAATTTGTCTAGCTGTGAGTAAAAGTAAGGTTAAAAATTATCTTACCATGTCATTTGATATAAAAGAGACCACGCTTACACTGGTGACAATATACTCTCTCTGAAAAAAAAAAAAACTACAACAAAATCATTGTGATCCAGAAACGGTTCTAAGCATTTTCTGATTACTGTACCAGTCGATCTTGATAACATTAATTACAACAGATGTAGTCCTCCATTTTTACAGAAGAAAATGTAGTAGTTCTGGACAGGCTCAGTGACCCATGTACACAGGGCAACAACCTTTTTAGCCCTTTTACTTTGCCACAGAAACATAACTGTTGGCAGTATGAACTACAGAAAATGCCTTTTTTTTGCCACAAACATACACATTATGATTCAGCTTGAATCAGTAATTGTATCAAAACGGTAAACCTCCAGTTGCCTAAAAGAAATCCTTTAAATATTTTTTTATTCCATCCATCCATCCATCCAATGGTTTTACAGGTGTTATATCTAAACTCTAAACTCTGGACATTGTTGAATTACTTTCCATAAATTCCTTGTCCTTTTACATTTACATTATACTTTGGAAAGTATTAAAAATAGACTGAGAGCTCTGAATTCTTCAGTAACATTATGGAAAATGAGCCCCGTATTTCAGTGAAATTTGAATGTTTCTTTGTTTGATGAATCATCTCTTCCAAGTTAACATATATCAGGCCTCAATAACTAGAGGGTACTAACTACGAAATGCTGAAGGAAAAAACTGAAATACCGGAAGGTCTTATCATTGTTAAAACACACGCTTCTGACTGTCGTAATAACATAACCCCATACTCAAAATTGTTACCACAATTATTTCTGGTTTCATTATTACCTGTTAAAAATGTGTGTATAAGCAGCAGCCTGATTCTGCCTGTCTGAAAGTTTCTGTTGTTGTGGGTCAGTCCCACCAGGTAGCCCCATCATCGAGAGTCGAGAAGATGTGGTCAGTGAGGGGAACGAGACGGAGCTCACCTGCACATCCATGGGCAGCAAGCCAGCCGCTTCCATCAGATGGATGAAGGGGGAAGACGACCTGACAGGTTGGTAAAATAACAGCCTACCTCAGTCCGCTTCACATCCTTTTGGCCTGTCTTCTCCCCTACAGCTTGGTCTCTCTGGAGGCTCTTCCTTTGCGAACAAAAAAAGGAGTTCTTCTATAAACACGGTGTGTACTGATTATCTTGACTGGCATATGTACACGAGAAGAGAATTATGTCTGTCATATTCAGTTGTAGGCACAGGGTTCAGGTTGCTACTGCTTGCTCATGCTTGGCATTCCCTGCCTTATGTCTCTCATAAATTTAGGTTTGCTTTAAAGTAACTTTCATATTGTAGTTTTCATTTCAGAGACAAATGTCTTGATTTGCAATTACTTAAATATTTACTATAAACACTTAGTTAAACCTCAACTGCTGATGGATTATCTTTTAAAGTGTATTCAACTCTAAGTCTTTCTGATTTTCTTCCAACCAGCCACTTATGCTAAACAAGGTTTATTTGCACATTTTATCTTCATTTTGGTGCCTTCTGTTGCCTGAAGAAATGAGTATATAATCTGAGAGTGGTGAAAAATCCTATTACCTCTCAGTTATGATTTGATGTTATCAATAATTCATTATAAACTTATTGTACAGCAACGGTAAGGTTCATTTTAGTTACACTGTATTGACACTGAGTGAATGTCTCTGAGCTTGTTGTCAAATTATATATGTATTAGAATGGAGGGGTATACATAGGGCTTGTTGAGAGATGAAATATTTAGACAAGAGCAATTCTGAAGCTAAATGCCATCTGTGCCTTCAGTGTTCCCTACAGGAGTCAAAGTCAATTTCTGTTTATGAGTTGTAGAGTGTTGTGTTGGGGAGGGAGAGACAACGGGATGGTTAGATCAGCAAAATGCCACTGACATGCTGAACAGGGCTAATCTGCAGTGGCAGTGGATACATAAAGCCAGCCAGAAAGTCACGTCCTCTTGTACCTCAGGAAACATAAATCACTTGTTATTATGGATATGCTAAACAATTAATTAGACCCTGCACATACTCAGATTCCAAGGCACACATGATACTGACTTTATAGATCCTGGCTGAACGTTGGCAAACAGGGCAGTTTAAATGCTAGCAAAGAAATATGTTGCTTAAATTGAACTCAGATAGGTCGATTTTCTTTATCTATACAGATATATCTCTTTAATTGTAATGTAATCAAGATTATATTTATCTCAGTAATATGTTTCAAAAAGTTGTATACGTATATCACCACTACTATATCAAGTTTCATAGCAGTATAAAGATAAAATATGGAAAAAAAGACCAGTATTTTACTCAGCTGGGGTTATATTTCATAATGTAACCTTTGTGTTATATTTTTGTCTTTCA